>JAQFVV010012735.1:0-445355 GCA_028023455.1 Epiperipatus broadwayi | reverse complement strand
AACCACGACCGAAAATTCATGTAAAATTTGAACACCAGAAGTAACACAGCTGAGCGCGAGTCCGAGTACTGTATGTTCCGTAGCCTGGCACTCTTTCACTATATTAATCTACCCCAGAAAAGGATCTCTTCCACACTTCTGTGGAGAGAGAGTGAAGGAGAAAGCATTATTTACTTGACTTGCCATTTGCTGAGTGTTTATGATTAAAGCTGTTTCTTAACAGTTTTATTTAGCTAAATACATGTTTAGGGATCACTATCATGTGCTTAGCAGAATTAACTATGGATCAACTATTTAAAATCTCCTAAGCAAAATTGGAACTGTAATAAATTGTTTGAAATCATTTTTAATTTTTTTTCAATGTAAACCTGAATAGAATTAATGTCATTTTTATTGCTAAGTAATGAACTTATCTTGCTTAAATTTTAATACAGTGAAATCTTGATATATTGTTACTTTATATTTCTTTTTTTTTTTTTACATATTTCTGATTTTTTGATTCTGGAAATTGCAATATGTAATTAATAATATTTTTTTCCTAGATCAATTACTTCCGAACTGTCATTATTTCACATCACTCAATAATAAATCAACGTTCTTATAGAAACACTTTTTTTGTAGAAATGTATATATAATTTGAAATGACTTTCTTCTTTATCTTATTTGGAATAAATGAAAATCAGTCAACATTGTTTGGATAATGGTATTTTATTATGAGTTTTATAATTAATTGTAAGCATATTCATTAAGTATCATCATTTCATGACTAAAACTGTAAATGGTAAGAATAATCAGTGTTTATCTCTGTATTATTTACAGTTTTAAAAATCTACATAGAAAGAAATGTGATCATGTGTTACATAGAAAGAACTAAACATTAATGTTTAAATATTATTGCAATTTTTTTTTTTTACATCTTGGATATTAATTATTTAGGAACTTAAAAATGATTTATTTTAAAAAAATAGTTAATTGAAATTTACTTATATTTTTCAAAATCAACTGCAATATATTATTAGAATAAAAACAAAAATGACCCCATCCACCCCCTCTTTTCTCATGATAATGCTTTATTTATTTTAAATTAGCATGCAATTGATGTAATTCATCTCTGATATCTGTTTATCATTTGAACCAATGAAGAAAGGTAAATAATAATCCTGGAAATAAGCATGTCAATATTGTCAACCATTGTCGAAAATTTCCAAACAATTTAACTCTATATTTTGATGAATTGGTATATGATTTTGCACATAGCAAATATTTATAAGAATCTTTTTTTGTTTGTATAACTTTTTTTAATTATGAAATTAAGTAAAATAATGAAAAATATATATTTTTAATAAGATTGTTATGAAACATAAATATTGTATTGTATCTAGTTATTATAATTAATATTAACCTTGACTTTAAACATATGTAATTGCTACGATATTAAAATTATATAAATATTTATTTACACACATATCTTTTGCAAACACAGTGAATTCTTCATTTATCTGTTATGTATATATTGTTTTTTTACTATCATTTTCTTTATTTGATCCTGGCTTTAGAGACATTATAAAATATGTTATAGAAATACATATATTATTTTTCAAATAATTATTTTTTAAACATCTGCTATTGACAAATCATAGTCCCGCTTCAATATTTTCTGTATGAATATTTATTTTTAAATTTTGAATAAACATAATAATATAATAATTAATTCCAATATATTTTCATTCAAGAAATTAATGATTATTATTCAGAGATGTAATAACTGTTTTATTTTTTCCTTTTTTAAAAAAAAGCTTTAACCTTTAACTTTTTTTTATTTTTCTTCAAGTTAAAATAGAAAAGTTTTTGGTTAGTTTTAACTTTCTATTAAAACTCTTTTATAGTTTAACTAAAGAAATTTGCAACATTCCATTTTTTTTTCAGAGATAATTGAGGGGATAAAATATATTGTAAGAAATTTTTTTATTTTACTTTTTATAATAAATTAATGAGTAGAAAAATCCTTTATTAAAAAAGAATCTAATGACTATCTAATTAATCTTAATGCTGATTTTTAAAATATATAATTGTAGGTATGTATTTGGTATAATTACCCATATTTTGTTAATAGTAACTATGGATTGTTTTAAATTATAATATTTAAGTAATATTCAAATATTAAATCATCTCCAACATTAGTAAATTTACATCTATATCTTCTGTTAATAAATATATTAGAGTGTGCATCTCAAAACAACACACTCCAAAAACTCAAATAACATAATTAAAACCCTTCAGCTGATGAATTTTTTGGGGAAAACAGCGAATTAATTTTATTGGTCAATTACATAAAAGTTTGATTAAATGCTATTCATCAATTTAGAGTATGCTTCTATTCAAAAACACATAACCTTCAATAAACAGAACTGTTTTAAATTAGCTTCTAAAAATAGAATTATTTCACATTCAAATTGGTTAAATGTAACAAAAAATCTCAAATAATGTTAATAACTGAAGAAAAATATAAGAAAAACATTTGAAAAAGAACTTCCAGTAAAACAAAAGAATTATATTTCAAACAATCATTATGTGACATCACTGGTGATTTTTTTTTATGTCTTAGAAATTATGACTCTGATTTTTCATTTTTGTTGTTTTTTTTTCATCTAAAATTCAATATTTTAAATAAAAATCTAAATCTAGACACATTATTAGTCAATAAAAAGTAATCATAAAATAGTTAAATATTTATGAAAAATAGTTGCATTTTTTTAGAACATCGAATGTCATTGATATGCAAATAGCAGTCAACTTTATACACTTGTCTTGAATAGTGTTCAAAAGCCATTCTCTTCCCCTTGATTATTTTCTTCTAGAATTTAAACATGTTGAAATCAAAGTTTATATTTAGTAAGTTAATGTAAAAATTTAATTATCAATGTAAAAAATTACCAGAAATATATTTTATTTACATTCAAAATCTATTGTGAAAGCATAAAATATTTTGTTTTGATTTCTGACTTTGACAATTAGAAATACCTAGTGGACAATAGCCAAAGCTCACAGTCATTGATTACTGGCTCCTTATAAAGGAAAAAAGGCTGTACTATATAATAATAGGCAGCAATGAAAAATCTATTTTTTTTTCAAAAATTACTGCCAAATGTGGATTTTTTTTGGCAGCATAAAATGATGATTTTGTGACCAAAACTGGCCAAGAGATTTGCATGGATGGTTCCTAAGTATAATAATCATTTGAAGGGTAAGTATTTCAGTAAGTAATCATTAAATTACTTCTTTCTCATTAATAATTTTTAATAGATTTACTTAGATTCTATAATTTGTAGGTCACTATAATAATGCTTTAAGATATATATCTGAGTAGTATTTAAAATTAACATGTAAATTGTACTTTACATTACTTAAACAGTGAATAATAATTAAATTGTGTTTATCTGAAGGTTTGTGATGATAGTATTATAGTATTAATTATTTGATAGACTAGTTTCCATTATCTAATAATTAAGAACTGAATGTCTTTAGGGAAAAAAATTAAACTATTTAAATTTTCAAACATCTGTGCTATTACTAATAGTTGAATGTATGCCTAATTCTTTTTTTTTATATGATATATTGGTTCCTGAAAATTATCTGTAAAACAAAATTGTGTAAAAATATTCTATATATGAAAAATAAATTGATTGGTTCTGGACCTAATATTATGAATGAATATAATTAAATCAACAATATGAAAAATTTCATTAGAATGTTATATTTTTTGTGTGCTGTCAAATTTTACTCCATACACATTGAACATAAATAAAAAATGAGTTATAGGAGCAGAAATTTCATTTGAAAAATAAAAAAACTTGAAATGATAACACAATGAAACACGCATTGGTTTCTCTTAATAAGACATTGAAAACTTTAAAATGTAATGTCACTTCCACATTATAAGTAAAAAAAAGTTGAAGTAAAGATTATTAATGTAATTTATCAGAATTTATTACTTTTATTTCATTTAAAACTCTTAAGTCCTCAAGTCACCATTTTGAATTTAAAAAAAAATTATAACATATATAATTTATAACATCTTTTGTTTGAATGCAATAAATATAAAATATATACATTGTTAGAAATTACAAAAACAATGCAATTGGTGACTTCCACTTTTACTAGCTGACTTAGATTCTGTCCATCCATATCAAGTATCTCCTACAAATGTTTGGTTGTTCTTCCATGCAGGGTATGTGTTAGAAGTATGTTTGGTTTTTTAGTGGGGGGGAAATGACAGAGAACAGTTTATGAGATGTTATGCAAAGAGAACTTTACTAAATTGTAATGCATTATTATATACTAATTATTATATTATTGAAAAATGGGGTGTGACCTAAAATATGTATTCTTTTCAAGTAAAAAGTGTACTCAAAAAAGAAAGTCAAACAAAAATTTCTCTAAAATAAAATGAATAAAAACTAAGTAAATCAATAAACATCATAATATCAAAATAAACACATTTATTATGAGCATTGATTATATATATATATATATATATATATATATATATATATATATATATATATATATATATATATATATATATATATATATGTGGGAGGTCATATAAGAGATAGTGGATGGCTGAGAATGCGTGAAAGTCTGTGTTTCAAGAGATTATTACAAAATTGTAACAAATGAATACAGTGCTGCTGTAATCATGCAATAAATGAATAATCATATAAATAAAAATCATGATATATTTTGCCTAGTGCACTAACCATGTAGGTATATTATTCTCTGAGTGTGGAAGTGCATGTTTTTATTGTCATTGAAATGTAAATTGTCTAAAATTCTACAGCATATTTATTGCTTTTCTACACATATTTCATTACATAAAAATATAAGTAATAAAAAATAAATAATGAAAAACAATACTGATGGGAAAATTGATTCCTGCTGGCATAACATAAACATTAAGTCCAAGTTTGAATTCCAATCGTGAAGAAACTTTAGATGCAATTCCCATGCTTGCCCTTTCAAATAAAATGATTTCACCAACTTTTTTTTTTGGCCAATGCAGTTTCTAGAACTGAGTGATCACTAAAATTGGCTTCTACAAAGATAAGGCTTAGAAATACATACATCGGTAATTGGAGCATGCCTTACAAATGCTAAATCTAAAAAAAAAAGAGAGAGAAAAAAAATTAAAAATTGTATTTAAAAAAAAAAAAAAAAGAAAACCTTAAAAAATGTAAATTTCATCTTAGAAAAAAACAACAAACATCTTTTTGAACAAAGAGAAGGCTCACTAATACCTACATCATCAATTGAGTAATCAGACCAAGCTACAAGAGAGTTCATTTCAATGGGAAAAAACATTTTATGAATGCTAAATCTAAAAAAAGAGAGAGAAAAAAATTAAAAATTGTATTTCAGAAAAAAATCATAAAAAATATAAATTTCATCGTAAAAAAAATAATGCATACATCATTTTAAACATAACAAGATGGTGGATCAAATAGTTTGAGAATTGTAAGTGTAAGATGTTCCAATTCCACACAAGCTCAGTTTAAAATCTAAACTTCTGAAAGGGGATACAAAAGGGGTTTTGGATTGCAAAGAGCTTTTAACTTATTAATTTTTTTAAAATTTAACAACTAACACATTTGAAAAGAGAAATTGTAAACCCCCAGAACTGTACATTTATCAAAAATACAGGTGATATGTTGCTTGTCCATAAAACATGAAAATACTCAAGATTTTATTCACTGTCACTGTCTGACAATAAATACAATGTCACATTATATATGACTTGCTTTATTGATTATTAATGCATAGTTTGCATATGATTTGGAATATCATTACTAATACTAAAAAGTTGCAATTAATAAATATAAATTTAAACAAATTAATCAATTAAATTTAAGCAAAATTAATTTTTTTTAACATCAATATTAACAACAATTTTTTTTTGTTAAAACCAAATTTCAAAACAAAATAACAAAAACTTTGCAATGCAGTCAAAGAAATTTTTTCATTTTCAGGAATATTGCCGAAAAAGGGATATTTGTTTTTAAAATAGTGAGAAATAAAGAAATGATTTAAAAAAAAAAAAATTAGATGATAATAACAGACATAATTTATTTTTAAGTTTTGTAGCGTAATCATGATCAACTTTATATCAGAAACAAATCTGTAAATAAACACCGAATTAAAAACATTTACATTCTTCTAAAAAGGAAAATAAATTATTTTATATTACTTACATGAAATTATTTAGAATTAAAAATAAAAGTTTAATAACAACTTAAGACAATCTAAGAATTACTTTGAGAATGTAAGGTGATTTTTTTTAAGGCCTCCCAGATAATAATATTCGTTTTTTTTTATTCCAATCATGAACCAGGTCTAATCTCAAAGCAATCGTATTATTTTAAAACAACTCATGTAGAAAGCAATATATATATTTTTTAAATTCCTGTTATTTCAAAATCATGCAAAAAAAAAAAAAAACCATGTAAAGAGAGAATTAGGTGTATTTGAAAAGTTTAAATTTTTTTCTAAAGACATTCAGTTGTTAATATTAGATGGTGGAAATACTTCAACAAATTATTAATAATAATTAAATTGGTTTTATTTATAATTTTTATGAGTTCATGGTACTATTATTTTTCTTAGTATTTATTTTCTCTATCTCAGTGTAAAATATATTGAGATTTTACTGTAGTTATTTATTTTTCAATATTTTGTTATTGTGAAATTATTATTGCTAAGTTTAAGGTCCTTTAAAACATCACTTAGTAAATACTAATATAATTTGTTTTTGATATAAATTTTTTTAAAAAAGTTTATTCTTTTGTTTTTGAAATCTGTTTATTTAAATTTTTTCTATTATTAATTTTATAACAGTTTTAGATCAGTAGATTTTTTCAATTAAATTTTTTGAAGTGTTATTATGATAGGATTTTTATTTACTATTATTAATATTTTTATATATATTATTATGTAAATACAATGAAAGTTTATATGAATATTTTTTAATATCTAAAATTCAATATGTTTTGTAATCCTATTTCATTTATATTTGAAAGTAGGAGGGGAGAATACACAGTAAGTCTGATAGCAATAGTTTGTTAATTTCTACTTAATTGGCCTCACAGTAGAAAGTAATGATTTGTACTAAGATTCATTCATTTGCTTCACCATTTCATATTTACTAATTCATATTAAATAAATATAACATGACATGTTTGGTCTGGATTACAGACCCAACCTACAGAAAATAATACTAAGACAAATATTACAATTAATATATTTATTATATCTACAAATATATATAATACAATATACAGTATATATACAAGAGAATATTTACAATGTTGAATATTGTAGCTAAACATAAACTCTGGGTTCTGCCTACTGCTTTCAGCTACACCTGATAGCTTGCCTCACGGGTAGGGTGTATGGTTCTTCCAGCTGTACAAGACAGCTTGCCTCGAACCAACAGTAGTCTTAGCAGCATCTGGTCTCTGTGGGACTTGCCTAGTTGCATAGACTAAATAGCATAGTGCTATCAATGGGAATATTTGCTGTTCAGGTTAGCAGAACTTCCCTGGGAAAGTGTGAACAGTCTTTCAGGTTAGACAGATGTTCTACTCTGATTCTCACAAAAAGCTGACTATTTATAGCCAGATCCCTAATCTTATTGAAAACCTTCACATTCAACAAGCATTATTGCTTATTGGCCTATAATAATCATTGGCTATGTTTTATCTATATATCAGCCTATTGGCCTGTGGCAAACAATTCTTAATCTGATCAGATAAGGAGGCATCTAGAATAGTCCACTTCTGAGAAAAGGAAGGATTATAACAATGACCTTCCCTGCTTGCACTAACATATACCTTTAGGAATAATAATTTATTTATTATAATATATAGTATCTATTATAATCTTGAGTAATCAATGTACAGTAGTCTATTAACACTAAAAGTATGTGTTAAAAAAGTAAGCAGAAAAAAATCATGAGATATTTTGGTAATATACCATGCTAGCCAGAATATAAAAGACATTAGTGTAAGACATATAGAAGCATATAGTTGGGTTAACTTGGATTCTGAAACTTAGAATTATTTTGAATTTTAAATTGTTTAGCTTTACTACTGTAAAGAATTAAAGATGACATCTTCATATAGAGATAGATGCATTAGGTCTAAAACTCATTAGGAAGAAACAAGCCAGAAACTAATCTGGGAATATGGACATAACAGCCCTATCATCTAAAATCCATTGATTACATAAAATTACAATCAATGACTCTGAAATAGAGTGGATAGATTGAATTATTGCTTCAAAATGACCATTACTTTATTCAGTGCTTCTATAGTTTGGTTCTGGATTACATATAAAGAGATATCATCAGTGCCTACTTAAGTGTAACTTGGGTTAAAGTCATGTGATATTTTATGTTATAATATTAAGTTCACATTAATAGTAATAATAAGAAAAACCTTAATAATAGTATAAATGTTTGATATACTTTAGACAAGGATCATTTCTTATTATTATTATAATTTTGAAATATACCTTTATCCCGCTTAGCACTTGGCTTTTATGCAGGGATTCACAATAGTAATCATTATCAGTTTGTACCCTATTTTGATTTACAATCAATTATTCACTATAACAATTTTTAAAAAATAATTTTTTGGAAGCCATTTTGTAACACTGATGACGTCATAGATTAGTTATTAAAGTCATCTCATCCAAAACAAAATAGTGAATTTTATGCTGAAATTGTACAGCACCATATTTTATTCATGAAACACAATGTTATAGTGCTGCATTCAGTATTTTGATTATAAGCTTAAAATATGATTAATGAATGTACAATATTTTATTTAATTTTTATCCAGTATTTTTACAAGACAATTAGTACTTCATTAATAACATATCCAAAGTAAAGATTTTCATTGTTAGTGACTACAAAAGCAAAAAAATAAAAAGTTTATTAGGTACAGGAACGTAAATCAATACAGTACTGTTAAAATAGCAAATTCATTCAGCATAAAATTAAAAATGTACAGTACATATATTACCTAAAATATTCAGTCAATTAATTTAATTAAAATTTTTCTTCAAATCGAAACTGCTGTCAATATTTTCAGTAAAAAAAAAAAAAAAAGGAGGGAACAAAGAACAGTAGAATGGTTTCAGATTTATACAATTAATATCAAAACTTACTAAATGTAATTTAAAAATAACTCATACTCTGCTTTCTCAATTTCAAATCATCTCGTAATTCTTTTTAGTTATCCAAAGCAACGGAGATATGATGCTGTATTAAGAAAAAAATATAAATTTCATTCAGTATAATACTAAAAATAATTTTTGATCATATATGTACTATCAATATTAAATTTTAAATTGTGTACAGTATAAATATTAGCTAAGATTTCAGGCAATCAATTTTGGATTAAAATCTTTGCATATGCTAATTTCAATCACAATCAAATTGAAACTGTTTTTCATAGTATTTGAATTGCATTTTTGGAAAAAAAAAACGTGAGGATGATTTTATGTAATTAATAATAATTTGTGTATGATGAAAATGCAATACAAATAAAGTAAATTATATTAATGCCGTAATTTTTATTTAAATAGCCTGTAATTTTGCCATCAAAACATATTGCACTATTTGACAAATTGTTAAGTCATTGCAAAACATAGCTACTGACACTTGATAAAATAATGACGTTATGTGCCCCCCCCCCGCCCAAACCCATTACAGCTATCATATTTGTTTATTTAGTTCAGCACAGTACATGTTGTAATGAAAGCCTTAAATATTGATTACAATATGCAAGCTCAGAATGCATTAAATTTTTATTTTATTTTTTCAATATGCTGAATTTTTTTTTTTTTTAAAGTTGACTGTGATTAAATTTTTGTAATGTATCGTATATTTATTTGGCTTTTATTACACTAATAATAATTAACAAGTCTTTATGGGCAATCAAATGATTTGTTATTAAACATTGTTTTTTTTTTTTTTATAAATTGTAATAATTTCATGTAAGTAATATATACACTTATAATACAAATTTTAGAAAAATGAAATTTCAGTATCATTTTTTGTTCTTCAGTGTAATATTGTATGGAAGAACACATACAAAAAATTTTTAAATCCTAGTTTAGTTTCACTTTCTCAATCTATTTTGCTATACTTTTCGGACAATGAAAACACTCGTTTTTTTTCCCAGCAATATTAAACTTTTTTTTTTATAGAGATTTTGTTTACTAATATGATCATGAAAAAAAATAAAGAAAAGCTTTTGAGTTTGGAAACCAAACCTGATAATAATGATTGGTGAATAAATTGATCATAGGAAATAACAACTTCAATTTACTTGTTTTTTTTTCTTTTTACATAGATTTAAATTGCATTATCATACATACATATTTTTTAAGTGGATACATTCATAATACACACAGCACAGTTTACACAAGCATATAACATACATTAAGGGGATTTTAAATTTTTATATATACTTGATAAGTTATTTTTTAATATGTTTATTCTGCATACTGTATTCTTGCTTAACAATGAGTTTTGGGGGACCAATTGCCTTCACTAAGCAGGGTAAAGATGTATATACATATATTTTACTTTAGAATAATCATAATAGCAGTGTACAATAATGATTAGTCACTTGCAATAACAGAGTATCTGGAACATTAGAGTTCACCCCCCCCTCCCAACAAAATTATACATCCTTGTTCTAAAAATAAAAAAACAAATAAATAAAAAATTACATATGAAAATATTTCGAAATTTTTATTCAAACCTTATTTTTATTAAGAAATGTACAGTAATATGATATCATCCTTGTTTATATAACTGCCAAAAAAAAAGAAGCAATATATTTGCAAAGTGTATACAAGGAAACAAGGACATATTGTATACTGTATAGCATGGTTGAGTGCAATGACAGTGTCATATTCTGGAGCTCAATGTATATGGATTGTGGTAGCTCCAGCTTTATGACTTCCAATGCTTGAATTTCTCATGAATTCCTGAGCAATATACCATTTGAATATTCATAACTATTATGAATTTGTAAATGAGTAGCATTAGCTTTAGAATATTATTATTATTATTATTATTATTATTATGAATAATAATAATAATAATAATAATAATAATAATAATAATAATAATAATAATAATAATTTTATATTATAAATTGTTGGCTATTGAAATGGAATTTGATGATGAATATTGTATTTTGAAACAATATGTTCATATTGTTGTTTTATTTTTTTCAACATCAACATCGCTATTCCAAAATTAATTTGAACGATGTTATTTATTATGATTGTAAGAAAGAGATAGAGGCTTAAATATTTTTTCTTAAAGTAGTTTATATTTAAATTGCAATAGGTGCATAATTTAAATAAATATACTTTATATTAATATAAACAGTGAATGCCATTATTCTAAGTATGATTTGTAACGAGAAAGTAGTGCTTGATTTATAATAAATTCAGTTAGCCTCTGTTATAGTAAATGTGCACATAATGTCTAAGTTACAATCACATTTCTTTTTATGGTGTTTTGATATAAGGATTTGTAAATGGAAGAAGAGGAGAAATGGACATAGTTTGAAATTGTTGATTGTTATTGATATTGGGATTATCTAAATATTAATTGAATTCTAATGATATAAATACATATATATTGTCTATACTCAACTGATGAGTGCTAGTTCAGCACAAATTAGATATATTGGAGATCTTTTTTTTTCACATGTATGTGGTAATTTATATCAAATTGCATAAGATGAATTTGACAGCTGTAGGGAGTTTGAAAGTCTGTGTTCAAGTACCTTTTATATATATCTATCATTTTAGTAATTACCATGTGTCTCATGTTGTTAGTCATATTTCTACAATAAGTATCAATGGGACTGTATGATTCTGATCCACATTGACCATTCTTTAATTACTTATATAGAAAATTTAATCTCCAATTTTTATTTATTTTATTTTTTTCCAACTTTTTATTTTATCCTTGTTTCTATCTTTTTAATCATCTGCAGCATATTAACCATTCTTTTATTACTTATACAGCAATGCTTATCTCCAATTTTTACTTTCCATCTTTTCTATAATTTTGTTGTCTTTCTCTCTATCTTTGTTGTGTTTTTTTGTTCACTGTTAGAATAGTCAGAGATTTTTTTATTAGTATAATCATATTTTTTTAACAAGGGGTGGCCAATGAATATGTGAACTATAATTATTTAAACTGTTTATTATATTATTTTAAATATATTTGTATATGTTATGTCTTTTACTGTAAATAGGTTTTATGATTCCAAACAGTTTCTTGGTCCAAGTCGCTGTGACCAAGCTGTAAATAATTATAGGTGTAATCTGTTACTGCTTTCACCCATTCTTTCAAATAACTATAACATCTTTGTCCAAAATTTATTAGAAAAAGATCCTGAATATAATATGCTCTAAATCTCAAAATATAATATTAGTAAGGTTTGGAATATAAATTGAAAATATCTGCTTTCTAATAGAAAAACGTAGATTCTAGGATACCTAAATTATAACTTTACACTATGCTCTAAAAGTAATTTTAAAACATTTTACTTGAAGAATTACTTTTTAAAATGTTAAATTTTAATTGCAAAATGTTTTTACGCCCATGTTATATCATATATTCTGACTAGGAGATAATTTATATATGCATGCTCAAATATATATATATATATATATTACAAATAAAATGTTCATTAATTAAAAACTATCGTAACACCCATGTTATATCATGTATTTTGACTAGCAGATAATTTATATATGCATGCTCAAATATATATAAGATGTTCATTAATTAAAAACTATCGTAATAACAATAAAAATAATAAATATAATGGTAATTAACTATTATATATAATCTTTCAATTTGCAGAAATACTTTCGGTTAATTCCTTAACTCTCCTCGAGTACAACAAAAGCAAACCTTATCAACTCAAATCCCATAAATATTGTCTATTAATTTATACTCATTTCAATTCAATTTATTAAAACTGCCTCCTTAATTTATATATATAATCAGATAAAATAATATATAATGAACAATAACTTAGAAATAAATTCTATGGCATCCAAAATAATATATAAAAACAAATAATAGCTATAGACACTTTATGACCATTCTGAACAGTATTTTATAGTTAAAATTAGTTAAAATTTAAATTTTAACTGTAAAATGCTACTTAGGATAACAGCTAGCTGATATATATTTCTAAATAATGATATTTTGAATATTGTAGAGTTTATTCCAGTTAATGTACTCCCCTGCCTTGTTTATGTTTTGGGTTGAATATATGCTATGTGTTATTTTTTTCATAAGTAGCTAGCCCATAATTAGTCTAGCTAATCACCCATCACTGATTATATATACAAATACAAAAACTGTATTAGGAGCAAAGCTTTATTAATAATAGAAATACTGTAGTGCTTAGCATTTTTTCAACAGATTATCTATCAAAAGCATGTTAAACACTACAATATTTTTATTGCTAATAAATCTTTACTCTTAATACAGTTTTTTGTATTTGTATATATATTATATTTGCGGAAATAAAGCATTCATAAATTTTACCCATCACTGGTTAGTAAATAGATATCTAGATATCCTTAATTAGTGGGGAAGACAAAAATGGAAAATCATTCAAATCTTCACCATTTGACTAATTGTCAAGTTTGCCTTCTCTTTCACTGTTTTTTGGGCTGTTAGAGAAGTCTTTTGGGCTATTTATTAAAAAAGTTGTTTTATTATATATATGGATGTACAGATACATAATTTTAAACATGCAGGTGCTTTTACAAAAATGACTTTCTTGATATTTAGATGTGCTAGTTGTCACTATACTTATTGTAAATATTAAAATGGCGAGTTTAATCTATTCAAATGGTAAGAGTTAAAATGTTCTTCAATTAGTCAATATGGTATTGTAATCTTAAGGTGTTCAAGAGCCAGATTCCCCACAGCTTTTTTATTTTTATTGTAGTTGTTGAGGTCAAGAACTTTATATTGAATATCGTTCAAAAGAAATTTATCTAGTTATAATGTCCCTAAGAAATTTGCATCAAATGTCAATACTAAGTAGATGTTGTAAATATATAACATCGTTTTCATAATAAGAACTAAGATGTATTTGCAAACATTTTAACAAATACCAAGTGACAAAGGCAAAAATAAATACCGTTTATATTTAAGTTAAAATTTATTGTTTATAAATCATTTTAATATATATTGTTTATGTACATGTATATACGTATGTGTTATATTTTATATGCTTGTTCGCTGCTATGTGAATAATTGTTGATTTGATATTAATGTGGAATTATATATTACTACGTGAACTTCATTTAGTATTTATATCTATAAATGCTTATTAAAGCAACGATTCATGTGTTACTGAAAATTAAATTATAAAATAATGAGATCTTTTTTTAAATTTTTTTATTAAGAGATATTTATTATCATTACATTAGCAACAATGGTCATAAGAGTAACATACAATATCACAAATGATTTTACCATACCACCCTTAAGATGGAAAGCCACCTGATCACCCCATGTTCCTGTTCATCAATGTCACCTGAATATTGAAACAGGATGTATACTTCCCTTTCATCAGGCTGAGGACCACATGCTTGCTTATTGTGAAAATTGAGCTGCCATTGCGCCTCACTGCATGAGCAGCTCCCATGAGTTGAGTGTTCATTCTCTATAACTGGCACCTGGCTGCTGTAGCATGAGGTTTCCATAGGAAGAGGAACAATGTCCAGACATGCACACATTTGAATCCTCTTAGTGTTATGCTATAATCACACTTGAGTGAACCACAATGTAAACAATTCATAATTTTGATTTGAGAGTTTGGGAATAAGAAATGTTTGAGTCCAAAGAAATTAGCCCCCATGTGTTAGCAAACAAATTAGCAGGCACAAAACATAGAATATTGTAAATACTACTGTCTTCACCATCACTTAGTTCACTTTTGATTCATAATGTGAGAGATTTTGATAAATGGATTTCATATGTTTCATCTTTAAGTTTACCAACAAACTATGGCTCTAAAGCAATTGATATTCTTCAAATTAAAATTCAGTCTCAGATTAATAGCAGAACTGTAGCTAGGTTCTTGTTTACAGTGAAGTTTTAAATGAATTTAATAATTGCAATAAATGTATTAAAAATAGTGCATGCATTAATAGAAATGTTGACTCTGCTTACCAAGACTTAATCCTTTCCTGAATCATTCATAGTAATTGAATAGATTTTTTTAGTAAGTAAATGTTCTCTTTGGCTGTATTTACTATGATAACTAAATGTATGCTTATTTTTAACAGTAGAGCATTTTTTAAAAAAAAAAGTCAGTCTCGCTAGAAAACAAATAAACCAACAAAATATATTAATTACAAACAGTTATCTTTATTTTGGCTTTTCTGTAATAACGACTTAAAAAATCATTGATTAGCTTTATATTTTAATTCTGGAATATTATGTATTCTGGTATTTTTGATATTGTGAAATTCCAAAAGCAATGATATCTTTTATTACTACTATTTTCATAGTAATATTAGTTGTTCTAATATTAGACAAATTACCTTCTGTTTTGAAATCCTAATACACTTGGGTTTTGTTTTATGCAGATTATTTTAATGTGATTTTGAAGTTGTGAGTTTCATGTTTCTTCTTAATATCTTTCATGTTTCACTATATTTATTAGATATCAAGAAATTTAAATTATTAATAACTTATTTTGACTCTAAATACTTTTTTTTCTTTTAAAAATATAACATTATATTAGCAGCTAACGTGAATGTGGCCTGAAGCTGTATTTAGAATCTTAGCTTCTATGTAAATAATCTATTTATACTAATGAGTAAATAATAATAATAGATTTATATTTACATATAAAAATATTGCAATAAATATTCAAAAATGTTAAACTTTTAAAACATATTTTGTTAGATATAACAGAAATAAATAATATTTTAGATTTTTATAATAAAAAACAAAGATTTTATTGATTTTGTAAACTGAAAAATAATCTTTCTAATGATAATGTATAATCTTTTTGTTTTGACTGCAATCTCATTTTTTAAATATAGAAATAGAAAACCATTAACACAGCACAAGACTGAAAGTGGCGCTAGTTGTACATCATATCACGAATCTGATTTCTTACTAGTTCACAATGAACACATATTGTCAAATAGCGGTAATGATTAAAATATGTATGAAAAATGTAAAATTAAGTACTATAATTAATAAAAAAAAAGTTTGTCTTGTATTAATTTTTTTCAAATATTTGAAATTTTTTATTAGTCATACTTTATTTTCTTATTTTTTTAATGTGAATTTTAAAGTAATTTTTTCTTGTTGCTTTGCTTTTATGTGAATTCTGAAAATTACAGAACCTATTCCCCATTTTTCAAGGTAAGTTAAGTCTATTTTTGTGTAATTTTTTTTAATGCGGGTTTTCTGGGGAACATATCTACCACATAAAATAAGACCCAGGTATATAATGAATATTTATTTTCTTTCTTCAATTCCTATTGCATCTTTTCATTTAAGTAGCTTCTTAATTAATTATACATTTATTTTTTTATCATTTTGTTTTTCCATTGTGTCATATCTTTCAGAATCATTTCTGGTTATTGGCTAGTAAATATTTCTTGGTATTTTCATGATCAACACAGAGATTTACATTATATAGAAAATTTAATGAATGTTGAAGTCTTAGGTTTATTATCTCATTTATTCATAAATAATCTTTTTGTTCATGTAGCATTAACACCTCCACTATCTATGGATGAAGGAAATTATTAAAACAGAAAAAATTTAAACAGATGCTAAAAAATTACCTTCTAAATAAGCAGACTGATTTTGCTTTATATTTTTCTGCAAAATAAATTATTTTAATTCTGGGAATTAATTATTTAGAAATATTAATAATTTTTAAACATCTTATATTGATGGCATCAAATTTATCTTTACTATAGTGGAAAATTTTCTAATTGATATAATATTATCTGAAGAATATTAAATATCCTTTTTTTAAGCATATTGTTTATATATAATAGCCAAATTCTCAATTGTAAGCTATGTCAATGTAAGATTTGTGGGCATGGATTCAAAGAATTATCTCATCTGTTATAAAACCTTTAAGACATTACATGATCACCATTTCCTATGTTTACAAAAGCAGTTAAAACAGTTGCAAGCTCTTCATAATGCAGTGCCTACTCATCCAATATCCACAAATTATTTTCTAGCTTGTGGCTCTTGTCAGTAAGGAAATTGTGATCATATGATGTTTTAGTGGTTTTATACCAATCCTGCCCATAGGATTGTGGTGCCTGTGGTTTTTTAAAAAAATCCTAAGACACCAAAATGTATAGATACTGAACTGTCCCCAGATCTCTATTATTATACAAGTGGGTGAGGTTGGATTGAAAACATTATTGTGTTTTCCTTTTTGGAGTCCTAGCTTTACAGTTAACTAATGGCGGCTGGAGGATTGCATTAGATCCTAAGATCTAGAGGCAGTGCTCTCAGATCCAAAGCTCCTCACTGACAAAGGCCACAAGCCAGAAACTAGTCTGGGGATATTGGATGAATGGGCACTAGATAGAGATTTTATGCATAAACCTTCTTGCAAACATTGATTATTAAGCCTTGCTCTAGGTGGCATTACTGTATTGAGAGTTTGCTACTTTGGAATGGACTGGAATCTTATTTATAATAAACATATTTTTTTTTTTTTGCTTTAAAGTGTGAATAATAAAACATGCAATATTAAATTTTTGTTAAAACAGCTGATGAAGGGAATTCTTTTCAAACTGTCCAGTAAGCTTAGTATTACCATAGTTTAAAATTCAGAATTTGTTTGATATTCTTAGATCTTATATTTTACCTAATTAAATAGTGATCTACTAGATAGAAATAGTTTTATTCATATTAAAGTTGTAAGATATAGCTACATAATTGGTTACTTGAAGAATTTAAGTCAGATTTACAAATTCAGAAATCAACCTTTGAAATTGATTAATACTCCACTATTTTTGTTTTATTTTCCTATTATTGTTTTTGATGTTTAAAAATCAGGTCCTAAATTCTATACCAAAGTCAATATAATCACATTTAAAGTCTTGTTTATGTATTTGTGGACGCACTATTATTATTGTGCATGATAAATTAGCATGTTTAATTTTTTATTAATCAATACATAATGTACTTAAAAATGATAATTTTCTAAATTCATATAATGCAGAAGATATATCATAAAAAACTTTAATGTAAATTTATATTTATTTTCTTTATTATTTATTGTTCAATCACTTTCTATGAATTCTGTATATGATACTTTATATTGTGTTTATGAAGCAGGTATAACTATAGAGAGATTTACTAGACTAAAATTGCTATAAACTTTTACATTAGTACAAATCAAGGGAAAGAAAATTTATTTTTTTTATTTATTGGAAAAATGGTCAAGATTAAAGGTTATCGATAAAAACATTTATGCATATTAGATTGGTTTTAATAAAAACCAAATGTTTTGTTTTGTAGAATAAATTGAATTCCTCTAATTCTCATCTAAGGAAGTAGCACCATATGCTATACTTTAACCATTAAATAATTTTCCACACAAAAACGGAATATGGTGAACTTTTTTTCTACTGAATATGGATATATTATTTTGTCATATCCATTTTCTTTTTTTGGTCCCAAATTTAGAACCAAATATTCATACATTAGTTTTTAAATTATCATCTTTTTACGATCTATCAATGACAAATCACAGTTCTGCCCCTAGTTTTCTGCATGAGTAGTTTTTCTAAATTTAACTCAATATTTTTATGTTGTTAATGACATGATGAAAGCAGTAACTATCATATTTTCTTCTTTAATTCTTATAATTCAGTAATACAATATATATTTCTTTTATTTTATTCTTTTTTAGAAAGAATAAACTTTGATCTCTTCACTCTAACCTTTTTTTATTTTGTTAGAAATTTAAAAAGAGAGGGTTTATTTTTGTCTACAATTTTCTATTGAAATCCTTAACATTTTAGAAGGTAATTGAAGTGGTAAAATTTGTTATTAGGAAATAAATGTTATTAAATTTTTTTATTTACTTTTTGTATTAAATTAATGATTAGACTGAGTAAATATTATAAGACAAATTTGATTCTGATTTTTAAATATATATCGTTATTGTATTAAAATTGTGTATACTATACTTTATATATAAATATTTTGCATATAATTAGCGTAGTATGTTTTGCTTAAAGCTAATGGATAAGTTAATATATATTGTATCTCACTGAATAATCATTAAATGGCTTATTATCCCTAATTTTTAATAGACTTATGTTCAGGTTCAGCCGTTTTTATGTATTTTGTATATAAAATTTATTAAATGCTTTTTGGGAGGATTATTTTTATAAGTGGACATTTTAGATTAAAATACATTTAATTGAAGTTTTTAAAAATATTATATTGGAGCAAAAGAGGAAAATGACACACCAAAACTTCGTAATTGTTGCCCTACTTATTATATTTAAAATAAATCACAAACATTAATAATAAATTTTTGAGAATTTTTCATATTAATTTGAATGTGACAGATTCAAATAGAAATAAAATTGAAATAGAATAATAAAAAATATAAGGATAGTAATTTTGTACAAACATTAAGTATAAGGGATTTGAACTCAGACTTTCAAGGACCCTTCAACTATACACACTATCTCATACAACTGATACACATGATCACACACATGTAGAAAAGATAAATAATCACCAATATAAGTATTTTGTGCTAAACCAGCAATAATGTTGGCATCAGCATGGGATTTGGGCTTTCCATCATCAGGTTTTCAATGATATGGATGGCTGAAAAGTTGGAGGTTGGAATAGATTGAAACTTGTCCATTAAGGTGTGAAGATTTGCTATTTTAATATTAAACTGAGCACTGATTATATATATGTGTGTGAGAGATGATAGTTTGGACCAAATGGTGTGCTGATTTAGCACAAAATACGTATATTGGTGATTATTTATTTTTTCTACATGTGTGTGGTCATGTGTATCAGTTGTATAAGATAGTGTGGATAATTGAAGGGTGCTTGGAAGTATGAGTTCAAGTCCCTTATATTTACAGTTAAGCTACAGGTTTGTGAAGAATGCCTGGTTTTCAAATATCTACAAATATTAAGTTAAATTCAAATATAATACAACATTAATTATTTAAGGCCAAAACATATTTACTACTCTTAAAAAAAAGTTTGTTTTTTCTGTTATTGCATTAGTTCATAGAAGGATTTGAACTTAGGGCTTTCAGTTTATACTTATCCTCCATTCCAGTTCTGACATCCTATATACATAACTATACACATGAAAAAGATAAATGATCCACAATATACATATTTCATTCAGAACCAGAACTCACCAATTTAAGGAATTGCTATCTTAATATATAAAGCTGAGCACTGATTGTATATATGTATGGGAGATTATGATCTGGCCCAGCTAATGAGTGCTAGTTCTGAATGAAGTACTTCTATTGGGGATCATTTATCTTTTTCACATGGGTATAGTCATGTGTATTTGGTTGTTTGAGATAGAGTGGAGGATGAGTATAGATTGATAATCATAAGGTTAAATCCCTCTAATTACTATAGCAAACATTCACTATACTGAATGAATAGGCTAATTACATATTGCATTAGTTATAAAATATTATTTCTGCTGTGTAGTATATTCATTTTTGATTATTTAAAGATAAATATTCACAGTAAGACAGTAATAGATTTATCACAAGAAAGTATGGAAGTCAACAATTTTTTTTTTCTCGTGTCATAGTATCAGCCAGGAAGCGAACTCACTAACCCGGGACAACTGCTTGTAAAGCAGCTGTCGCTGACCTCTATCTGCTCTCAGATTATATTAAAACTTCCGTTGGCCACATTATTTTATCAGCACTTTCCTTACAAAGTCACTCTCTTTCAAGTCACTGTTGTGCAATTTTGAACATTATATCAATTCAAATTGCAGTGTGAGAAATAATGGCTTCCTCCATTTGAAATTTGCACAAAAGAGGAGCAGCATAGAGTGATTCATTTTTTGTGGTTTGGAAATATATCTAGCACTGATATTAATTGCAGACTTTGTGCACAGTATGGAGAAAGTGTTTTGTCACGAAGAAGTTTAAGGAAAGTTACATCAATGTCATTCAACCATGATAATATGAGATGAAAACAATAGTAAATTCATGATTTGGAGGTCAGTCTAAAACATTTTTTCATGACGGAATATAAAATTTTTTTTCTCAGATGGACAAGTATTGAAAAGCAGGCAAATTATGCCAAAAAAAAAAAAAGATGTATTTGTCTTTTCTGAAAGTTCATTAAAATAAATTCTACAGTCAGAGTGTGAGTAATTTTTAACTTATCTCATATTTTAGAAAGATTTAGAAAGTTTTTTTTTTATTATTGCCTTTAATTATTAATGTCATCATCATCATCAACAACCATTATCAATCCACTGTAGAATGAAGGTCTCTCCAAGTTCAATCCATCTTCTCTGATCTTTAGCTTCTCTTCTCCACATCATCCCTGCACACTTTCTTAATTTCACCCATTCATCTCATATGTGGTCTCTTTCTGGGTCTTTTACAATCCAGTTTAAGATTTCACACTTTCTTATTTTCATCCATTCATCTCATATATGGTCTCTTTCTGGGTCTTTTACAATCCAGTTTAATATTTCAATTGTCCATCTATTGTCATCTCTTCTAGTAATATGTCCAGCCCAACTCCATTTCAGTCTTAGTAACACCTGTTGTTCTCTTACCCATATAGTGTTTTCGATCTCTTTTTGTTACTCCCAACATGCATCTCTCCATACTTCTTTGAATGGTCTGAGGTCTCTGTATTACTCTTCTATTATTAATCTACATGTACTTAAATATCATTTCAATCACCAATGTGTTATAACTTTCTAATAATAGTAATTTATTTTTCTGACATTAAAACATATTCAATGTATTTAAAAATTTTAAAGCCACATATTTTATGCCCACTCCCCAGTTAATTTTATCTTTATTAATGAGAAATTGATCATCTTTAAACAATTAATAATCATGGAGGATAGTATATATTTTCATTGTTCTATGCTTTTTTTTTGAAAGAACATTTATTTTTCTATAATCATATTTTCATAATTGTTTTTATATTCTTCAGACCTCTTAGTTGGTTCATTTATCTATAATCTACCATATCATTATCTTTGTCATATCTATTTATATATTCTATCATTTTAATTAATTACATTAAGTAATTAACTAAAAATATATTTTAAAGTATTTAAACAGTAATTTTCTTCTCTTTTAAGTTAAAATTATCTCTGAAAATTTAAGCAAATATAAAATCTATAATTTTAAATATTAAGTCAAAATAATTTTATGATAATTTAAGTCTTGTTTTTAAAATAATTGTTTTTATTTTTATTATTTTAATTTTATACACAAACATGCACACACATTTTAGATTGTTGCAATATACAAATACGTATATATAATAATATAAAGTCAGATATCACATGACATATATATAGCTTGCATTTATAAATATGTAAAATTAAGAGGTGCTAATAATCTGTAAAGCTTAAAAAAAATTTTTTTTTTTTATGAAAATGCTGCTACAAGAGAAGACATTCAAATCATCTTTATCTAGGATTGTCTCCATCCCTAGACTGGTTTTGAATTATGGCTCTCTTTAGTGAGGAGTTAGGACACCAGATTAAAAAAAAAACAACTCAAGCTAAGCATTTATCTAATAGTTAACTGTCAAGAAGAAGATCTGAAACTTTTAGAGATCTGCATCTCTTTAAAGTCAGCTTTCCATATGATTTTTTCAGTTGGAGAGCTGACTTTAAAGACGTGTAGATATCTAAAAGTTTCAGATTTTCTTCTTGACAGTTAACTATTAGATAAATGCTTAGCTTGAGTTGGTTTTCCGAATCTGGTGTTCTAGCTCCTCAGTGAAGAGAAGCTCAAAACTGATCTGGGTATAGAGACAATCCTAGATAAAGATGATTTGAATGCCTTCTCTTGTAGTAGCATTTATTATAAAAATTTTTTTTTTTTTAAAAAAAGCTTGTTTAAAGCTTATTAGCATGTTCTTAATTTTACATATTTGTAAATGCAAGGCGTGTATATATATATATCATGTGACATCTGACTTTACGTTATTACTATTATTATTTTACGTCAGGGCTTGGCTAAATTAAATGACTAAGCCTATTAATATATGGAGTAAGTTCAGGCCCATATGATTTCTTCAGTTGGAGAGCTGACTTTAAAGATGTGTAGATGTCTAAAAGTTTCAGATCTTCTTCTTGATAATTAACATTAGATAAATGTTTAGCTTGAGTTGGCTTTTTAAATCTGATATCCTACCTCCTCACTGAAAAGATCCATAGCTCAAAACCGATCTGGGGATGGGACAATCCTAAATAAAGATGATTTGAATGCCTTCTCTTGTAGTAGCATTTATCATGAAAATGTTTTTAAAAAAGCTTGTTTAGAGCTTATTAGCATGCTCTTAATTATATATATGTTGAAAACATTTATAACACATAGTAATGTGCATGCATGCTATGTGTATGCACTGTGAATGATAATAATAATAAAAATAAAACTAATAATTTTTACTGTGAATAATAATAATAAAAAAATAAAACTAATAATTTTTAATTTTTTAAATATTTTATTTACGTTTTTTTTTTTTTAAATCTTGCTTAATTGAAAACCTGATATAAAAATCATGATTCTAGGGGAATACTAGTTTTCAAAAAGAACTTTATTGAGCATAATGATTGTACAAGAAAATATTATTTCAGGTGTCCATTCTTCAATTCTGTCTTTTACAGCATGATCATTTTATGTAATCAAAAGTTTTTTTTATCAGATTTCTTTGTCCATTTTTTCTCTCTTCCCCTTTTTCTGTGGTATAGTGTATCATGTTATAGACTTGATCATAATTGCATTAGTGATCAAATTGATGTGTAAATATTTGTTGATTTATCCCTTAGCCTTATTATTTCAATTTTATTCCCAAAGTATTTGGATGCCATCTTGTGTTTGTATTGTATGTAAATGTGCATCTAGTATACCATAGTGAAAATAGTGCAAATGTACTGGCCCTAATGTGTGCAGAATTATTTTTCACATAGGATTGAAGAAGTGTTTGAAAAGTATCCTTTTTATTTTTGAATAAATTGGGAATTTCACCCTGAATATTATCTGATGTAGGACAAGAAAAAAATATGTGACTTGTTTCTGTTTCCCTTTTGCAAAACCTGCACATATCATCCACATTAATGCAGTTCCTTTTATAATGAAAGAAATTTAGAGTTGGTAGTGCTTCTATGTTTAGTTTAAGTAGAAGGTCATAGTATTTTGGTTCTAGTGACCAGTATTTGAATTTTTTTTATTAATTGTTTGTTGTTTATTTAAAAAAGTTTATTATTGTCATTTGAAGATGGAGGATAGATTAGTATATATATTTCTCAACACCTATACTTAGTTTTCTGTGTCCAGCTCACTGAACTTGTGATATCTAACAATGTGGAATGAAGAATGTTTAAAAACCAGTAATCTCTGGTGGTTTGTCTGTTAGTGTGATTTTATGGATTACTTCAAGATATGGAAATAGTCTTATGCATGAAGTAATTAAATTGATGGTTTTCTGAGTTCAAAATGTTTTTATTGCATGTAATCCCAATTGATTTTGTACTAGGTGATTTTGAATTCATTTAATTGATATTGTGGACATGCTTTCCCCCCAATAATAGCTTTCTACACAAGCTATCAATTTTTAATGAGAAGTCATTGCTGTATATAATTATTCGGATGTAGCATGAAATCCTTGCCATCACTAAAAGAATAAATAGTGTCACTTTTGCGTATAGTGACAAGTAGGATTTGGAGATTGAATTGATTATTTTCTCAGTTTTGTTTATTAGTTTTCTTTGGATGTAAGTGCATTTCCATGTTGCTTAAAAAAATGGGAAACCTAAAAAAGAGCTCTGTGCACCTTTGAAATATTCTTCATAATAGCATCTTGTATATATTGACCATACACTTGATTTCTCCATATTGAATTCACATTTATATATTTTTATATAATTTTGGAGAATTTAAATTAATTTTGGAATTTTTTTTTTAGATGTTAGATTATTTTAAGCTTTCTTTGTTACATCAATTTTAGAATTTTAATGTAAACATACAGTGCTGCAAAAATCTCATATAGATTTCAAGAATAATGGTTTTAATTTGTTATAACTTTATGTAAATTTATGTTTAATATAAAATATGAAATGCTGTGTTTCCTCACTTAATGTACTTCTTATGGATATGAAACTTTCCAATGAGAACTTTCATTTTCTTGATCTTCTGTACGGTTAAAGAAAACCATTTAATATGTTGGCTTTTAGTTAAATCAAATTTGTAGAAACATCAACAATGAAAAAAAATTTCATTCTGTTGTATTTTCGTCACAATGAAATTGTATCATTGGCCCTAGTTTAAATGTGATGGACTCTGCTTTATTTATTCACTTCCAAATATATATATATTTAAAAATAAATCAGGATTATTTTATTATAATCTTTCCAATTTTCAAATATCCCTTTCAATTCGAGATTTTTTTTTTTTTGATAAGTTAAACAATAATTTATATAGCTATCAAAATCTAAAGTGGTGTGATGTACTGTAGCTTTTCCTTAAACGGAGTCAAGAATCTCTCAACAATTATGCCCAGAGAAACCTGTTAGCCACTCTATTTTTTCAACAATGCAATTTTAATATTTGAAGTTTCTCACTTGATTAAGTTTTAAGTTCTTTATTGTAAAACATTAATATGATTCAAACACTGTTATGCTTTTGTTTTAATAAGTAATAGCAAAACTCATGGTGACAGTGATATTAGTGAGGGTGGGGTCTTTCCACATATATAACATCCAAATAGGGACCACATTCTTCATGTTGGTATTAGCATTGCCAATTCATTTTCCAAAGTAACACATTTTCTATTTTAGTGGAACTGTGTCAATAAGAACCTGAAACATATTCAACATGAAATAATGTTACAGCAATAGTCTAATATAAATAATTTATTACACAAGAATCATGTAATAAATTTACTTTTTTATGACTGATCAAAATGACACTTGGGACTATTGCATTATTTGAATACTTATTGGGAATAATGATAAGAAAATTATAATAACTTTAGGTCAGTGGAACACATGCCCCACAGGGATGCAATTTGATTTTTAGGGGGCAATTCGAGAACGAGTTATTAATTGTAAATTTAAATTTTTTTTTTTTTTTAGTTATAAACAGTAAATTCAAAAGCCTTCTAATTGTTTTTATATCTTATTATTCATGAATTAACTAAGAATGTTATTTGAATTTTTCTCTTTCCATGCCATCTTCTTTTTGGTGTCTTTTCTGTTTAGATAACTTTTGCTACTTAACTCTCCATTGTTACTTGGAGCAAGTTACGTGGATTGAAACTCCATTGTACTTTAACTATCCATTCTTAATGGCTTTTTAGGCTTCCTCCACATGAATAGGAGCTCACTTGTTGAATAATAAGAATTATGTGTCAGAGGGGAGGGGATCAGAATCTTAGAGCTGCTTAGGTGGGGCATGGTCAAAAAAAGGTTGGGAATAGTGCGATAGATGAACGAAGTAGTCCATATACATGTTGTTGTCATATATATATATATGTTAACATGAATAATGTCATTCATTTTATTACAAGCCATGGGGTCTTCTGCATGGTTGGGAGCCAGTTTTTAGCGTTGTGAACATTGCTAAATATAGTACTTCGAAAGTTAAAAAAAAAGGTATTAAGTATAATAATAATATATTCAAATATTAGAATAAATTATTAAATGTTATATTAAAATAATCTTAAAAAATATGTTTGTTAAAAATATTTAAATTTAATAGAAACTTATAAATTATGCTAAAATTGTTGCGCTTATCAAAGAATGTATGGAATATATTGAAAACAACTCAATTTAATAATTACAGTTTTGGAAGTTCAATCAATTAAATAATGAAAGTGTTTTTAATATTCTTGTATTAAAGTAAAATCAGGTCATAAAAGTGTCAAAAATAAGATATTATTAATGGCGTTAAAACAAATTAAATATGCAAAAAACAAGATTCAAAAGTGTTAGAACAAGATGTCAAAACCTATATATGGCCAGTTTTATTTTTGAGAGCAATCAATCTGGATTCTCACTTCATTCAAGCTATATCAAGCCATCGTCATGGTGACCATCTAAAAAAAGGAAAAACTGCTGACTGCTGAAGTCTAATTTGGGTCTGAAACCTTACCATGGTGTTGGTGAAAGAAGCTATAATTCAAATGAATAATCAAGGCCTAAGTCTCAAATTTCAATGCAGGAGTTTGCTAAAGGACATTATGGCAACTTATAAATTGAAATTAATTAGTATATGCCATTATGGGAGAAGTATTAGACCAAAAAAAAAAACCTCCTCAATGATCCATGGAGAAAAAGTGTGGCTTCAGAACTTTTGTTTTGTATGTTAAAAAAGAACTGTATAGATTGTTATCTTAAGTTTTTTTTTTGTTGTTTTAAGTTTTATTTTAGTATATATTTAATTTTAACAAACTATATTTTATATTGTTAATTGATTAAAGAAGGAAATGAATATATATATTTTTTAAAAGTTAGTTGAGTTTTAAAACAACCAAAGTTAAAAAGAAAGATTTGTTTTAAAAAAAAAGGAATTAACTTCATCTTGTATTTATTATATATATCATCATCATCATCAACCATTATCAGTCCACTGCAGGATGAAGGTCTCTCCAAGTTTAATCGATCTTCTCCGATCTTTAGCTTCTCTTCTCCACAACACCCCTGCACATTTTCTTATTTCATCCATCCATCTCACATGTGGTCTCTTTCTAATCTCTTGGAATCCAGTTTAAAATTTCAATTGTCCATCTATTATCATCTCTTCTAACAATATGTCCAGCCCAACTCCATTTCAATCTTTTTTTTTTCAATAAGGTCAGTAACACCTGTTTGTTGTCTTACCCATACATTGCGTTTTCGATCTCTTCTTGTTACTCCCAACATACATCTCTCCATACTCCTTTGAGTGGTCTGAAGTCTCTGTATTGCTCTTCTATTAAGTGTCCAAGTCTCAGATCCATAAGTCAGAACTGGTAAAACACATTTGTTAAAAACCATCCTTTTCAAACACATAGGCATATTTCCTTTTAGTATCAAGTTATTTCTACCAAAAGCACTCCAACCAAGTTTAATTCTATGATTAATTTCCTCCATTATGTTTCCATCTGTATTAATAATCTGACCAAGGTATTTGTAACTGTTAACTTCTTCTAATTCTTCATAATTAATCTTTATTTTCATATTTTGAGCAAATCGATTAAACATTACTTTAGTCTTTTTAACATTTATCTTTAGTCCTACTTTTCTACTTTCATCTGCTAACTCCTGTAACATTTCCTGCAGCTCTGAAGCATTATTTGCAAAAACAACTACATCATCTGCGAAATCTAAATGACTTAAATACTCTCCATTTACTTTCACTCCTTTAGTTTCCCATTTTAATCTACAAAATACTTCTTGCAGCACTGCTGTAAAAAGTTTTGGAGATATGGAGTCACCTTGTCTTACACCTTTCTCAATGTTGATTTTTCCAGTATCATTATGTAATCTAATTGTTGCTGTTGCATTTTTATAAATATTCTTTAAAATATGACAATATCCTGGATCTATACCTTGATGATCCAATGCTTTAATCACTGAAGAAATGTGTATAGAATCGAATGCCTTTTCATAATCTACAAATCCAAAACATAATGACAACTCATATTCATTTGTCCTTTCTATGACTTCTCTCGATACCTGGATATGATCTATTGTACTGAAACCACTTTTAAATCCAGCTTGTTCTCTTGGTTGGTGGAAATCCAAAGTTCTCTGTAGACGAGTTGTAATTATCTTGGTAAAATTTTTATATAAAACTGATAAAAGGCTGATAGGTCTGTAATTTCTAATATCTTCTTTATCACCTTTTTTAAATATTAATATTATTACTGCATTCTTCCAATCTTCCGGTACATCTTTATCATTTAGACATTTGGTATATAACTTTGCTAAAATTGTTTCTATTTCTTCACCTGCTTCTTTTAATATATCAATTATAATTCCATCATTTCCTGGAGCCTTTCCTTTCTTCATACATTTAATTGCATGTCTCACTTCTTCATTTAAAATTCTGGGCAATTCGGAAGATGTAATAGATATAGGAGGTACTTGTTCTTTATTACTATATAATTCTTGATAAAAATCTTCTACCAATTTCATGATGTCATCTCTCTTTTTAGTAGTAATTCCATCTTTTTTTCTTATTGCAGATATAAATTTCCTACCAATACCAAAATGTTGTTTAACATTCTTGAGACTTTTACTTTCTTCTACAGCTTTCCTTGCTATTTCACAGTTATACTTTCTTATATCATTTTCAACTCTTTTCCGTACCATTTTACAAAATTCGAGATATTCAATTCTTTTTAATACATCATTTTTGTATATCTTCATATTCCTTCTTTTCTTCATAAATTCTCTAGTCTCAGTAGAAATTTTATTAGTCAATTGCTGCTTTTTTCTACCAGCTATCTTTGTTGCAGTTTTTAAAAGTGTATCAGTTATTTTCATATTAATTTCATTCAAATCTGAATCATGTTCAAAATCTCCTAACACTTGAAATCTATTTGTAAGTTCTAATTTAAATTCATTAGAATGTTTCTGAAGATTAGGAATATCAACTGTAAATATTGTTTTTCTTAATAATTTTTGTCTCTCTAGTTTTACATTAACACATAACTTACACCTTACTAATCGATGATCACTTCCTGTGTTAAATTTATTAAGAACATTACAATCTTGAAATATGTATTTTCTGTTAGTCAAAATATAATCCAATTCTGCTGTACCTTCATTTGGATGTTTCCATGTCCATTTCCTTTTAACATTTTTCTCAAAAAATGAATTCATAATATAAAGTTTTTCTTTTTCTGCAAACTCCACAAGTCTATGTCCTCTCTCATTTCTATTACCATAACCAAAATTACCTACAGCAATTTCATCTTTCATTTGTCTACCTATTCTAGCATTAAAGTCTCCCATAACAATTTTAAAATGTTGTTTACTCTGATCAAAAGCCTTTTGTACATCCATATAAAAATCTTCTACTACTTCATCACTATGAGAACTTGTTGGGGCATAAACCTGAATTATCTGCATTTGGTATCTGCTATTAAGTTGTATAACTAATCTTGCCACTCTGTCCGATACACCATCAATCTCCACAATATTGTTCTTCCACTTTTTATTTATAATGAATCCTACTCCACTTGTATTTCCAATATGTGTGCCTTTATAATAGAGTATATGTCCACTTTTTAAATCAATTGTTTCTTCACCTTTTCTTCTAACTTCACAAAGTCCAATAATGTCCCATTTAATATAAGACAGTTCTTCTTCTAATTCTTGCAATCTTCCTTCACTTGAAAGTGATCTGCAGTTGTAAGTACCTAAATAAAAAGTCGTCATCAAATGGCAGCCTGGGTCCGCAATCAGGGATTCTTAGCACCCTCCGCCTTCGGCCACCAACCGCTGCCTTGGTTGATGACTTTACAGCCTCCTGGGAATAAGGGCCATGCTTTATTTTTGTCTGTCATAATTGTATATATGTATTGGAAAAATATTTATCATTTACACAAACATTCATTCTGCCTTATCAGGCACTGAGAAGAAAGACCATGGTGTTTCTTGATCTTAAACTCAGAGGTAAAAAGCCAATAAACTCACCACGCTGGCTAATACGTGTTGGTGAGCAGCCCATCCATGTTCGTATACTATATGAATAATCACATAGTAATAACAGCTGCAACGACAAGAACGTATGGAGTGGACATTAGGAATTTGCCTTGCTCAGTTCCTTTAAGGCCTCCAAGAGGAATCAAAAGGTCTCCTTTCAGTTAATAGCAAACTCCTTTCTGCAGCTATTATATATATATGTTATGATTTAAGGATTTTTTAAATAAAAAGTTTACTTTAATGTGAAAGTGTCAGATAAATAATCAATGATATTCTTAAAATAAATATGCACACTTATAAATATTTAAAGTATCCAAGTGGAAAAAAAAGAAGAAAGATATATATAATATAATTAGTGGTATTTTAAATTAAAGGTTTATTTTGAAATTTTATTGAGTTCATTTGTATGTATATGCACCCTCATCTTAATGGTTGTAAGTTAAATTTTATATATGTTAAAACTTATTATGTTCATGCAATTGTTAGATTACTGTTAATTGGTTATTGTGCACTGTATCTATATGGAGAATTTATTCATGGTTTTCTCCATTAAATCAAGATCGGATTCAAAGAATCTTCTCACATAATTAGTTGGTGTCATTGTTAAATTGGGATTCAGATCTAAAGTGGCCATCCTTTAAAATTATCATCGTAAGAAAGGTGTATTAATAATAGTTGTCTTATATTAGATATATGTGTGTGACTATGCTATAATACAAATAAATGGATTATATTTGAGAGAATCAACCACACATAGGAATATATTCAGGATGTATTAAAGGATGGGATTTATTTATTCTATGGCAAACATATTCGATCATAAAAAGTTATAAGATTTAATTGAAAGATTAATGTTTTAAAATTAATCAAAATAAACATGTTCACTTTATTAATAACTATTGTTTTCCACTTTGTGTATGAACTATAAAAAAAGAAAAGAAAAAAAAAAAGAGATTGGAGAAATGGTTTTATGTATAAAAAAAAAAAAAGAAGAGAAAATTTTGTTTTGTTTGACACTTATAATATTTTTTCATAAACTGTTGTTTTTTTATTTGTTTAAATGTTGGGTTAATTCACCTATATGTAATATTGTTTGGTCTGCTTATTCATTCTATGTCCATTTCATCAGGAGTAACTTCTGCAGGATCTAGCCTGGTATCACAAGTAGTAGCTGTAGGGTAATCATCATCATCATATTAAAGAAAATATTTTTAATGCTTATTTAAATAAACCTTTTTTTAAAAATGTTATTTGCATTTCCTGATGATTGTGCACAAAGACTTTAATATTGGGTTTAGATACCCCTTATCACTAAATAGATATATTAACAATTTTCAAGATAGGATTAAAAATGGTGATAAAGCTCAATTATGCTCTTGATTGTCAATTTTGCAATGCTAGATATTATGGAGAGATGTGTATATGGTTAAAATTTAGAATCAGTCAGCATGCTCATTTATATAACATAATTAAATGCAATAGCATATATTGTAACGAGCACATACATACATTACATTGTTTTTTATTATTAAACGTGAAAAGAATAAAGGTTCGCAAATAAAAATTTCTTTTTTAAGAATTAAAAATTGAAAATTAAAAAATCATCTTAAACTCGTATATATATAAAATCGCACAGATGAAAAAAATTATTAAAATAAAACTTTATTAAAAATAGAAAAGGTGTTTTAAAAACAAAAAACTCAAAAAGATTTAGAGATAAAAAATATATTTTTAAGTTTGAAAACACATTAATTAATCAGAAAATGGAAATGATTATTTTAATTAGTCAATGTAAACTAGCCTTGGGCATTTAAATGTATAAGCAACGGTCAGATAGGAGAGGAAAAACAATAGGAACAGAATGGCCAATTAAAGAAATCCATCGGGGAAATCGGACCTCAATGGAAGGATCATCATCATCGATGACGTAATGTAAATTGAATCCTTAAAATTAATATAAAAGGAAAAGTTTGGAAATTATTAAGGAGTTATTATGATGTGACTATATGTGTTAGTGCAGAGTTGAAGGAGAAGGGATTGAAAAGATACACTCTTCAATCCCTTCAGTTTTGTTAAAAAAAAAAAGAAATGACTTTTTCTACATTAACCCTTAAACCGCTAATTTTATCATTGGTTGTATCAGATAAAAATCAAATCTTTTAATTGGCCAACTCACAAACTGAAGACAAAGCCTATTGTTAAAACATATTCGCCTATAATATTAAATTCAACTCAGATACATTTATAAAAAGTATATAATTAATTTTTCAGGTCATGAAAAAAACGAAAGTTCTTTCAAAAATAAATTGCTATTTATTTATTCTAAAATATTCAACATCGGCAACATAAAAGTTATAATGTAAACAAAAAGATCGACTTTTACGTTATAGAAAAGTAAATATTTCTTTTTACTACAACTTCAATATTTGGACTAAAATCTTCAATATTTTTCGAAAATAATTTTGTTTTTTTATTATTCTCTCTGAAAATTATGTTTAATTTCCATAAATATTATTTAATAATAATTTAAATCGTATTCGAAATGAAAATCTCAGCGTTTTTCTTTATTTTCTTTGATCAGGCAGTTTCTTTGTTCTTTCCAGCCAATCAGAATGCCTTTTTCGGCTGAGAGCATGCTAAGAACCAATCACAAATAATGTTCCTTCTTTGTTTAGGTTTAAATGCGTTTTTTTTCTATTTTTTACTTCTAAAATAAATCGGAAGATGTCACCATCGTACAGAACTTTTAAAAACGAATTCAATACGTATTTAACGAAAATTTTCGTATGAAAACGAACTCAGTTAGAGTGATTTCAGATGTCGACGAGGAGCCTCGTCGAGCGCGGGCAAAGAGTTAAGGACCAACTAAACTAAAAGACCTCCAGATAAATAAAAAAAACAACGGCTAACTCAACCAATCTTTTTAGGACGGCGTGGGAATTCATGTTCAAATGACAAACAACAGATAAAGATGAACTGTTTTAAACCGTAAGAACTTTATAACTAATGAACATTAAATTAAAAACTTTCCGTATTTAAAATAATTAAGAAATAGAATCCTATCTGACCAACGTTATTTATTAATTAGTTATAATTTTATTTGATGTATTTTTTTTGTAAAATCATTTCCATTTATTTATTTATTTGTTCTTTAAGTTTTATTATGATTTCTGTTTTTCGTTAAACTAGTTATATAAATATTAAACTTAAGTCGGGCGTGAATGGCTATATAGATTTGTAAAGTTATATTAGGGGAGGGTAATCTTAGGTTATTCGTTTCGTAGTTGAATTAGGTCAATGGATTGGATATATTGGTGTAATTAGTAGATGTAGTACAAGATTCGCTATGGGCAGAATCGCTATTATACGCCACACACACTCGTTTTGCCTCGGGGAGGAATTATAAGACGGAGACCGCAGTTCCTTCCTATGGAGTTTTTTTTTATTGCTCTCATTGTCAGATAGATGTAATATTCCTATCTGACGAGAAGCAGTTTCTTCTCTTAACCTAATTGTGCTGCCATATTCGTATTACATTGAACACATCGATATATCAGATGGATTGAAGTTTGGTTTGACTGAAAATCTTTGGCCTAAGGTTGAACAAGGATTGAATATTTTCTTTTCAAATGCAAATCTATGTAGTCTATTCATACTCGACATTCTAAATAAATATGCATTAAATTTAAGTTGGGTATAGACGCTTGCATGGGTTCGTTACCGGTTGATTATGTTTTTGGTTTTCATATTTGATCAAAATATATAGACATTCGGTAAATACTGATACCTTACGGTGAGTATCTAAGATGTATTTATGTCGGATGTCTTTTAAGTTATTGGTATCAATGCGGTGTCTTATGATGAACACCATTGGGTTTCTTGTATTCCCTATGCAATTGACGGTATCAATGACTTTATATTTTGATCGTTTATGTTTATTTTGAAATGTTTTTTTGACCGTGTAATCTATGTAACCGATTTATACTCAACATTAAAAACACATTTTATAAACCCATCTGTGCGAACTTATAAAAAAATTAAAATGTAAACTTATAATATTATAAAAATTAAAATGTAAATTTAAATTCTAAAATCAAGTTAAAATCCAAAGTAAAAGTTATTCTAAAATAATGCTAAATTTTATAGATGTGCGTAAATAAATGTTTGTGTGTTAATTACTGGCAGTGGCTTATTTTATTCTTTTTTATATATTCTTAGATAAGAATTTATTATAAATATAAATCTCTGCTACTCCCTGAGCTAGTGAGAATGGGCTAATGACCGGATATCAAAAAATATAAAATAAAAAAAAATTTTTTTTTTGACTTACGTATCTGCCTACTTTATAAATTTTCTGGGTTCAAATGCCTAGATGGCGCCCTGTAGTGCAGATTACGTTAAAGGCCTTTTCTCTGGATTGTTACAATATATATATATATATTGATTTTTGTAGACCATGAGAAAAAAATCTGGTTATATTGTCAAATGACTAGGGTTGTGTATTTCATTTGCTATAACAGCGTTTATTATTTAAATGATTTATATAATGTTACATATTTTCATTTTGTGATTCCATGAAGAATGCTGTATATAACTCCACAATTTTAATTACTTGCTAATCAAAGAAATATATATATATATAAAAGTGTAAATTTATAAACAAAAAACTATTAAAATTTGCAAATTTTATGACATTCAGCAGCTATTTTTTCTTCTCTGAGCACTCTATACTATTATGTTTAAAAAATAAAGTTTAAAAAATAAAATTTTAAAATAAATTTTACAATACTGTGTAATCATTTTTCCATCTTGGGGTGCCATACATGATTATATATACTGGATTAATCAAAATTTTTTGATTTATGTTGATCACACATACATTTTATTCTTCGTTTATTATCCTTTCTATGCATAATAAATTATTTTCTGGTTATAATGCTAAATGTTTTACAAATTTTTAGAGCATTGTCAGAGTTAGCATTGTTTTAAAAACATTAAAATAATTAAAGATCATGAATTATTGATAAAGAGGCTAGTCTATTATGTTTCTATGAGAGAAAAAAATTATTAAAAAAAAAAAAATCCCATAGGATATTTGATAGCAATGAAAATCAGATATTTCTTTATTTACTTTACTTTAAAAATAAAATATGGTATTTAGTTATTGCTTCAGTGAGTGCACAAGTAAACATACTCTGTAAAATATTTGTGATTGTTACCTTAATTTACTATTAATAACTATATTATTATTATTTTTTAAAATGTTGTTTAAACTATAATTTTGATTTATATAATACATATAAAAAGTATCTGTTATATATATAAACATTGCAAAAGGCTAGCAGAAATTTATATAAAATATTTCAGATGCCCCATAATTTTATTTTTTCAACGACACCCCTGTTTTAAATAAAGAAAAGCTTGAATTTTGCAGCTTATTCAAAAGGAAAACCCTTGGAACAATGCATAATGCTAGCTGAAGTCTATATAAAATATTTTAAATGCTCCATAGCTATATTCTTTCAGCCACATTCCCCCTTTAAATAAAGAAAAGCTTTTGAATGGGCTGTAAAAATCAAGCCTTTCTTTATTTAAAGTGGGTGAGTGAGTAGCTGAAAGAATATACCTATGGGATGTTAAAAATATTACATATATGTACATGTTGAAAAGTACTGTATACTTGCAATTCAACAAATGTGTATCATTAAAACATGCGTTTGAATATGAGGGGAGCTTGGAACAAAATATAGCATAGTTCATGATGCTACTGTATATATAAAATAGATAGATCATGGCAAAAATTATGTATATATGGTAATTAATGGTAGCTTTGAAGAATACAATAACCAAGCAGATGGTGAAGTTAAATGTCCATTGCATTTCATACTGCTTCTAGATGAGATTTGGTGAAATGTCTATATTATCGAAAAGCACCTTGTGGAACAACACTTATAGTTATTGTTTCACATGGTGTTTATCCTTTTGATTTATGGTGATCATATTTGTTATCATCCTGTTACTAATTATTGCTGTCTTTTGTTGTTTATAATGAATATTTTGATGTGTTTATGGATTCACATTTCAATGTTATCACAACCTGATGTATATAAGCTGCAAATCAGTGTAATGATATAAGATCGTCCCTCTTGTTGAATTTTTCCAATTATTTGACACACTCAAGGCAAAGTTTTTGAGATATCTTTGCTTTTGAATTTTTTGTAAGAAACTAAATTTTTTGTTTTTATTGGATCATTGTTGTAACAGTATATGAGTGTGTGTGTGTGTTTACGAGTTCACCAAGAGACATAGAATAATACATTTCATGCTGAAATTCTTAATCGGGATAGCTAAAATATACATTATTTTCTTAAATTTCCTCTTTTTATTTTAGGATCTATTATTTTAGTTATTTATAATTTGGATAATACCAAAATAATGTACAGTGTTTTGCTACTAATTCAGCTAAATAGTGTTAGTAAAATAAACAGAATCTTTTTCATTTGAATTAACTTATATATGTGTGTGTGTGTTCATAGATATATTTTTTAAAATAATTATTATTGATTATATAACATTCAAAATGTATAGAAGTTTGGACAAAAAAGAAAAACGGTATTGATCTAGATAAAAGAATAACGAATATTGGCAATTTAAAGTAAATCCCAATTTACGTCGAAGGAAATACATTTTAACACTTTTTATTGCAAAAACTTCTAATAAAATTTAACGTTAACTCGCAGCTGAATATAAAAATGGAGAAAGTAATGAGGAACTCATAGTAGGAGTATACACAAGGCAGTGCAGACCATTACTTCGTGGAATAATGATTCTCAGGTGGAAGAGAGGATCCTTTTTTGCACCTGGAACAATGGAGAACAAATACAAACTTGTATGGCTCCAACCTGCTTAAGGGAAATAATAGTAACAAAAGGATTATCAGAACTTCTAAAAGAAAGCTGGATTTACTGAGAGTTGGAAATCAGCGCATTACCTGTCCAAAAATGACTAGGGGAGAGAGAGAGGTAAAAAAGTCAGAAATAATAGGGAAAAAGCTAGATGACTCAGGTATGCGTTTGGTTTTTCTGGAAAAAGACTAATTAATCGTTAGTAATAATGACTATTAAGCTACACCTGTCACCAAGGAGAGTATTGATAGGTATATAAAATAGACTTGTATTTAAATATATTTCTTTAAATTACTAAATGCATTAAAGCAATTATATTGACCCTTTTACAATAATACTAAAAAAGTGTTTTCAATAAATGAGGTGATATGCAACTAAATATTAATAAAAAAACATTGCTAATGATTTGGAGTGTAATAATTATAATACATTTTTGATAATTGCTATCGTTAATATGTATGTGTAAGAGCTTTATACGTAGAAATCGTTGCTAAAAATGTATGTGCAGTTATAATTGAAATAAGAGAGCTTGTGTGTGTGTATATATATTGAAACAGACAGATCGGAGAACCGATCTTCGTTTCAAGTGTTTTTATGTACGGTAATTCAAGCTACTGTTCGCCCGCAGTGAGATTTTGTCTATTTTAATTTATAACAAAAATTAGTTATATATTTTATAGTTTATCAGTCAATATGTAAAGATTCCGTCTATAAATGTCGCAAACCATGAAATAATATTTGTGTGTGCGTGGTTTGCGAATTTATATCATTTAATTTAAAGTTTCAGTGCGGGCGTATTTGTTTTAAATTTTAGTTTTAAAATTGTATAAAGTCGTTTAAAAATACTGATCAAAAATCACATTCCTTTGATCAGTGTTTTTAATTAAAATCTAATTGCACAAATGTTCAGAGCAATTAAGTTGTAGTCAAAATTAGTAAGGAATTTTTATATGTAATTAATGTATCGATTTAAAAATGGCATATTAAATTAAAAGATTGCTAAAAACAGATAATTGATTGTTGGTCAAGCTGCATCGCTAGAGGCTAGAGAAAGTAGGCGGAGCCTAAAACAAAAACAAGTCGGAAAGGTCAGCAGTGGCTACTTTAGAGAAAAACTGGCATTCTAACTTTGGTCGTGTTTGAGAGAGGTAGTCTCGAGACAACACAGCAGTTAATAATAATTCAAATATCTTATTAAGAAGTTTACCAGTGAATCGCCATGTTCATGGGCTAATTGCCAGGAGCTGGTCTCTGCCCGCCAATATGGATCCTCGTGCCGCTGTTTGATCATGTTTCATATACTTCAGAATTTCCAACTTCCAATCTCTAAATTAGCTATGCCTTACAAATAACTTTCAAAAATGCGCGCCTACGTTACAAACCAAGCTGGATGAAGAAATAAGAGAACTTTGTTACATGAACTTTAATTTTCTTCCGTGCTTAATATTATTAATCAAGTGAATCATATGTAAGTCTTTATATCATTTATAATGCTATTATTTAACCTGTCAGTAAATTTTCTTTTCTTTTTAACCCTCTGCTCTAGTCTTTAGAAATAATTTATAACATTTGTAATTAATCGTAATAATCATTTAAATGAATGCATTTATATTGTTTTGTGTATTGCTTATTCCATAAACAAACGATGCCAATAGTAAACTAGTGTACTATAACGATCAAGTTATTTTAAAAGTAATCCCACTTTCTGAATTAAATATTCTTTCACATTCCGAGTTGATAAATGTTAAGTCACTTTATTATTCTATGTTAAGTTGTTATAAAATTACAATCTAAGTTTCAATATTAAATATATATATAATAGTTTCAAAATGTTCATTAATGTTATGTATAATATGAGAAATAATTCACTGAATAATTTGATACTATCGCTACCGCCTGTTAACCCGGAGGGTTAGAGTTTCAGAGTAAATTTAACTAATCTTTGTTCTCACCGTCAGTTAATTTCGCTATGTTTTTATTGGGATAAGGATCTCAGCCTGTGGCGTAGAAACAGACAAATAGTTTCCAGGTTTTATATAATTTCTCTTAAAAAATCCGCTTCAAGTATTCGTCTTTCACGTCTGTGGCAATGCCGTCCCTTCGCTGAAGTTAGCGTCTCGCCATTCTACCATTGGGGAATGAAAGCAGTTTTTCTTTCCCGGTAATCTCTTGGATCACCGGGGTTCGAAATGATCCCGGCTGGTTGTCGTGTCCCGGAGCTACTTGGGGGCATTAAGCCTTGTCAAAGTACAAGCCGCCCGGTATTCCGTTAATGCACCGCAATTGATTACTGTAGGGCTCTTGAATATAGGCAACCACCAGTTCATATATTTTCCACGTCGTATTTATATAAAGCCACCAGTTCATATATTTTCCACGTCGTATTTATATAAAGCCACCAGTTCATCTATTTTCCACGTCGTATTTATATAAAACCACCAGTTCATATATTTTCCACGTCGTATTTATATAAAGCCACCAGTTCATCTATTTTCCACGTCGTATTTATATAAAACCACCAGTTCACCTATCTCTTATGTCGTATTTATATAAAACCATCTCCACTGTTCGTCTACGTTCCGGCTCGAGCCTATTCAAATAAAATAAGTAAACAAAAATCTTTAGATAAATATTTTTCCAGTGCTCAAATACTCTGATTCTCTTAACCACCCGTCAATCATTTAACTACCCAGCTATTGGCATAAGTTTGTTTATTAAATAAAACGTTCACTAAAGACTAGTAGCCAAATACAAGAGGATTTATGAAGTCTTACCGTACTGTATAACACTATATTTATATGCTGTATATTTCTATTATATAACATTATATTCATGTGCTTTCTATTTGTCTTATTTAACACTATATTTATATGCTTTATATTTGCTTATTAAACACTTTATTTAATCTTAATTTTTGTGTCCTCCACCTTTATTACTCTCTAAGTCTATTTAGCCACTTACTGTCTGTATTGGCAACTTAAATATATACGTTACATGAATGACCGTTCCAGTATCTAGAGTCTAATAAACCTATATATCATTAACTGTAAGAATTTAGTCCATGTTCCAAGCTGAGCTAGAAAAGGGATAACCCCGTGCTGGTGTAAAGTCATCATCGGTTGGTCATGCCGGGGTTTGGGTTTGAATTCAGTTGGCGTTTTGGAACTAATTCCTAAACGTGGGCTGGGTTTGAACTCGGGTACTGTGTATGTCTAAGCGTGGTGGATTTATACCGGTACAGTTATTATATTTTTGGACGCCCTCCGTGGTGCTCGATGGAAGAAATCTCCCACACCCTGCAGAGTGAACGAAAGGAAACAGTTAAATGATAAAAATATTCAATTTTTTTTGTGTCGAGTCATAATATTGATACGTATTTGGCGTATTAAAATGCGCAAGTGAAAACTATAGTAAGAAAACAAATGTATAAAATTTTTTTTCCCCTCACACAAAGGTTCAGTATAGTACTCCCAAATATTGTTAAGTCAGAGTGAAGATTTTTTTTTTTGAAAAGAGAGCGGAAGCAATTCGTGCGTGTAATTAATTAAAATAAATGAGTATTCCATAATATTTTTGCGAGTTCATTCTTGTCGTTTAAATCATATGAAAAAATAAAGAAGTAGAATTAAGTCCAGTTCTAAAAAAATAAAAACGTGTACGCGTATATATATTTGTGTACGTATATATATATATTTTCGTTTGTTGTGAAAAATATTTTTTTTTGAAAAAAAAGAATAAAGAAGTAGGATTATTTTTGTGTTTTAAAAATAAAAACGTGTGTGCATATATATGTTGTGATATAAACAAAAAAACCTTACCGGAGTCAGTATTAAATTTTTTTTTCTGCCTATATAAATCTTAAGTCAAAAAATTATTAGGTCATATAAAAGTATATATTTGGGGATCAGTAGATTAAATGATCTATTGGTCACATGTTGCTGGCTGGCGCCTATCAAATAAATTTGTCAGCAAACATGTTTGTCCATACAGCAGTGGCGAGTGTTGTTTTAAAAGAGAGTAGGGTGGGATATATAAAAAGAGAGAATTACTGACAGAAATGCAAAAAAAAAAAAAAAAAAAATATACTATGTTATGTACCCATTATTAATATGTATGTATTATAGGACTGAGGAGAACAGTGCGAACTGGGTGAAAGAAAGTTTTTTTTTCCCTGTATATTTTAGTAATGATTTTAGACATGTCATACGATATTCCTAAATAAAGAAAAAAAAAGCGTAGATAACAAAAACCAGACTGAACGTAGGCGAAGGAAGAAAGAGAGAAAGGAAGTAAGCCACACAAACAGTATCAGCAGCGGAGGAGGATTTGGCACAAGGAGCAGGGATCAGTAACCTTTTATGATATATATAAAAATCAAAGCGTTGTACAAAGCGAATTTTTTATGTTGAAGACATTTATCAGTAAAAACGAAGAAGAAATGACAGAAATAAAAGGAAACAAACAGAGGGAGCACGATCGCGATGCGAAGTTTAACGCGATCCTCAGAGAGGGGAGAGAGGACAGAAAGATCATGATGGCCATGTTGGCGCGTATGGTACAGATTGAAGAATGGTATATGGGGTCGGACGTTAAAACAGTTAGGGAAGGTAAAGAAAGTATTAGTGCAAGGAGTGGAGCAGAGGACACAGAACCTCAACCAACTAAAATAAGGTTGGAACCTCATGAGAGTAGATTAGTGAATACAAATGCCAACTCTACTCAACAAAAATGTAAAGAATTAGATGTGACAGAAATTACTCAGAGTCAAAGTTTTACTCTAGCAGGTTTAGCTAAAGATGAAGTAATTACTGAGGAAATGGTCGTTTCAAATCTAATGCAAGCCAGCCCATCTCAAAGTGATGACACCAGTTTAGTACCTTCTAATGGAGTGGCTGTATCGATGATGAAAAATATTAATAGAACAATACATACTGTTATGGATGAATCTTCTGAAATCATAATTAATGAGAAGTTATATTTTCATAATAATTATAAAGATGTTCTGTGGAAAAGTGGATTAATGAAGACATCAAAGTTAAAGTTTAAAAATGATGCTGAATGGCCTCTTGATATGAAAACGAAGAAAGTGGACAGATCTTTAGTTGTGTACAATGCTGCCCATTTTAATAAAACCTATAATTATTTGTTTATGAAATATGATCAGAACAAAATTGATGAGGAGCTGAACTCATTAAACAGAAGTAATAAACTTTGTTTTAAAGCATGGACATATGTTAAAAAAAATAGTTTCATAAAAAATGGAGAAAAACTTCTCAACTCCCAAAGTGAAAATGTTATAATGGATGCCATTAGATCACAGAAAGTTAGAGAAATTCTTTTAAAGCAAGATACTTTTAATAATGAACAATATAATAATATACCAAAGCACAATATTGTGACCGCTTTTGCTATTTTAGTAAGAGATCTAAAAAGACATACCTATAACCTTTATATACCTCCCGACCCAGGGAGAAGGTAGAGATATACAAAATGATAACCTGGGAAATGACCACTATGACATGCACATGATGATGAGAAAAGGAAGTACGGTAATATACCCACCTTTGTAAATATTAAGTTCAAACCCTCACCCAGACTGTTCTCCAAGGTCAAATCAATAAAAAAATCAATTATGTAAAAAAATGAATGAAGAAAATGTAACCAGAAATTATGTATAATCATTTTTTTTTTTGTTGTTTTTTTTTATAAAGTGACAAGAAATGAAACAGACAGATCGGAGAACCGATCTTCGTTTCAAGTGTTTTTATGTACGGTAATTCAAGCTACTGTTCGCCCGCAGTGAGATTTTGTCTATTTTAATTTATAACAAAAATTAGTTATATATTTTATAGTTTATCAGTCAATATGTAAAGATTCCGTCTATAAATGTCGCAAACCATGAAATAATATTTGTGTGTGCGTGGTTTGCGAATTTATATCATTTAATTTAAAGTTTCAGTGCGGGCGTATTTGTTTTAAATTTTAGTTTTAAAATTGTATAGAGTCGTTTAAAAATACTGATCAAAAATCACATTCCTTTGATCAGTGTTTTTAATTAAAATCTAATTGCACAAATGTTCAGAGCAATTAAGTTGTAGTCAAAATTAGTAAGGAATTTTTATATGTAATTAATGTATCGATTTAAAAATGGCATATTAAATTAAAAGATTGCTAAAAACAGATAATTGATTGTTGGTCAAGCTGCATCGCTAGAGGCTAGAGAAAGTAGGCGGAGCCTAAAACAAAAACAAGTCGGAAAGGTCAGCAGTGGCTACTTTAGAGAAAAACTGGCATTCTAACTTTGGTCGTGTTTGAGAGAGGTAGTCTCGAGACAACACAGCAGTTAATAATAATTCAAATATCTTATTAAGAAGTTTACCAGTGAATCGCCATGTTCATGGGCTAATTGCCAGGAGCTGGTCCTTGCCCGCCAATATGGATCCTCGTGCCGCTGTTTGATCATGTTTCATATACTTCAGAATTTCCAACTTCCAATCTCTAAATTAGCTATGCCTTACAAATAACTTTCAAAAATGCGCGCCTACGTTCGTCAAGCCAAGCTGGATGAAGAAATAAGAGAACTTTGTTACATGAACTTTAATTTTCTTCCGTGCTTAATATTATTAATCAAGTGAATCATATGTAAGTCTTTATATCATTTATAATGCTATTATTTAACCTGTCAGTAAATTTTCTTTTCTTTTAACCCTCTGCTCTAGTCTTTAGAAATAATTTATAACATTTGTAATTAATCGTAATAATCATTTAAATGAATGCATTTATATTGTTTTGTGTATTGCTTATTCCATAAACAAACGATGCCAATAGTAAACTAGTGTACTATAACGATCAAGTTATTTTAAAAGTAATCCCACTTTCTGAATTAAATATTCTTTCACATTCCGAGTTGATAAATGTTAAGTCACTTTATTATTCTATGTTAAGTTGTTATAAAATTACAATCTAAGTTTCAATATTAAATATATATATAATAGTTTCAAAGTGTTCATTAATGTTATGTATAATATGAGAAATAATTCACTGAATAATTTGATACTATCGCTACCGCCTGTTAACCCGGAGGGTTAGAGTTTCAGAGTAAATTTAACTAATCTTTGTTCTCACCGTCAGTTAATTTCGCTATGTTTTTATTGGGATAAGGATCTCAGCCTGTGGCGTAGAAACAGACAAATAGTTTCCAGGTTTTATATAATTTCTCTTAAAAAATCCGCTTCAAGTATTCGTCTTTCACGTCTGTGGCAATGCCGTCCCTTCGCTGAAGTTAGCGTCTCGCCATTCTACCATTGGGGAATGAAAGCAGTTTTTCTTTCCCGGTAATCTCTTGGATCACCGGGGTTCGAAATGATCCCGGCTGGTTGTCGTGTCCCGGAGCTACTTGGGGGCATTAAGCCTTGTCAAAGTACAAGCCGCCCGGTATTCCGTTAATGCACCGCAATTGATTACTGTAGGGCTCTTGAATATAGGCAACCACCAGTTCATATATTTTCCACGTCGTATTTATATAAAGCCACCAGTTCATATATTTTCCACGTCGTATTTATATAAAGCCACCAGTTCATCTATTTTCCACGTCGTATTTATATAAAACCACCAGTTCATATATTTTCCACGTCGTATTTATATAAAGCCACCAGTTCATCTATTTTCCACGTCGTATTTATATAAAACCACCAGTTCACCTATCTCTTATGTCGTATTTATATAAAACCATCTCCACTGTTCGTCTACGTTCCGGCTCGAGCCTATTCAAATAAAATAAGTAAACAAAAATCTTTAGATAAATATTTTTCCAGTGCTCAAATACTCTGATTCTCTTAACCACCCGTCAATCATTTAACTACCCAGCTATTGGCATAAGTTTGTTTATTAAATAAAACGTTCACTAAAGACTAGTAGCCAAATACAAGAGGATTTATGAAGTCTTACCGTACTGTATAACACTATATTTATATGCTGTATATTTCTATTATATAACATTATATTCATGTGCTTTCTATTTGTCTTATTTAACACTATATTTATATGCTTTATATTTGCTTATTAAACACTTTATTTAATCTTAATTTTTGTGTCCTCCACCTTTATTACTCTCTAAGTCTATTTAGCCACTTACTGTCTGTATTGGCAACTTAAATATATACGTTACATGAATGACCGTTCCAGTATCTAGAGTCTAATAAACCTATATATCATTAACTGTAAGAATTTAGTCCATGTTCCAAGCTGAGCTAGAAAAGGGATAACCCCGTGCTGGTGTAAAGTCATCATCGGTTGGTCATGCCGGGGTTTGGGTTTGAATTCAGTTGGCGTTTTGGAACTAATTCCTAAACGTGGGCTGGGTTTGAACTCGGGTACTGTGTATGTCTAAGCGTGGTGGATTTATACCGGTACAATATATACACACATAAACAAACACTAGTATAATCCTTTTTATCCATATATATATCTACACATATTCATATATATGTGAGTTAATAAGTAAGCAGTTTTGTAAATGAAATGTTCAGAAATAGCAAAAAAGTTTTGTGACTAAATTTGTTATTGCGCTAAGTATAATAGATGATTAATGTTTTCTAATACTGTTGTTTATGCTAAAGCCGTAAAAATTAGAATTAAAAAAAAAACCCTAAATAAATAAAATTAGCAATAGTAAATAATTGTTTTTGTGTATATTTTTTTTAAGGAAAAAAAATTCAATTAGGTTGAAAAAAATATAAGAAATATTTATCTTTTTTACTAACAAAGAGACTGGAGAAATGATGTCATTTAAATATGGATTCTGTAGAAAAAGTCTATTTACTCTTACTCTTATTTAATTTATTCAGTTAAAAAAATCACTGAAACATGCTTTTTATTGAATGGATAAATGTTTTAGGGAAGAAAAAAAAATGATTAGAATATATTTTGAAAAAACAACAACAACAACAACAAATATTTTCCTTACTCATAAACAAACATTTTTATCATCTTAAATTACAAAATACGTTTGTATATGACTGTGTGTGTATATATACTGCGTGATATTTCTGAACTAATATTTATATATATCGAAGATAAGTTTACTTAGGTTTCATATACTTATATATTTTCTAAAATAAGTTTATAGAGTTAGATATTCGTGTTATTGGGTAGAATCGATTGCAGTATATTGTATTGCATAGAATTATGTAATTATGAGTTTCAATTTGTCATAATTATTTTTTTTTTGTGATTTTGACCATCTCTGCATCTCTCTATGTATTTATATTCGTTATATTAATCAACGCGCTTGGGATTTATTTGTAGACAATCACATCTTTTAGATTTATAAAGCTCTCCTCTGAAAGCTTGTTATTATATTGTGAGTTGTTATCCGGTGTAAAATTTCCCAGATCTGTCTTTTTATGTGTATTTCACATACAATCTCCACTCATCACATGATTTAAAACATTCGAGTTCCAAAGTCAAACCTATATCTACAAGCAGAAAGTCGATATTCCATTTTTTGTGTTTATGTTCAGATGCTCCAAACTTTTAATTCAGCATTTTTTAACCTTGGGATCACAACAAAATTTTTATGGGTATGAACTAATAGAAAAATTATATACACACTAGTAGTTGGTACCCATCTTCAATGGGTGACATATAAAAAAAGATGTTGCAGATTACAGTAGAACTTCCTTTTATATCACTGCAAAGAACCCAAATCATAAGCAAGCAGTTACATGCACCTCTTGCATAATTATGCACACATTAACTACTTTGCCTTATTTCATTTCTGATAACAATGTTATATTTACAGTTACACTACTGCCCAAACTCATTATATTTTGCTGTTATAACATCTGTATTTAAATTTTAACAAGAAATAAATAAAATACCTCTAATAATCATTTTTTCTTCATAGATAACTTCTAATAGAATTTCATATTTGAATATATTTATGGTGCCATAGATTATGGATCAGTAAATTAATTTTCAAACCTAACCTAAAATTAGAGTTGCATGATTAGAAATTGAAATATTTTTTAAGAAACCATAAATCAACATTAAGTGAATATTTTGAAATTCATTTATGGTCTTCTAAAATTGCTCATTTAGCTGATATATTTTCACTAATTAAAGACTTTTATTTATCAATGCAGGGAATCTTTTTATTATTATTTTTTTATATAATAAAATAACTTTTATTAAAAAAACTTGAATTCTGGTCAAACAAAGTTAAACACGATTATTTCCAACTGATTTCATCATATGCACAGATAGTTTAGAGCTAAGAGATAACTCAGCAGGAAAATTTCAATATGTATTAAATTATACCAAGCCGTTTATTAAAAGAATAATGTATTTTTATTTCCTACCTAAAGATGATATTCATTTGGGTAATATGTGGGCCATAAACCCATTAAAAATGTAAATAAAATATTTAGAGATTTGGAATTAATTTTTAAAGATAAAATAATTTATCTAAATTTTGATTACAAATTCAAGATGGATATCGAATTTGAAGTGGAAAGGCCATAAAATTATCATTTCCTCTTGCTACGAGTTATTTAACAGAAAGTAGATTTTCAACAATGGTTATTACAAAGAATAAATTCAGAAACTGATTTAAGTTCTGCAATAAGGGTGGTATTAAGTAATTTCATCCAAGTAAGAATTAATACTTTAATAGAAGACAAACACCGATGACAGAGTTATTATTAAATATCATTCATTTTGTTTCTTAGTTACTTTATTTTTCATTTTTAATAAAATTATAATTTTGTTGATTATTTTTTTCAACAAGAGATTGAAATAAATGTAATTTTTTTTTTATAGCGATTCTAATTTGTTGAAATTTTGAGTTTTGCCTGATTAAAATAATTATTCGATTTGAACAAATATTAGAACTGTACCCTTTATTACAGTTCTATTTTTTTGGGTCATGGTATCAGTACAAACAAAACAAATGCAGTGTAAAAAGATTGAGAAGAACTGCTCTAACTAACCTGGCAAGTGGATGTTGTTCATGAAATGGATCTACACTGAGAGATTTAGGAAAGTTTACATTAGAAAATGATAGTTCATGACTTAATAACAAGCTTTGAAAAGCGTGAGCTGTAAATCTAAAAGATTTGAATGGCTGCACAACAGAAACACATGAATATAAATCTATACAAGAGTGACCTCATTGTCAGATGTATAGGAGCACATTCTCTTACCATAGACCTCATTGTCAAATGTATAGGAGCACATTCTCTTACCATGTCCATGATTTGTCTAGTTGAAACTTGGATTTTTTTTCAATTATCTGATTATAATTGATCCGACTATCATTCAATTATTAGACAATGAATGAGTATTTAGCTGTTATTAACTAGGAGAAAAGCATACTCATTCTCACCATCTGGCAATTTATTAGCATGGTGAATAATATGTATTTCTTTATAATTTTGAGAATCGATTTTGAGAATCTTTTGTTTGGAATGAATCTTTTACATTCAATTTACTTTTTCCCCTTATATACTAACACACACTGTCTTGTGCTAAATTTACATTTCTGAAAGGATCTGTTATCAGTAATATCATTGCAAGATGAAAGTTTTCTTTTCCATATTATTCTGGAAATTCATCTCGCACAGTATTTTTCTGTATCTTTTATTACCTTTTTTAATAAATGGTCAGCTGATGTCTTGAATTGGATCTTTGTTTTTTCTAATAACAACTCCAGCCCATTTGATGAGAAGAAGTATTATTTTTTCAATATTTGACTGGAAAGATTAGAGTTTATTTTAGATTTGATTTATATTAAATAATTTGTTTTATAATCGCAGATGACCAGTGAAATTATTTTATTTTGGTTATATCATGAGATAATCTAATTCATTAGAAAAGTATAATAATTGCAAGGTTGGTAATGGGGTAACTCAACTTCATCACAATTGGCATTCTGAAGAAATACTATTCATATATCATCAACAATTAACATTGATTAGTCAATAACTTATTATTGTTTATTTTATAATAAATTTATTATTCAAATTATCATGAAAATCAATATTGTTACATAGCATAAGATACAAAACATAAAGTAATTCAAAATGTAGATAAAATTTTTTACAAGCATGATAACGGAGGCTAGATGATGTGTGAGAAGGCATAAAGTCTCAGCATACTTATGTCCTAAAGCTATAACACATGTTAACAGCCACCACACTTATATACACCAGGATCAAGTTTTATCCTGTAGGCATAATGTCAATTTTAGCAGAAAATAAACCAAATGATGAGACATAGTAGACACTAGTGAACAGAATGTGAAAAATGAGTGCAATTTAATTTTCAGGCAACACATGGCATTAATGTATTAATACTACAAAAGTTATATCACAATGGTTTTATATATTAGGGAGCAAGAATAACTCCAGCTATTTCAGGGAAGTTTATTTGGTTCCATGTGTCAATGAACCTGGACTTTGAAGCTAGAAGCTGGTCACGTATTTTGATTTTAGTTAATTTTCGGATGATATAATTATTTTCGTGAAAATTGGATGCATTAAAAAGTTTTTTGCAGCGAGCTGTCCACATTGAATGGGAAATAGTGATCATGTGAATGGGTAATAAAGAGTGAAAAATGGATGGTAGCAATAGATCTTGTATCAATACTGTCTCTAAGAGAGTTGATGAGATAGTAATTATTTTTAATGTTATTAAATAGGATACTTCTTATAGTTAATAGGCCTGGACAAAAGCGGATTATGTGGTCAAAAGTTTCTTCCGGCCTCTGACAGAGTTGATACATGGGATCTATTTTCCTAATTCCTTTCTTATATGCCAGGAACCAGCTCATACTCATAGTGTTTGAATTAATTATTGTTCTCTAAAAATTATCTACAAGTGTGTTTGATTGCACATTAAATTCAAAAAGTATTTCAAGAAAAGAATATCATAAAGACTTAGATATTATTTTTAATAATATTGGAATATTTAATAACAATATCCAATATATTGTTGCAAAAAGCTACCAAATAATGGGTTTGATTTCGAAAACTATAAAATATTAAAAAAAAAATACATATGTGTGCTTGTTTCATACATTGGTTTTACCATTTTAACTTATGGATTGGTGATTGGAACTATTGTAAATTAACCCTAGAGTAGCACTGGAATAGTTTTAAAGAAATTTTTTGAGTTATATTAACTATGAAATAATATATAATGCCAATGCATTCTACAAAAGGTAAATCTTTACTGATATGATATACTAAAAAGTACATTACATATAATAGATATGAGAAATTGCTGAACAACAATATCTTATTAGATAAAGGATATGGGATCAAGAAATTTGTATAACATTCCAAAGTTTAGAAATAAAACCTTGAAAAATTCTGCACTAGTAAGATTATCTAGATTATATAATAAATGGTTTAGTGCTGTTAATATATTTGAACCTTATGATGAAACTTTTAGGACTACTGTACAAAAAACCCTGCAAAATATTTAATGAACAATGATAGTTGTGCATTATGGTTTGGCTGTAAAATCTGCTAAATGTACTAAATTAAATTATTATTGTTATTATTTATATTTTTAACAATATATAAAAAATAAAAAATAAAATAACTGCAAACATGAAGAAACTTGTGAAAGAAGTTATGCCTAATAATCATCATCAAATTCCCAAATAATTACAAAAAAGGAATATATATATATTAATTATGTGCAACACATACAGTGAAAGGTAGGAAATAGCTAACAAAATTAATTTTAAAAATGTAGCATATACATTAATCATGTGCAGTGCGTAAATTACATGCAGGTTGTTAACCGAAGTTGCAAGAATTTTTTTAAATATAAGAAGTGAAGTATGACTAACATCTAGACAGTAAACAGCTACAAAAAAATTAAACACTTTGGCACCATTATAATTGAATTGTCTATGACTACTTTACAAATTAAAATCTGCTAATGACAACTGAAAAATTATGGCTAAACAAGTATTAACAATGAACACTTTGTGATATAAAAATGAACAATGATGATATTTGTCAGTAATCACTCTATATTTATAAAGCTTAATAACAGACAATATATAAAAGTTATTAAAAATATCATGCACAGATATCAATCTAAGGCTAGTGCATAAATCGTACAATCACCCTAAATAAAGATATTATGTCAATAAACTTTCATAACAAGTAAAACAGTTGTCTATCATAATTTTATGTGGTACTATAGTATGCCATATTCTAGAGCTTAAGATTCATATATCATATCTCAACTCTATTACATCTGGTGCTAATTCTGCATGTGAACTCTATGTGAGTTATTAAGTAACAAACTATATAATAATAAATTATAAACAAATTATTTATTTATAAATAAATAATGAAGCTATTTATTAAAGTCATTATTTATTATTAGAATTTTAAAAATTATTTCTTAATTAATAAGATAATGTAAATTATTCCATAATATATTTCAAAACAAAATTCATGATGAATATTGAAAGATTTATATCGTATTGCTAGCTCTGATGTTAAATGAGTATTATCAGGTTGTTTTATTGAAGGAGCAAATTATTACAATTTGATTTACAGTTGTATGTTTAAAATGATAAATGTTAATTGCAGATTACACCAACTTTGTAAAACAGATAATTATTTAACCTGGGCCATTTATAAACTAGTTTACAAGCAAATAATTAAGATAATAAGATTATTTTATTTATTAAACAACAGATAGGGATGGTTTAAATAATGCAGAATATGTTCAAAATATCAAATATACAGTCACTGGCAAGTGTAAAAGAATGGAATCTGCATAAAGAATATTTCTTATCTTATAAAATAGTTAGGTAAATTGAGAAATCAACTAAGTTTATAATTAAAACAGTGGCAAATTCTCCATACAGTAATATCATCCATTGCAAGCTAATGGATGTGAGGTTTGTGCATAAAATCTCTATCTAATGCCTATCCGTCTAATATTCCCAAGACTAGTTTCTAGCTTGTGGCTTTCATCAGTGAGGAGCCTTGGATCTGAGAGCACTGGATAGCTTAATAGTTAACTAAAAAGGTAAAAGATGGCTTTACATTCTAAGATCTAGATGCAGTGCTTTTAGATACAAGATTTCTCACTGATGAAAGAGACAAGCTAGAACCTAGTCTGGAAATATTGCATGAGTAGGCACTAGATAGGGATTTTATGCACAAACCTTCTTGCATCCATTGATTATTATGGGTGGCAACACTGTATGGAGAGTTTATCACTGTTTTAACAACTTGTATAGGCATAGGAAATGGTGATCATGTGATGTTTAGTAATTTAATTTCTTTTTTGCCCACGGGATAATGGTGACTATATTTATTAAAGATCCCATGACACCAAAATGTATAGAAACTGAACTGGGTTTAGATCTATGGTTTAGATCTATATGACTATACAAATGAATGGACTTGTATAGAAAACACCTGTTTTAATTTTGGTCTTATAGCTTTATAATTAACTAAAAAGGTAAAAAGTGGCTGCTAGAGGGTTGCATTAGTTCCTAAGACCTAGATGCAGTGCTCTCAGATCCAAGGTTCATCACTGATGAAAGTTACAAGCTACAAACTAGTCTAGGGATATTGGATGAGTAGACCCTAGATAGGGATTTTATGCACAATCCTTTTTGCATCCATTGATTGTTATGGCTTGCACTGAATGGCATTACTATAAGGAGAGTTTGTCGCTGTTTTAACAGCTTGTGTAAGCATGGGAAATGGTGACCATGTGATGTAAGTCTATAATTTTTAGCAGCAAGAGATCAGATTAAAACAATATTCCCATAGTTATCACTGCCAAAGAAACCTGCACTTCAAAATAATTATTGGGAATTATTTAAAGGCACAAGACTGCAATTATTATTCTAATATTTCAACCAGCTGTAATAAAATCAATAATTGGTGCCATCATTTTTCCTACTAACTGCAGCTAGACAAAAATCTGGATAATTTTGTCTTTATTTTTATATAATCTGAACATTAGTTTCAGACATTATGCCCTGAAGCCTTAGATTACTCTGCCTGAAACTAGAATTACAGCATAAAGAAATTGCAAATGAATTTTGTGGAAAGCCACAAGTAGCTAATCTTCTATACATATCAATTTGTTAGAAAAATCATATATCATCCTGAATATGAAAATGTCTTTTTAGTTTAGAAAAGTATATTATATAAAAACCCATAATGACAATACCATTGGATGTAGATGATAAGCTTCATGACTTGCAATAGTTGTCAATTATATTCAAATGTGCTTAATTCTTACTTGGCCAAACTCCATAATTAAAGCTAGGCCAATTCTATGAAATGTAATTTTCATATATATGCCCTTCAATTTGAATGATATTTTGGCACAAATACAACTATTTTTTAGCCTTTCAACTGGTAGATGTTTCCCTTGTTTTTCACAAGCAATAATTTGACTAAATGTTTCATTTTAGTATTTAAACCTTTATTCTCTATAAGAATTCAATAAATTGAATTTAATGTGTCAGAAATATAAGTTTAAAAAAGAAAAATATTCTAAAAAAATCATATTTGAACTTTGCAAATATAGGAAAAAATAATAAATAGAAATAAAGTGGAATACTTAACAAAAACAATTACCTTTTTTTTTATTGTATGATTACTGCAATGCTGGAAAAAAAAGAAACAAATTAAATCTTTGTTAATTGACCTTCATTTTTAAAACCTGAATGATTTGTTAAGCCATCATAAAACTATAAAATTTTATTCAAAAATTTAAAATTGCATTTGTAAATATTAAAATATCATAAAAAATTTGTTCACAGAGCATTACCAGTCATAACTTCCTTTCTACCATTACTATGAATTCCTTAACTGAAAAATAAAGCATATTTGAAAAAATGTAAGTGTAATCATGAAAATACTTGATTTTGAACAAGAATTATACAAATATTTTGTAAAAATAATCCTAAATTTTTAAATAAACTATGGAAAATATATAAGTTTTTTTGTCCATTTTTTAGAACAATGAAATCTGATTTTGGTTCATTTTAAGAACTTTGCTATGTAAAATACTGACATCTTTACATTTTTTTAAAACTAATAAATTAATATTATTTTAATTATAGTTTCTTCCATCAAATGAATGCAAAACTGGTGAAATATCACTACAAGAAGCCACAGGAGAATGAAGGAAAACTAAAAGCATACTTGCTAACCCAAGGACTTTGTTTGCATTATTTGAGGAGTTTAAAAAATTATTATTAAAATTAATTTGTTCTATAAATGTAAAGACAAAAAAAAAAAAAAATTGTAAAAATCAGAAATTTATTTAAATTTTTTTTTATTTTTCTTGTAATGGAGATTAATTTTTGTGTTGTCATTGATGTAAGTTTAAATCCTTCTAAAAACATCCTAAAGTTATAAAAATATTTTATATTTATTAAATAAAAACAATTTTTAAAGAACATGAAAACAAAAAAAATACATCTACAATTATTTCTGCTAGACAAATAAAGTATGAATAAATGCTGTTACTTTGATAAAATTGAGGTCTCACTTTGAATTATAAAGTTCTATATTTTGATGATAACTGCTGCCATTTATTAATAAAAATGAAAACTAAAATATATAATTTTTACTGACAATTTGGAAGTATTTACTAATGATTGCAATAGAATTACTTTCTGAGATATCTTTTCTTCCATGAAATTAGGAACTAATACCATTCTGAGATAAATTGGAATTTGCCTTGAAATAGTTAAAAAGTAAGACATGTATATACATCATTATTCCTCTTAGTGATGATAATTGTCTCCAAAATTATTCCAAAGCAAGAAAATCATACAAAAAGCAAGATATTATATTGGTTTTCTATGGGAAAAAAAATATATTTCTGCAGATAAAAATTATGCCATAAATTGTTACTATTGTATTAAAAATAAATATATATATATATATATATATATATATATATATATATATATATATATATATATATATATATATATATATATATATATATATATATATATATATATATATATATATATAATAGTTAAAATAAGTCTAATGTATGATATATACATGTGTAAATTGTGCTATATGCTTATAAAGCTGTTATGCAATTAAAATATATATGTAGGTAAGATAATGCTACTTAAGTCTACGTAAAAAGGAAAAAAAACCCACTTACCTTAAAGTTATTCTTTCTTATAGTCTACCCATTCAGCATTCATGGTCATTCAATTTTCTAAGTTGCTCATTCTAAGGGTCTTTTAATAATCATGTTTTTTTTTGGAATACATCAAATGTTGGTGTTTGATGGTCTGACTTGCTTCTTTGATTTTCTCTTTGTATAACATATTATAAAGTCACATGATCACTATCTAATACTAGCGCATAATTATTATTAAACAAGGCAAAACTCTCTCCATACAGTAGTGCCACCCTGTGCCAATCAGATTGATCAATGGATGCCAGAAGGCTTGTGCATAAAATCCCTAATATCCCCAGACTAGTTTCTGGCTTGCGGCCTTCGTCATTGAAGAGATTTGGATCTGAGAGCATTGGACCTAGATCTTAGGATCTAATGCAACTCTCCAGCAACCACCTTTTATCTCCACTTAACTACAGAACTATGAGAATGAAATTGAAAACACAATAATATTTTCAATGTAAGCTCAATAGCTTATATAATCATATGGGTCTGAACTCAAATCAGTACCCACACATTTTGGTGACTTTGGCTCTTTAGCAACAATAGCCACCACTATCCTATTAGGCAGGATGCCTAATAGGTTGCTGCAGGGTTGCATTAGATGCTAAGATCTAGGTGCAGTGCTCTCAGATCCAAGGCTCCTCACTGATGATGGCCACAAGCCAGAAATTAGTCTGGAGATGTTGGATGAGTAGGCATTAGATAGGGATTTTATGCACAAGCCTTCTGGCATCCATTGATTACTCTGATTGGTACAGGGTGGCACTACTGTATGGAGAGAGTTTTGCCTTGTTTAATATTATAAAGTCTCTTTAAGGCACTTTTAGATTTGGAGCATTCTAAGTCTGGGCAAATTCTTCGAAATTTGTTCATGGCTTCATTATACAAAATCAGTTTGTTCAATTTTTTGATATACAGGTACTTCTTTATATGCTTATTGATTTTTTTTCTTCATCCAATTGCATTAATTCATGATTACTTAAATCTTCCATATGAGGTATCTTTATCCAAAGTGTCAATGAAATGCTACATTTCTTGTTGAAATTAGTATATCTTGAAGGCTGCAATGATTCATTGATCTATAGGTTGTTGCTATGATTCCAATTGAAAATGTATGCAGCTATAAACTTAAAAAAAAATTGTTTTTTTTTTCAATATGATTAGAAAAAATGCAAATGTATAGAAAAATGAACTGAGAGAGAGAGAGAGCGAGCGAGCGAGAGAGAGAGAGAGTGAGCGAGAGAGAGAATGAGAGGGAGAGAGAGAGAGGGAGAGAGAGAGGGAGAGGGAGAGAGAGAGGGAGCTCGCTCGCATTCTTTTGAAAAATTGTTAATTATTGCACTGAAGGAAGGCTCATAATGAAGTTTTATGTTTTTTAAATTCATAATCATATTATTTATGTAAAATTATTTAGAATTAAAAAACAATATTTAGTAGTCTCACTTAATTGCACAATTGTGACCATAACACTTGTTATGTATTAACAGTGTAAGAGTAACTAAATTGTAGAACTGTACATTATAGAATTTTAATTTGAAAAAATAAAAATTCTAACATATTAAAAAAGAAAATATATCTAATACATTCTGTGCTTGCATTGGAATCAATAATTAAGACTTTTTTTTTTTTTACAATGTGTACTATGCAGATCTAAATAAACAGCATCTTATATACAAATATGTTAGGTGTGGCTTTTTTCTTTAGCCCCAAAATGTCATCTTTTATTAAGTTCAGTAAACATTTTCTTTGGAATGACTTAGAGGTTTTTTGAATGATGAAGTACTTGTGGAGAGATATGAACTATTTAAATAAATATTAAAACTATGAATCTTTTTCAATTTATTTATATTGCACTTCATCATACAAAATTTATTATTAACTGCATGAATTACGAGATATTTTTAAAAGTGCAAATACATATATACTAAAAGTTTTAATTTGAGTGAAATTAGCATTCATAAACATTTTAATCCAAAATTGATTGATTAAATAGTTTAGCTAATATTTACACTGCACACAATTTAAAATTAAATACTAATGGTATATATTTGACCAAAATGCATTTTTATGCTGAATGAATTTTTTTTCATTTCTATAGTTTTATACAATAGTGATAACATCTATTCAAAAACAAATTATGAGATATTGTGAAATCGAGCAAGTAGATTGTTATTTTTAATTTAGATATAATAATTTTTGATCATATAAAGTTCATTATTATTTGACTACTCTATGAAATAATCTTTTTTATTCGAAATAATAATTATCATAAATAAATTACAATATGGTGGTCATAATTTTTGTAGCAGATCATATAATGTTTATAAGAATTTTAATTCCCAAAAGCAAGTAAATACAGTGTATAGTTTTAAACTAATGTGCATATTTTAAAATTTAATAACTGTATTAATATATTTGATTGTCATACATAATCAGAAAATATTATTTTATTATACTAAATGAAACACTTATTTTTTTGTTTTATTAATATTAACAATGAAAATCTTAACTTTGGATATATAATTAATGGTATGCTGATTATTTTGCAAGGATTCTGGATAAAAATTAAATAAAATATTGCATTGTACATTCATTAATCGTATTTTAAGTTTATAATCAAAGTATTATATGCAGCACTGTAATACTGGGTATTATATTATGCATAAACTCTGTACAGTATAATTTCAGTCTGAAAGTATTTTGTTTTTGGATAGTATAATTTTAATAACAAAATGGCCGTCAAACACAAATTTTGATTTTTTTATAAAAAAATAATAATAATTATAGTGAATAATTGATTGTAAATCAAAATACTGGGTACAAATTGATGATGATCGCTATTGTGAATCTTCACACAATGGACAAGCATTAAGTGGGATATAGATGTATGTATAATAAAATCCTAGATAGTCTTAAGAAGCTTTTTAGTAATTGATTTATTGCTTTTAAAATATGTATTTTGTTATTAATTCATATTAAAATATTGTTAATATATTTAGATTAATCTTTCTTTCATGTTTACCTGTTAACATTATTAGGGTATATAATTATCTAATAAATTGATATATCTGTATTAAAGTATGCCTATGAATTAGATTTTGTGTAATTTTTTTTAATAGAAAAATTAAAGATAAAATAATATGAATGAAAACACAGACTTTTTTTTTTTAATGTATGCTTCTGTTTGAGTTGTTCTTATTTTATTGTACAAATGCATGTTTGAATGCTTTATTATCCATGGAAACATTTTTTCCTCACCATAAATGTTATATGTATATATATTGTGTGATCAATAAAGATTCAATATTTATGTTTGAAAACTGAATATATGCTACTTAAATATTACAGTTTATAAAAACATCATGCTATATAAAATAATAGAATTGAATATTGTAAATGAACAGAATTGGATTTGAGATATTTTTTTCTGAAATGGAAGTAATCGATCTAAGAATATTATATAACATGGTCACTTTCTAAGGATGATTATTATTATCCTTGAAAATAAATACAAGCTAATTTAATACTTCTTATTTTAATATATCTTTTATATACCACAAATATCTCAAATATAAGATAGTAGGATTTTAAGTATGAAAAATTGGGGAAAAAGTTCACCCTCCCCCAATTTAAAACACATATATGTACTTAAATGGGAATTAAGATAAATACAATAAGCTCACCTAATTTATTGCAAATCTTCTTCAGATATATGGTACTATCCTCATTTTCAGAATTTGAATTCATATCTTCATTATTCCATCAGGATATATTATTTTCAGACCATTGAAATTGCATTCGAATGCTATAATTTCACTGCCAATTTGTTTCCATGTAAAAATACATTTTTCTATTAAAATTTGAATCATTCTTCTAAAAAATTTATATTTTTATAAATATATTTTTTAAAATTATAAATATATAAAAAATATTGTAAAACATATGTTTTCACTTCAAAAGCCAAAATGAAAATCTAGGAACTGTCAAAATTGGCAGAATAACATTAAAAGATTCTAAGACATGTTTTCACTTTCAAAATCAAAACAAAGTTATCTGAACTATCAAAATTTTGACAGGTACTCTTGTGTAGAGAAACAACCAATCATCACCTTGGAAGGCAAGCTTTTATTATTATATTCATTCGTTAGTTATAAAAAAATTTAAAGGTTATTCAGTATAGTTTTCTCGATAAAATAATGGTAAAATTGACAAAATAATGTTAAAAGATTTTAAAACATGTTTTTCCTTTGAAAATCAAAACAAAGATATCAGAACTGTCAAAATTGTTAGGAGATGCTTTCTTGTTTAGAGAACAATAAACAACCAAGCACAGTGAAGGCAGATTCTTATCTCATTGTTGTATTTATTTATTAGTTATAAAAAATTTGATACTTATGTAGTTTTCCTGTTGGAAAGATTGCCACTTGTTTTATTTTAAAATTATTCATTCTTAGGGGATTTTAACCTATGGTATAAACAATATGGCTGATTCTAAATTGTATTTAATATTTTACATTTTTTTTTATTTATTCAAATAATAAAGAAACACAAAAGTCCAAAGGGTTATAATTAAAAACTTTTTAAATGTAAAGGCAATAAAGAAAATAAAAATAAAACATGATTAACTCTCAGATGTTCCTTCAACATTTTATTTCTTTTGTTCACATGTTTAACATAGAATTTAAGATTAAACCATTATTACTGTCAGAAAATAATAAATTTAACTTCATTTGATAGATATTTTTGTTTACTACTGAAATAAATTTTAAATGTTCACATTTTCTTTTTATAAATATTAATAAAATGACATCATAATCAAAACAAAAAGATTATATGTCATCATTTCGAGAAAGATTATTTTCATTTTACAAAATCAATGAAATCTTCATTATTTTCTCTCTTTTTTAAATAAATCTGAATGAATATTTATTTATTTTTCATATATCTAATAAAATATGCTTTAAAAATTTTCAATATTTATTTCAATTATATTTTCATACTCATTATTATAATTAGATTGCTTATGTAGAAAGCTACGCTTCTAAATAGCTTTAGGGCATATTTGCATTGTCAGCTAATATAACATTCTATTTTTGAAAATAAAGTATTTCCATTCAAAATAAATTATTAATAATTTATATTTTTGATTTCTAATATATAGTGTATAAATTATTGTATAAAAATATCTAGAATTGTAATAAATTTGCAAATAAACACATTTTTGGTTATTCAAATTATTTTCTTTAAACAATGTCATAAAATGGTGACATTAAAACCCTGTCAGAATAAGGATGGAACTAAATTCTATCATTTTGAGGAATTTTTTGATTTTATAGGATTTTTTTGAATTAAAATTAATTATTATAATGTATATAGGAAAATATGCATATTATAGTATAAAGCTTGCAAAAATTATTACTAGAGGGCAAATTAATGAAAAATGAAGCAATGCATATGAAAATCTCATTTGGTTAAACAAACTATAACAAAGATTCAGACAGACATCACTTTTGGGCAAGAACTATCCCGTAATTTTGAAAATATTCCATTCAAAATACAAAAATCAAAAGGGTTGTAGTTAAATTTTTTTCCACTAAACCAGCTGTAAACTAATCTCAGCGCATTCACAAATGATTTTATTGTTTGAGAGTTCGTAGGAAGTTTGAATGTGCTGGAAGTGTCAACACTTGAATCAATTCTGTGACCCCACACTCTACAATCTGACACTATACTGACTGTGCTACACAGAACAGGGCTTACATATGATTGATAATATTAAATTGAAACTATAAATAACTTCATTAAAAATTCTTCAATTAATATTTTAGATAATAGAATACTCTATTTAAACCAAATAAGATAAACATTATTTTGATAATCAAAGAGATGCACTCATTTAAATTTAAAGTCTAAGAAACACAAAAGTACAAAAACTAATATATACTGCTTCCAAAATTATCAAATTGAATTATTTTTCACGATTTTATCGATCATCACGATCTATTTATTGTCAGAGAAATTGATTAGGCCTTGTGATAATTAAGAAGTAGTTAACTCTACCTCAGTGCCTTTCTGCATGTGCATTCTTTATTTCTTGGTAATCAGTCATATCGGTTATTTTCCTGATTAATTGGTATCGACTATTTGGCCGATTAATTGGCTTTGATAATCCACAATTTTTGTATTTTAATATTGTTGTTGGGTAAAGAACTAGTAATCAAAAATCAAAGATTTCTTTTAAATATTAAAATTAACAACAAAAAAATTTAATTCAAATTATTCCTTTTACATATTTTAACCTATTAAAAAAATTATTTCTTTTAGTTTATTCTTTATTTTTTTTTTAACCCATTAAAAATTATTTCTTTTATTTTAACATATTAAAAATTTAATATTCAAGATTTAAAACCCTTAAATTGTAATGCGAAAACATGAGAATTTCCCCATTTTCAAAGCATACCCTATTCTTTGTCGGTTCATAAATATTATATTCAGTGCTGAAAATTCTTTTACTTTCAATGGAAGATGTTGGAGTACTTAGATTTTTCATTGCTAGTTTGCTCAAATTAGGAAAAAGTTCTTTTGAACCTCTCCACCATATAAATGGATCACTATGTCTTCGTATATAAATTTAAATAGTTTTCTAATTCTTGATTGAAACTTTTGTTTATTCATTTCTTTTTTTTTTTTCATTTGTAAAACATGCTCTTCTTCATTTTTTCATTTATCAGAAGCTAATTCATCAAATAAATTAGAAAAACTTAACAGATTCTTCTCTATTTTAATCCTTCTCAGGAGTAGAAGCTTCAAAATTCAATTCTTGAGATTTTGAATTATTATTACCTTATAAGCTATCAAATGTCCATCTTTTTATTTCCTTGAACATATCTTCTTTTTGAGATTTTATTTTGAATCTTGGATCTAATAAAGATGATAAGCATAAAGATTTGTTTTCTGTATATGCTGAACACCCTTTCTTCATTGAAACTTGTATTTCTTCTACTGTAGTATAAATTCCATTAAAGGAACTACTACTCTTTGCTTTTGACAAAAAATAAATTCAGAGTCTTTATTATGGGAATTATTGAAGATGATATGGTTTCTCATTTTCTGGCTTCCAGAGTAATTTCTTCAAATGGTTTTAAAAGTAGAACAATTTTATCAATGAGAGATTAGTAATAAGGGCTCAACATAGAAATTTTATTGTCTATAGCTTATGTGGCAAGGTCTTTTTGCTATTCCAAGTTTTTCCCCCAATGTGTAGTATGTAGAATTTCAGCAAGTAGGAACATTGTGAATTAATTTGTGTTTCTGTAAACCTAATTTGTCTCGCAAATCTTCCAATTTGCTTAAAGCTAATATAGAATGATTAAAATGTGTGACAATATTTCTATTAGCTGTGATTATAGTTTTATGGGTTGTTGAGAAAATAAATATACATCCATTAAATATCAGCTGCAGTTATATAAAGCATGATAATGCCTGTAAATTGTAATTCCTGATTCTAGCTAACATATTTGCTCTAGAGTCTTCCATTATTAAGAATAACTTATCACTTGTCATGTTACATTGTTCAAGAACATTATTTATCTGTTCACTAATGCATATAGCTGTGTGGGAACTTTCAAAGGGAACAATTCTCAAAACAGCACTTTTTTTTTTTTTGCAGAAACTGATCATTCAATAAGTGGCTCACTATACTTAAAAAAAAAAGTGTTTGTAGTTGCTGTCCAAATATCAGTGTTAGAAAAATATATTTTGCATCATCAATACATTTAATTATAGAGGATTTGAACCCAGACTTTCAAGCTGCGTTCAGCTACTTAATCTATCTCATACAACCGGTTACACATGATCACACGCATGTGAAGAAGATAAATGATCTCCAATATAATTACATCTAAACTCCAGGGATATAACGTATATCTGTATTTAAATATTACTTCAACAGATTTCTGAATTTTTGACTGAACTTTTTGAAATATATCGGGGATGTTATTATCAGAAAAATATTTTGTGCTGGGAATATTGTTATTAGGATCAATTTTTTTAAAGTAATCTTTGAAATCATAAATCAGACCCAACAGAGTATGGTTGTATATCTACAGCTACCATTTCTCCAATCAAATAATGAACTTCTTTGGATCATTGATTATTTATATCCTATAATTTTTTCTTCTATGAAAAAACCTGTACTATAGAAAAAGTCATATTTCAAAATATAATGCTTTAAGGTCTGCCCATCCCTTGTATATGTATGTAAATGGATTATGTCCTGTACATGAGGGGTCAGAGGGTTGTGGTCAACATAGGTAGAATGAGAAGTGGCGCTAAGCTGGTCTTTGAGCATTCCATCTTCAGATTTTTAATGAAATGGATGGCTGAAGAGTTGTGGGGTGGAGTAGTTTGAAGCCTGCCCATTAAAGTATGAAGATTGTCTATCTTAATATAAGCTGAGCTTTGATTGTATATATGTGTGGAGATGATAATTTGGGCCAACTGATGAGCACTGGTTTAGCACGAAATATGTATATTGGTGATTATTTATCTTTTCGACATGTGTGTGATCAAGTGTATCAGCAATATAAGATAGCATGGATGGTTGAGGTCATGTGAAAGTCTGAGTTCAAATCCCCTATATATTAAATATATAAATGCAGGTATGAAAAATCATGTACTGTAGAAAACTTCATATTTCTAATACTTGAGTTAAAGTAGCCTGTCTTAGTGTATGCATTTCCATTGTTACTCATCTTCTTTGGTTTCTCTTTTCATCTTTCCAGTTTCTTTTAAAAAGTCTTCATGATGATATTTTTTGAGATGATTTATCGTGTTTGTGGTTGTAAAAGTTTTAGTATTTTTTTCATCTCTCGAAATATATTTAAAAACATTACATAAATTGCATTTTGAAAATCTCTCGTTTTTGTCTGTTTTAAAAAAATTTCCTTACAATACTGAAAGCCATGGCAGGTTGGGATTTGGAAAAAGTTTTAAAAATAATAAATGAATAGGAAAAAGAAAATAACTTGATATTAAAAATAATTTAGTATTATTTAACTGTTGTTGTATTACTCTTGGTGGAAAAAAGGTTATATCATAAATATATTTGCCCCTTTTGAAATGATAAAAGAGTATAGGTTTTTGATAAGATGTTTTAAAATATTAAAGTTTTAAATAAAATATGTTTTATAAACAATGCATATGCTTTTCAAAGAAAACTAAAAACTGCAGTTAATAGATCTTCCAACCAATTATTATTACAATGAAATAAATATGAGTATGACAATGATACAATCTTTTAATAATTCATCTGTAGATCTCGTAGATAAGGATATTTTAGGCTCAGATACATATGAAGATTATTAAATACATATTTAATAATACTATTGTCAGACGTCCTGATTTAGCAGGACATGTCCTGAGTTTTCATGATTTTGTCTTGCATCCTCAAACATACATATACAATTATTAAAAATTTTTTATGAAGCATCCTGATTTTTTTTTGTATCCTGGGTAAAAATCTGGTAACCTTAAATACAATGATATTTATAGGATTACGATCTTAATTCGTTCCTAGCAACAACTCACATCTCGAATAAATTTTCTCCATTGAATTAAATATATATAGAATTAATTTGTTCTGGTGTTCAAAATATATATTTATTTATTTATGCATATCAAAATGGCCAAAATAAATTAATATAGCCTGTGTATATATATAAATGTTTGCATTCGATTCTCGCCGCACCAAGAACCTGTCTAAAAACTGTTTTTTTTTAGGCTTCCACAACGTAACGGCGCTGTGTTGTTGGCTCGAGAGAGGATCCCCCCCCCCCTCATAGCCACCGGGCGTTTAACTGTATTTAATAATCGGCCCATTAATCGGTATCGCCGATAATGCATGGCCGATTAATTGGTAATCAGTAATCGGCCATTTTGCTTATCGTTGCAACCCTAATTGTTTCTTCGACTTTTTTTATTTTGAATGTTATTTTTAAATTTAAATATGATCTATGGTACAGTAAGAAAAACTTTTGAATGATATTTGAAATATTTTTCAAATAAAAAATATTAAAAATGTTTTTGTCTCCAGTAATCTTATTTACGAATATTCTAATAAACAAATTACAGAATGTCGAATAACAGTTATTATTGTTAGATTTAAAAATAAATTAAAAGCTTTCCCAATTACAGTTGTAAAATTGAATAAAGTCAGAAAATTTTTTTTTGTTAATTAAAAATCAAATGCAATCATTTGCTTTCTTTGTTATAAGATAAGATAATTAAAAAAAAACTAAAAAAAAAAATTAATTTGTTTTTGACTTGCATGAATATTTTTGATGTATTGATTTTAATCTGCCCCAAGTATTTTGCATACGTAGGGAAGTCATTCATTTTATTTTACAATAGATTGTATTTGTAATTATTTATTGTTTTTAAATGCGGTCTCATTGCTTGTAGTGAAACACACACGCATATATATGTTATAATTCAATTTTATGTTTAATTGTAAATATGACGTGGATTGCCCTGTTGTAAAATCGCAGACTTTGGCCTATAGTTTGCGGTTCAATCACTACCCGTGTTCGAACTTTTTATTAACACTCGAGTTATAAATTATTTAATTATTGTTTAAGGTAGAGGTACATTATATAGGCTCAATAATAGAATTATATAAAATATAATTTAACTTTGTATTTAGTTGTTAATATTACTTAATGTCAATTTAAATTTGTATTTACTTTTGTAAATATTATTGATGTAAAAGTAAATCTTGAATTCAGTATCAGCTGGTGCGATAAAGACAGCATTGTAACAGTGATATTTTTTGATTTTTCTTCAGCACATTGAAGATATTTGACCAATGCAGATTATCACGATATCGTTGTTCACTATCTAATAATAATTAAATATCCATCTATAAACTAATAACTGATTGACTAACCGAATTCATTTTAGGCCATCTGCTTAAGTGAAAAAATTAATTGCTATTTGTGATTTGAAAAAAGTTTCACAGCTCATAGATAATTTTGATAGATGCATTACTATCATTCTATGAGGCTATTCAATTATTGGCTAATTATGAAAATTCTTTGTTACTCAAATGTATAGTCAGATGAAGTTTAAAGTGAATTAGAAATAAATCATCTAAGTTTCATAATACTAGTTTTATCTGATATTGAAACAAAATAGCCATGATATTAATAAATGTTAGTTAAATAACAGATTTAACTCAACAATGGAGATCTTTATTCAGGTAAAGTCAGAGATGTTCTTTTGAACAGGCTCATGAGAACACACACCAGTTGATAGCTGCAAACTTTTGGTGATCAATAAATAAAAAAAATCTATTATATTTATCACTACAGTACAGCCAGTGTAATGAAATACATATATTATAGTTTATACCTCTATATATAATAATCAATCTAAATAAAATTGAAACAAACAAAGATTTATATTTACAATTATTTAATTATCAACCCGGCTTTCATCTTTTATTGAGACCTTTTCAAGATTATTATATTAAGTGTATATATCAATAACAACGTTGTATACAATTATTTTCACATTGAACTGTATAAATACTGTTCATTGTATATATATCTCTATAGGTCTGTTATAGTAATAGTGATAATAATGAGAATGATTTATCACTTAGAAGGTCATGTCACTGTAAGTCAGTTATCTTTACTTTGGGACTTATCACTGTACCACTGCATTAGGCCATGCAGAATAAAAATAATTGTATGACAAAACTGCTTAGAAGGGCATGTGGCATTCTGTTACTCTAGTGACAAATTACACATTTTATTGGTTAATATATTTTTTAAAAAAAAAAATTATATTCTGTTGCTTAGCTAAGAATTGAGTCCTGTATTTTTTATTTCTGAGTTTGCCACTCTGCTACTGAGCTAAATCACACAAGGCAATGTCTTATTATAAAAAGAGACATTATTTTGCTTTTAAAACAACTTTGCATAAAATACCATGTTTATAAAACATTTTATACATTATTTGTGTGAAACTTTGTGATGATGGTATACTAATAGATGTGATATATTGGACTATTTCTATCATCTTTGAGTCAGTATAACATTAGAACAGCTTTCCAAAGCCATACAACACTTCGAGGAATTTTTCTACTAAGCCTAAACTGGAAATGCTGAAGAACAAAAACTGCATCTATGAAATACCATGTGAATGTGAAAGGAAATATACTGGTGAGACCTGTCTCCCTGTTGAACAGCAATTAAAAGAACACAAGCTAATGGTTAAAAGAGAAAAAACAGATGTGGCTACCATAGCAGACCATGTATGTACTAATGACCATATATTTAATTGGGAAAATACAAAAATATTGGATAAAGAGGAAAAAATGCATAGAAGAAAATTCAAGGAAGCTGCTCATATGACAATGGTAAAAAAACATATAAGTCAACCCAGTGTGGCAATACATAATGTATGGAGGCATTTAATTAATCTTGCTTTTAGGAAAAATTAATATTATATAAAAAAAAAATTGAAGGACTCGGGAGGATTTGAACCAACCCTCATATATAAATATATCAAATTTTTACTATCTGTTGCCTTTGACAGAATAGCTCAGTTAGTTAGAGTGTTTGTCTTAAATTCAATATTTAAGAATCTAAAGATGAAAGTTCAACTTCTATGCAGATTCTGTCACTGCGCATATCAGACCAGAGCAGAACATGAAGGAAAATGGAGAACTTGAAACATTGTGTAATTATTAACCTGTGTTGTCTAATTGTGTGTTATTACTAGCAAGTTGTTTGTATTTGAAAATTTTAAATAAAGTTTAAAATTTTCTGTACATGCAACATTCACTCATGGATGATGGAAATAGTCCAACATATCACATCTAATTTTATACATTATTCTGTTATTTATTTATATAGATACTGTTTAATATGTCAACTCTTAATATGAATATCAATCATTTGAAATATAAAAACATAAGAATTGTAACAGTTTAAATTAAAGAATAAAAGTGAATAACATTTTGGATATAAATTTGAAAGAGAGGCATGGACAAACTCTGGAATATGCACCCTTCCAGAATAGGATGTGAAATTTCTCAAGATGATTGCAATATTTTTGTTAAGTCATATAAAACTAAAGTTAAAGTCAAACATTTTCTTTAAAAAAGTGTAAATAAATATTTAATTAAAATTAATCCAATAATTATCAAAAGAGAAATGAAATCTTCCAAAAGCAATTCTCGGCACCCTTATTAGAATGAGGTGAAGAGAATTAAACATATAGGAAAATAATATGATATTGAAAGAGAATTAAAATTTCTTGCAAATGGGTGATTATTTCATTTTAAATAAATATAATTTTTCAAACTGTAGTAGAGCTATGAGCCCCTCCCCCACATTGTATATCATGCTTAGCAGATAATAGCTCAAGCTTTGTTTACAATATAATGTTCATTTATTGTAATGTCTCATAAGTACACCTTTTTTTTTACAATATTGGAATGTCTCATAAGTACACAGCACTTTTCACCACACATACACAACATAGATGCTTATCTACATGCATATACAGTTTAACATTTTAATTGATATAAAATTTTTAAAAAACATATAATTATTAATAATAAATTGGGAGAATACAATTATGTAAATATTTACTGGTTATATGTGTTCATTCATTCACATTAACTCAAAAAAACAAAAACAATTTACTATCATTAATTTATTATTATTTTAAAAAAAAGGACAATAAAGTATCTGACTATTTATTTGCACTCTGAAGTTGATATATCAAAAATCTCAGTTAAATTATTCTGGATAATATACTTTTTCTTTAATAATTTTTAAATCACTAATGACATGTCTTTTTAAATCACTAATGACATGATTGCCATTTCTTTATGCTTACACAAGCTGTTAATATTATGTGATGTGATGTGATGTGATGTATTATGGCTTCTCCTTAAACGAAGTCAAGAATATCTCAGCAATTATGCCCAGATAAACCTGTTAGCCACTTTCTTTTACATTCCCCACTCTAAATTTACCCATAATCTGCTCTATCCCATTTCCACAACATAATTTTTGTCAACTCTATAACCTTTATATCTAAATCCCCTTTATCTTTTCCCAAACCCAGCATAAAAACCAATAATTCACTTTCTGTATAATCACTCTTTTCATATTTATTTTTCCACAACTTCATTATATGTACCCTTTCTGTTTTCAAACATTTACATTCAATTAACAAATGCCTAATATTTTCAATTCCTTCCTTACATAATTTACAAAATAAATCACCCATATTTTTCCATTTACATGTATATTCTTTTGTAGCTAAAGATCCCGTTCGAGCCTTAAACAATAAACTACTTTCCTTACTATTATCATATATTAACTCACACCTAATATTCTGTTTATTTCTATATATATTTAAACTCTTTTTACTCTCCATACTATTTCTCCATCTCTCTAACTCCCTAGTCTTTATTAATAAATTTATTCTTTTATCCCATTCCTTACTACTATAACACTCAATAATCCTCTTAACACAATCATCCCATCTTTTGTACAAATATACTGATATAAATTCTTTATCCAAATCTTTTGCATAGCACATTACCTTTCTCACCCATCTTGTTACCTGCCCTTTACTCATAACCCAATTAAATACTATTTTAGCTATTCTTTTATTATCCATAAACTACTTTTTGCATCTCTCATATGAAAACTTGACCATCCCATTTCTCCTTGAATTGCCTCCCTTGCTGTCCATACTTCTGCATCCAATGCATGTCTTCCTACTTCCCTTTGAGTTTTTTCTAAATAATCTAATATCTTTTTACTAACATATAATGCATCATTACCATATGTTAACCCTGCTACTGCAACTCCTTTCCATATAATTCTAGCTACATCATATTTATTATATGAAAATATTGTTAATTTCTTTATCAATCCCTTTCTTTTCTTTGCTTCATTTATCAATTTTTTCTCCCATTCATCCAAATAATTTTTCTGATTACTTAAAATAATTCCCAAATAACTATATCTATTCACCACACTTAACTTTTAATATCTCCTAATAAAAATTCTACATCTTCTCTTTCCTCAGTATTAACCATCATTATATTTGATTTTTCTTCACTAAATTTAATCCCCATCTCTTTACCCACCCTTGCACATGTCCTCAACATAACTTCCACATCTTCTCTTTTTTCTGCACACAAAAATATATCATCTGCCAAAACAAAAAAGACCTGACAAAATATATACTCCCTTACTACCTATTAACGGTATCTCTATCCCTCTTCCTAATCTTTCTATTGCTCTTTCCATTTCACTCAAATACAACACAAACAAAATAGGTGACATAGGGCATCCTTGCCTTAGTCCCACACCATTTTTAACTTTAATTGATTCTATATTCTAATTGATATATATAATAATTATTTTCATATAATTTCTTAATAATATCTATTAAAGCTTCATCCATTCCCAAATTTGCTAAACTTATCCATAATCTATTTCTATTTACTCTATCATATGCCTTCTCTATATCTATAAAACTCATATATAACTGTTTATCTGCATTTCTACTCATATCCATAAGTTGTGTAACTACAAATAAACTATCTCCTATACGCCTATCTAATCTAAAACCTCCTTGCATTTCACCCACTACATTATTCCCTTCCATCCATTTTACAACTTTACTAGCCACCATATACGAGAAAACTTTATATAAAACTGATGTTACCGCTATCGGTCTATAATTATTCAACTTTCTATGATCCTTACCCTTTCCTTTAAATAATAACCATACTCTTGTATTTCTCCAACTACTTGGGAAAACTCTATTCTGTGCCATTTTATTAAAACAGGATAATAACTTTACTTTTGCCCTATATCCTAAATTCATTACTATTTCTGCTGCCCATCCATCTAAACCTCTTGCCTTCCCACTTTTCAATTTCTTCTCTACCTCATTTAGTTCATTTTCTGAAAAACTAATATTCCCATTACTATATTCTTTCATATTTTCTAATATTCTATCCTTCACATCTAACATCTTTTCTATATTCATTACATAACTATTTAAGATTCTCTCTAAATCTTCTCTAGAACTACACTCAGTTCCCTCATCATCTAGTAATACTAACTCTCTCTCCCCTACATTTCTCCTTTTAATATAATTCCAAAATTTTTTACTTCCATCTCTTCCACCTTTATTAATATCCTCCAACAATTTATTATTCAATTATAATAATAATAATTATAATAATTATAATTATTATAATAATCTTTTACCAATAGTGCCACCTGGTGTAAACTTTAGCTATCAGTAGATGCTAGAAGATTGTACATCTTAATTCCTAACCAGTGCTTTCTAATTCAGTATCCTCAGACTAGGATCTAGTTTATGGCTTTTATTAGTGAAAAGCCTATTAGCACAGTGTACTTGGATCTTTGGATCTAAAGCACTCTTCTAGTAATGACCTTTTTACCCTTTTGGGTTAACTATAAAGCTCTTCTTTGATGAAAACCATAAATTAAAAACTAGTTTGAGGATATTGGATGAGAAAGCACTGGAAAGAATTAAGAATCAATAGATGCTAGAATTAACTCTAGGTAGCACAATTGTGTGGGATTTTTTTTTGATACTGTTTTAACAGCTTGTGCAAGCATAAAGAAATAGTGTTCATGTAAGTTTTAGTGATTTAATGTTAAATATAGAGAGCATTTGTCAAGCATTGGTAGCTGAGTGGTTATTACAGCTGTCTTACAAGTAGTTGTCCCAGGGTTCGCTTCCTGGCCAACACTTTGACACATTAAAAATATATATGTGAGAGTACATTTCAAAATGAAAAATAGCTGCTATGGTAATATAAGTGATACAGGCTCATAAAATTTACCAAATTTATGAATTTAATATTTTTGCTTATATATTGGATAGTATACAATTGAAGTAGTGTACATTAACACAGTGCTTATCATGGCTTCATTGTTGTTTATAAATATTAGTATAATGAGTGAAAAGTGAATAATTATGTTAAAAAATATTGGGAAAAGTTGCTTGAAAGTTTTGATATAAATGTTTTTTATTACTTTTTCTCTATATGCACACAAATCACACATACATTATGCAAAATTACTTTGTACCTACATATTTTCCAGCAAGCATTATTAACCAATCTTTAAATTATAAATTATTATATTTTATTTAATCTTGGATAGGAAGTTCAAATATATTTGTAATATTCTTTTATGTAGATATATGAGAATCATTGTCTTAATATTTCATCTGTTTCCACTCATTTATTACAAAATTATTTTTAATATCAACAAAACACTAATATATATATATATATATATATATACACACACACAGTTTCTGTTCAAATGGAAAATCCATAAGACGATGCAAGTATAAATGAATAAAAGATTGCTATTTTTTGTATAAGAACATTAGATTCAGTTTTGAATCCTAATTCTTCACTGATGATGGCAAAAGTCAGAAAATAGTCTATGGATATGTACATTAGAATACTTCCATTTAGTATCTGTTGATTATTCAAATTTACAATATATGGTCCTACAGCATGGTGAAGAGAACTTGGAAGCATATTTTTAATTAATGATTCATTTTTAAAGTTTAGATAGACAGTCGTAGATGTTGAAATTTGAATATTTATTGAAAGGTAATTGTTGTGAATAATAAATAGCTACTATAAACCATTCTTTTATAAATTTATTTAAATTATAAATGATAATTATCAAATAATGGTATATAATATCTGAAGACATATGTGGAACTCAGTCTAGCTGAAGAGATGTACTCGGTAAAAAGTGAATCTTTGGAGCCATGAACACACTTCCCTTCTAATGTCCTAATGTCCGTACCATATATTTGACATATATTAATGAACCATTTTACACATATATATAAATAGAAAAAATAATGGATACTTTTTAAAATTCCAAAATACAGAATTCTGAATATATTCTTATTCTTTTTTATGATGATTCTTTATATGAGGATGCACTATAATAATTATCACTTTTCTCAAATTACTTCAGTAAACTAGCAACTATTTTTTAGAATAATCTTCCAAAATGTCCAATATTAAAAAGAGTGGCAGACATTTTTTTAAAATAGCGGCTGTTTTCTAATACTACTGATGTAATAGAATGCTAATATTATGAAAGTAATATGTCTTTTTCATAACATAAAATGGTTAGATTCAAGCCAAGAATAGAAACTTTCCAGATGTATTGAGATATTTTTAAAAAAACTTTCTTCATGCATAGTTATAAAAGCATTAAAAAAAGAAAAACAAAATGTGTATTTTAACTAAAATATGAATTATTCATCTAATTTTTATTTAATAACTTCATAATAGAATTATTTTCTCATTTAAATGCTTTTCATCACAAATGTAACACTGTAGCCAAAACAACAAAAAAAATAGTTTTATTTATTATGTAATTAAAATCAAAACAACTTTGATCACATATAGTAATGTAAAGCATCAAAAATAAATTGAAAAATATATATATTAACGGATATATGATTTACTTCACTATTTTTTTTTTTTAATAATTCCTTGCTGTAACAGAATTGTTGACTCATTTAAATGCCTTTTATCATAAATTAAACAATATCACCCAAAAAATTAGTTTTAATTTAAATAAAATAACTTTGATGATATGTAGTAATAAAATGCACTAAAAATAAATAGAAAAATGTGTACATTAAACAAAATATGATTCATTTATCTAATATTTATTTTATATCTTTGAAACAATATAATTGTTGACTTATTAAAATGCCTTATTTCATCGCAAACATAAACAATCTGACCAAAAAGCAATTTTTTTAAATTTATATATTTGCATTATTAAAAAAACTTTGATCAAAATGTCTGTTGTATATTATATTTATTAATCTATTTTTTTTGTAATAAAAAGTAGTGACAGTATTAGTCAACATTGGTGGTTGAGAGGTCAGGACGATTGCCTTGCATTTGCAGGCAGTTGCCTGGGTTGCGGGTTCGCGTCCCGGCCGATGCTATGACACTTAAAAAAAAAATAAAAGTTTAATTTATTAAATAATTATAAAAATATAACAAAAAAAAACATTGATCACATAATACATAAAATGCTTTAACAATACTTAAGAAAATATATATTATGTTAATTTTTTTAATGTGCTTTATTTTAATGATTTATATAACTTTAAGGATTTGGTGAGCTTTATCTTCAGAAATATAACAGAAAATGTACATATAACCATGTTAAAGATAAGCTTTATATTGTATCATTAGCAAAGTATGTCTAGCATGTCTTGCAACAACTTAATCATAATAGTCATATGTCAGTATTGATGATACAATTTCAAAATGGCAATCACAACCATAAAATTATCTCTAATAAAACACAAAATAACTTTATTATGTTTGCAAATTATCCATCTTATTTTGAACACTTTTTAGTAAAAAAAATAAAAAATATTGTACTTTCAACTGACATGCAGTCTTCTTCAGAGCCATTTCTATTTTAATTTTTTAAAACTTAAAAAAAAAAAAAAAAGCATTTTTTTAAGTTTTAAGAAATTAAAATAAGAATGGCTCTGAAAAAGACGGCAGGACAGTCAAAATGTAAGATATATATATATATTTTGCTAGAAAATAAGATGGATAAATTGTATTTATATAAGATATTACAGCAAAATAAAGGAAGTGGTGGATTTACTAATATTTGTGTATTATGTTTATTAAGAAATAATTTATCCATTTATTTAAACATGGTTTTTAAATTAATATGCTTAGTAAAATGTTTTTTTTTTAAATTTCATTTATTAATTAATACTTTTTTCAATTTTAAACTTTTTTAATTGTATATGTTAAAGTTTGTTTATACATATTTTGAATCTCTCATAATGAGTTATATTTTTTACTATAGGAAATCACTGCAATTGTTTATTTTTAAATATGAGATTGTTGGTTTATGATAAATTTTGGGAAATCAATTGCTTTCACTGTCCAGAATAAAGTTATTAATAAATTGAAAGTATATATTTATATTTATTTAAAGTATATATTTATACGAATAAATAAATCATGAGGATTTAAATACGCTACATATTTGTGTGCTCTATTACAGTGAAAGAAAAATATACAGTTGAGTTTATGCGCTTGTTTAGTGAATATCAAAATAACTCAAAAAAATAAGGAATTAGTATAAATATTATGTGATGTTTACCTAAAGTAAATTTGAAAACTCGCAACCACAAATCATTTTCTCTTCTGTGTAAAGAATTAAGTAGTAACTCATTCCTCACTGGAGGACAGATATTAAGGCGTTATTGTATGTATTATTATATGATGGCTTTGAATTTTAGTAGTTAGTTAAGTCACTTGGTATTTCTAAGGCCTGTGTTCTAGTTTGAATCAGGTGGAACTTCATTAGATGTTTATTTTCTAATTGAACTTAGCTGGAATGTAAAACAAGGGTATAAAGTACTTTGACTATTATTATTAATTTTTCTTAAATTTGCAACTAATACTTTTTTTCGTTTGCTGTTGGAGAGAATGCTTATCCAGCAGTGTTGTATTTGATGCTGTTTGCCTACTTACCATTATCATAAATGGCTAATAAAAAAAATTATGTTCAGTATTGTTGTTGCATTGCCGATGTAAATGAAAATGTCTTAACTGGCACAAAATTATTTTTTTAAATGGGGGGGGGGGGGGATTAATTAATTTAGAAAATGAAATAACTGGACTTTTAAAAGTACGGATAATGATGAAGATGTTAAGCAAAGGCAAATAAAGATTTCTATAAAATAAAAGAACTATAAAAATCTTATGATTGCGATTTTCATTGATGATCAATTTATTATTTTTTTCTTTTGTAAAACAGCTTATATTAAAATTGAACTGGCATTCAAATTAAAATAATATATATTGAAATGATAATTTCATAGTATCTTATTATCTTAAGGCAAGTTAGCCATTAAGCGAGCCCGATCTTGAAATGGGTATGTTAATAAGATTAGTACATATATAAAAGAATTGTAGAGAAAAGAGAAAGAGAAAAAGGTAATGTAGATTTTAATACGCTTTATAATATCAAAATTATCTATTTACTTTTAAATTTGTAATAATTTTTATTCTGAAACTAAACAGTATTTATTGAAAAAGTATATATGCTTGCGCGCGTGTGCGTGTAGCATATGGACAATATATTTCTATTTTAAAATTAAAATTACCTGATTAAAATAAACAAAAATAGCCATAATTAAATTTTGTCCTCATAGGTGAAAAGAATGATGAAAAAAAAACATATTATTGTAATTTATATGAGAGGTAAGTTGCAGAACAAATTTTAGAAAGTCATCCAGATTGTAATATCTTGCATTTTTATTAATTTAGATCACAAACTTGCCAACAAAATATATGAGAAGAGAAAGAATTTTTTTCTTTTTGAAATCCTTGTCAAAATTTGTGAAATAAAAACTTTATATGCCAAATATAAATTTGAAATTATAAAATTTAAATAAAGGGACATAATGCATGGTGAGAAACTTTATTAGATTTCTCCATGTAACTACTGTCAATGCTCCAACCTAAGTTTAACTATGAGTTTCCATACGCCTATAGATACTTACAAACTTAAGACTGCAAAATGTCAGATACTAATGTTAGAAATTATAATGATATAATTTCAAATCAAAGAAATATTATAAGAAACAATCCCATTATTCTTGTATTGTTAAAAAAAAAGTTTATTATTTGTTATAAAAGACGCCAAAACAAAAAGTTTTATCATAATGACCATGTTTCAAAATGCCATCAAAGTCAAACGTATTTCATTTTGTAGAATGACTGTAAATCCACACAACCCAATCTAGAAATGCATTTTTGAATCCTTTATCTCAATATATTTAATAAATTTTCCATATAAGTTAAGAAAAACAGCTATTATGGTACACAAACCCAAAAATGCATTAAGCTGAACACTAAAGCAAAAACAAAGTTAATTAACAAAGTTTAGAAGTATTACTAAATATGTTTGAGTATATGTGAATAATGGTTTTTATTTTTGAGCTTTAAGATTATTCAGCGGTTATATTTATGTATCATCACTTTTAATGAGAACATTAAAATAAAGAATGGTGATCAAGGGATGTTTAGTGGTTTAATTAATATATGTGGCCTGTACAATAATATTGTCTGGCTAGAAATATATTTGCTTTCCTTTAAACAATATATGCATCTGTAATGCAACTGTAAAAGATAAATTATTTAGAGATTAATATGTAAAATATGGAACATTATAATGAATAAATATGCATTTGTTGTGCAAATATTATTGATAAAAAACATTTTGTTCAACAAATTTTGAGTACGTTTTTAGAAATCAAATCATTTTATTGATCATTTCAATCATTAGATTTCAAAGAATCTGGTTTTAAATTTAGGCGCACATAAAAAATAACAAGTATTACAATGTATGTGAATATATGTATAAGTAAATGTATTATACCATCAAAATATCACATGATCATCATTTTATATACTTACACAGGCTGTTAATAACAGTATGAGTAGGAATTAGATAGGGATTTTATGCACTAACCTTCCTGCATCCATTGATTATGAAGGCTTGCACTTGGTGGCACTGATGTTTGGAGAGTTTGCTACTGTTATTAGTGTAGATATATTAGCTTTTTCTGAACTGTGATGTAACAACAATAAATATATGCAGCATGTATATAGTAAACAAACAATGAAACCTAATGAATTTTTTTTGAATACTTTTCTTCAACTGGACATGCCTTTGTTCCATCCTCGATCAATATTGCCTGCATGGAACACAATGACATTAAATGAAAGATTAAGGAAGTATGACACATTTTTAAAGACAAATATGCCATTAATAAAAAAGAATCCTGCACTCCCTTGTCTAAGAAATGGCCTAGCCACCCTATGTATCACTATATGTAAATCATATGTAAATTAGCACACACAATATATATACACATCCATTCTCCATTACAACTATTGTTACATCTATGACTTATAACAGTCAAAAGCTAACTAAGCAAATTATTTTTTAGCCAAACCAATCATTAAAACATAGCTGTATATGTACTGCATATATTTATTGTTGTTATATTACTGCTATTAAATGTATTATAAATAAAGACTATCTCAATATCAAATTGATGAACTACTTTCCAAGTATATTTTTTATGAAGTAAGCAAAGACCGCAACCACCTTAATCGAGACTGCCCTCAAAAAAATAAATGCAACTCTTGCCAGAAAGAAAAGGGCCTAAACCACATCTGTGCTCTGCACAGCCCCAATAAATATGAACATCCTCCTTCAGCTAACCTCTCACCTCCACCTCACTTCAATTCAATCTTTCAGCATTCGGCCACCCTCTCACCTTTCAGTAAGATTCCAGCTTCCCCTAGGCCACATAATTTTGGTCTCACTCACAGCCCACCACTCTCAGTTACAGCTTGCTCACAGGACCCTCTTTCCTTAATGGACATGAATACTTATTCAAACTCAGAAATCATCCTGTCTGAGTCTACCAACTCTGGCCCTTCCGCCACTAACAAGAAACATCAGAAGCGTGCATGCCCTAACCGATCAGATAGTGACACCAACTCTGACAGACAGATTTCCCGTGCATGCCCTAACCAATCAGATAGTGACACCAACTCTGACAGACAGATTTCCATCCTTGATCTTCCTGGTAAAATCATAATGGATCCTTTTTCTGAACCAAGGGCAAGTCTCAGACATTCAGAACACACAAGGAAAAAAGAATTCTTTCAGCAAAAAATTCTCTGGCTTCAACCCGGGCCTCGTCACCCTCCTCCCTTCACACTCTCTCACCTTCTTCTGCTGAATTTTTTTCGGACAGTGGTTCATCAAGTAACATCAAGAATGAATCATTGTGCAATTCTGGCAGGAGAAGCAAGAACTGTACTCCTCATATCTCTCCCAACCCAGCATGACCTCGCTCACCATAAAATTTCCATATTCCTACCTTTTTCTAAGATGTGCTTTTCTAACCAGCCTGAACTACACATCATTTCCCCTGTCCACTTCCCATTCCCTTTTTACATGTATCCTTCCCCTCTTATCATTTTGGTCCTGAAATTTCATTTGTTTCATTGTATCTGTTGTTTTTTTTTTGATGAATAAACATCTCATCACTGAGGGGGGGGAAAAAAAAGTCATCTCAAATAAAATTCCCAAGAGGATGAAATAATATTTTAGGTGAAGTTAAAGAACCAGCTCATGTTATAAATATTAAGAAGATCAAATTATATTTTGCGTGGAGGTTAAAAATGACTCATGAATTATGCATTCCAAGTGAACTGAATAATATTTCATATTTTAATATTAAAAGTGAAGTGCTTGAATATTTGTGTATCAAAATATATGTATTGCAGTAAGCACATGGTTTTTCTGTGATAGAATTACGTATATTTTGTTTGCTGAAATTGTGAATTGCGTTTCCATAGAATTTGGTATTACATTGTTGTCTTACTGTGCATGTTGCATGCATGTTTATACACATGTGTTTTATTAGTCATGCATTATCTGAAAGTATCAGTAAGAGATCAGTTTGATATATATTTATAATACTGACATTTCTAGAAATAATCATTAAATAAAAACAATAAATGTAAGAAGCACATTATGTCATGATTGCAGTTAGCAATATAAGCTGTCCTACAAATGCTAAGATGCCAAAAGTGAATCAATACCATGACTGCAGTTAACTGAGGTATTTACTTCAGCCGTTGAAGATTTACTTTGTAGCCAAAGCCTTGTAGCAATTCATGGAGCAACTACATATGAATCAAGTTATATCAAATCCCAGATAAAATCACTTTGCAATAATTGTAGTCAACAAAAACCTGCATATGAATTAATCTAAGCATCCAAGGTTTTTATGTTTTAATAAAGCCATATAAAAACTTATTTTAATGTTACATGTGTGATTGTGAATAATTTGTGTATTCTGGCAATGTAGCATGCTTTTCTCATTGCAATGACATTGGACTAATTGATTATCATATATGCATGTATAGAAAAACGTGTTATGATGAGAACTGTTTTGATCTGCATCATAATTTTATTTGCACATCTTATTCCTTGTGATAATAGATACCCGGATATCAAAATATATCTTCTTATAAAATAATATTTAATTATAAAAACAAACAATTCTGATTAGGATTATGTGTTGTAAAGTTTATTCATCATTTTATTTAATTTAATTTTATCAGAATAATCAAGGTCAAAGAAATATAACCACAGGGCAAAATGCACTTTAAGTATGTGTCAATGTATATGTATGCCATGCAATGTCTGGAATCACACAAACTGTTTGAAAAATTGCTATTCACATTAATAATTAGAATTTTAAGACCTAAAGTTGTTAAAGAATATTTCAAATGGAATTCAATTATGTGCTTGTTTTAGACTTATTATTTGAATTTAATCCATTAAATATGTTAATTTTTGATAATTTATATTATTACATACCATATGGAAAACAGTTTAACTTTAGAATCCAAAATATATAAAAATGATAAATGCACAGAATCCATGCTATAAAATCTGTTACAGATATCAAAACAAAATCAATTAGTGAAAAAGCTAATCATAATTAACTAACACACACACACACATATATATATATAAATTGTTTTTATTTTATTTTTATTGTTGTCTTGTACATATTTTATTTTTTATTGTTAGATTAATATTTTCAATTAATATAATCTCAATCACATTTATATATGTAATGACTTATTATCAGCTTTAAGGACAAAGCCTCATTTATGAACAACTTTATTAAAACAGGCAAAACTCTCCATACAGTAGTGCCACTCAGTGCAAGCCAGAGTAATCAATGGATGCCAGAAGGCTTGTGCATAAAATTCCTATCTAGTGCCTGCTCATCCAATATCCCCAGACTAGTTTCTACCTTGTGGCTTTTATCAGTGAGGAGCTTTGGATCTGAGGGCACTGCACCCAGATCTTAGGATCTAATGCAACCCTCTGGCTTGCACTGAGTGGCACTACTGTATGGAGAGTTTTGCCTGTTTTAATAATAGTTATGAGCAAGCATAAGAAATGATGATCATGTCATGTTTAATGGTTTAACACTAATCCTGCCTAATAGGATAATGGTGGCTATGGTTATTAAAGAACCAAAGACACCAAAATTTATGGTTACTGAACTGAGTTCATACCTATATGACTATAAGCTAATGAATTTGGATTGAAAATATTATTGTTTTCAATTTTAGACTTATAGTTTTGTAGTTAAGTAGAGATAAAAGGTGGCTGCTGGAGAGTTGCATTAGATCCTAAGATCTAGGTGCAGTGCTCTCAGATCCAAAGCTCCTCACCGACGAAAGCCACAAGCTAGAAATTAGTTTGGACATATTGGGTGAATAGGCATTAAATAGGGATTTTATGCACAACCCTTCTGGCATCGATTGATTACTCTGGCTTGCACTGAGTGGCACTAATGTATGGAGAGTTTGGTCTGTTTTAATAAAGTTATGAGAAAGCATAAGAAATGGTGATCAGGTAATGTTTGTGAACAACCATCTCATATTTACTCTTTATTAATTTAAATTTTAATTCAAAGACCTATCAATATAAAGCTTATGGGATATGTCTTATTTTTATTCAAGTGTAAATCTCACTGAATAAAAGTCCGATCAATGATACTTTGTGTGAATCTCAATCTACAGTGAATTTAAAATGATATATGATAGTTTATTCACTGTGAAAAAATATTTCAGAAGGTAAGTCTAAAATGTTACTTAATAATTTAGAAATGATATTTGTACAAAATTATGAATATAAAATTGTATACCTAAAATGGGATTATAATAATGTATCCATCCAGTCTTGTGCTTAAAAGTAATGATTAGGTTTCATCTGGCATTATGAACTTGAATAACCAATTAAAGAAACTTGATATCAAATAACTAATTTATATATTTCTTTATTAACGTTGCAATGTATATGTTTGTTTGTATGAATATATAACAATCCTTAAAAAGAGAATTATCTTTTTTATTGTCTTTTATTTTTTGATTTGTGCTTTTTTAAAAATCATTTATATTTGTATTAGGCTGCAGTAATGTAATACAGATAAAGCACATTAATCCAAAAGATCTGATTATATATATTTAATATTTGTGAATTTTCGGATTTAGCAAATGATTTTTTATCCTTGTTGTTAACCCAAACTTTTCTAAAAATATAAATATTATTATCTACAACTTTCTTCATATATAAATACTTTCCATGCTGTTTAACTATTACAGTTTATAAACATTGCGCTATATAAAATAATTGATTTAATTTTACTTGTAAATGTGTTTATAAATTAATTTATTAATTGTAAAAGGTTTGAGATTATTTCAAAAATTTTGTTTGAAACATAAAAGATTTTGAATAATATGCATTCTATCAATGATGTTTTTTTTAATAGTTGATCATGACTAAAATCTCTATCTGATACTATTAGAAATAAAAATAGTCATAACTACTTTCATGCACATAATAAAAATTTAGTTACAGATATAAAAGGAGTTGCCCTAACATTGAAGACATATGCAAACTATGTTAAAGAGAATCAGAAACATAATCATTTTCTATTTATGTGCCCCCTGTTTAATACTCTCTGGTGGGATATCACCAAAATATTTAAAAATAAAAATTACAACATACACACACTTCTCAATACATTTAAAAAAGGTATTTATGCACACATTTGGGCCAGCACATTTATACTATACTCATATGTAAATAAGCATTTATTTATATAGCGCGATGTTTATAATTGTAATACATTAAATATCAGCCTTTTACAGCTATTGTACATGCACTTTTACAAGTGTTAAATAATAAATGAATACTTTCACTGCCAGCACAAGATATAGCATTTAAGAAAGAATAAAATGAATCCACTTATTCTTTCCCCCATATATAAACATTTGGGTTTGGAAAGAATAAGTGGATTCATTTTATTCTTTCTTAAATGCTATATCTTGTATTGGCAATGAAAGTATTCATTTATTATTTAACACTTGTAAAAGTGCATGTACAATAGCTGTAAAAGGCTGATATTTAATGTATACTCATTATGGTGTACCAGATATACAGTTATGTACACTTCAAATACATTCTAATATATTTAGGAACAAAATGGATATCATATGCATAAGGGATTGAAAAAAATTTACCAACTAACATTTATTTAAACATATGGTCATTAAATGCTACTTTGCTCGGATTTACGACATGACTCACTATTACAAAATGATAACTAGATAATTAAAAGCAAAAAAGACAGAAAGATATAAATTCTATGCAGCAGTCAGAAAATGTTAAACTGCTTTCAAGATTATATATTTTTTTGTTACACATAGATTTGTAATTTTTCTCATCTTTAGTATGGGATAAAAATACAGAGTATATAATGTAAACCACATATCTTCCTTTGTTTAAAACCTCTTACTCTATTCTATGTATGTAGTACTGAGTACTGTTTTGTAAACTTATAGTTCAATAAAGCCTTTTGAAACTAAAAAGGAACTTTACAAGAAAGGTGTATTTTATGTTACGGTTATTAGAATAAAACCAAAAACATCTAACAATAATAGTATCTCTTTTTCCCCCACTGTATACATTTTTATGAAGTAAATTAATTAATTCATATGCAATGAATAAATTATGAAATTTGTATTATTTTCTGTATATCTTTTATTATTTTTATTTTAGAGAAATCATAATGATATGATAATAGACAGTAACCAATGAAAATTGTGTACTGTGAACACTTTTGCATTTAAAAAGGGATTCCTCCTTTAAATGTAGCTCTAGTTGTTATATAGAGACAAAGCTATTACAATAAATGTATATGTATAAGGAAACAACTCACTACTTTTTCTGCTTTCCTTGTATAATAGTCTTGAAGGTTACAATTTTAATAATATTTAACAGAGTAATTGGTAAAATATTTTTAAATAGATGGAAATTTCTGTTATTTTTATTTTATAAAATTCACTGTCAGATGATAATAAGCAGTGACCAATGAAAATTGTATACTGCAAAAGTTTCTTGCATTCAAGAGAGGATTCTTCTTTTAAATGCTGAATAATTTATAAATTATTAAATTATTAATTGAAAAGCACAACTTACTCTACAAGCACAACATTTTTTGCAGCCACATATTTGATAACATTCTATTTAGATAAATGCATTAAGGATTATTCTTAATCTTATTAGACTAAAGGTTATCATAACATTTTAAATTTAATTAAAAATTAAAATATCCATTTTCATTAAATATGAATACCCATGGTATTTATTAATCCAAACTCATTTTTTCCTATATATAATATTTTAGATATACATAAAGACTTATGAAAAAAAGTATATAACCCTCAGTTTTCATTTCTAGCTGAACCAACACTCTTTATTTATTTGTTTTCATTATTAAATTGATTATATATTGATTCAGGATAGATACAAGAGTTCTATTTAGGTTCATATATTTTGCCTGGTGTGCATATAAACTCAGATCATAATTTGGTTATGACTAAATTAAAGTTGAGTTTAAAATAATAAAAAGAGGGGAAGGATATGTAAAATGGAACTTAGATAAAGTGAGAGAAATGGAAAAATCAAAATTTTGGCTTAATATGTGAAAATGCAATAAAAAAGATTAGTAAACATGACGAATATATTAATAGTTCTGATCAGTGTTTGTGTAGGATTAAAGAAGGATTATTAAAAACATAAAAAAAATGAAATAAGTACTACTCGATTAAAGAAAGCTAAATGACTTTGGATAATGGAAGGTGTATTGGAAAAGATGGAAATACGGAGAATATGGAAGAATGTCTATACTGAGGAAGGGCAAAGTGCATATAGAAAAATTAATAATGAATTAAGAAAAGAAATAGATTTAGCAAAAGAAAAATGGTTGGAACAAGAATGTAGAGAGCTAGAAATGCTTCAACAGGTGAAAAGATATGATCTGGTATTTGATGGAATTAGAAATGTGACTTGGGAGAAAAAGACATGACTAACAAGTGAAATTGTAGATAAGAATAGAAAGATATTAAGTAATACCAATGATGGAAAGAATATCTTCAGTGTCTATTTAAAAGAGACAATAATTAATTATTAACTTGAAAATGAATAAAATATTGAAGTAGATGATAAAGTTATGGACATATTGCCAGATGAAGTAATAAAATCAATTACACAAATGAAAAATGGTAAGGGTGTTGGATATGATGCAATATCTATGGATGAAAGAAATGGGAGAATTTACTATAAAGGAAATAGTTGGATTTTGAAATTTGACCTGAAGATTTTTTAAGAGCTATAATGTTCCCAATTGCTAAAAAGAAGAAAGCCATTAAATATGAAAAATACAGGACAATAAGTTTATCTCATGCTTATAAAGTTTTTATTGAAGATTTTAACTCATATAATTTATGGGAATGTTGAGTGTTATACTGAAGAAGAACATTTTGGATTTCAGAGAGGGAAACATATAAGAGATACTATTGGTGTTGTTAGGACAATGACAAAAAGATATATTGAAAAAGATAAAAAATTGGTATACATTCTGTGAATTTGGTAAAAGCATTTAATACGTAATCTGGAATAAACTTATGACCATCTTAAAAAGGAGTATTTTGGAAAGAGAGAAGATTGATTTGGAATATGTATACTGGAAAATGATAAGAATTAGACTGGAGAATAATGAGAATGATGAAGTGAATATAGAAAGAGAAGTTAGTCAATGATGCAGTATGCCACTTGTTCTTTTTAATGTTTATTTACAAGACATGTTAAGTAATTATTTTGACTATGGAGGAGCAAGTGCTGTAGATAGAATAATAAAATGTATAAGATTTGCAGTTGATATGGCTCTTATAGCTGAGGATGAAAAGTGTCTTCAAAATATGTTGACTAAATTGGAGGAAGAATGTATGGAATGAATATTAATGTCAAGAAGACTATGGATAGGGAGGAATGCAAATTCTGTGAATTGAAATCCATGATAACATAGTTCAACAAGTAAAAGATTTAGATATTTGGGTAATTGGTTGGATGAGGATGAAAGAAGTGAAGATGAAGTTAAAAGAAAAATAGCCAATGGAGGCATTTATTAAGAGAAAGAAAATATTTTGAGAACCTTTGAAGAGAGAATTAAGAAAAAGATTAATTATGTGCTATGTGTGGAGGGTACTGTTGTATGATTGTGAAATGTGGATAATGAGTAATAAAATTAAAAGGTGATTGGAAGTCTTTGAAATGTGGACATGGAGAAGGGAAAAAATCAGTTGGACAAATAAAAATAACAAATGAAGTTTTGAAAAGAGCAAATGAAAATAAGAAGATTGATTGATGAAATTAGAAAGTAGATGAGAAACTGGATTTGATATATATTAAGAAGAAAATATTGTTTAATGAAAGATGTTTTGGAAGGAATGGTGAGTGGAAGCAAAAAGAAAGAATGGATGTAAGAGATGGAAAGGTTACATGGAATTGAAGATCTGGGCAATGAAAAGAATAGAGTGGGAAAATGGATGAATTGATGATGCGACTACACTCTGGATGTGCCCATGGAATAGAATACTATTGAAGATGAGATATCTTTATTTATGCATTTGAATTGTGTAAAATGAATGCTGTTGGTTTCATGTGAGCATATAATTGTGTTTAATAAGAATAGATATTTTTTAATTAAGATTAAAGTTTATACATGGGCTAAAAATGATTTAATCTTTAGCCTTTGTATTTATCTAAAAATGAATGTTATCAAATGCATGATCAGGTATAAGAAATTTACCATTTGCAGATTAAATTGTAGTGTAATATTGATAAATACTATAGAAAGACGATGAATAGAAATGGTTATGATCTAGGCTAACTGAAGAGCCATTGTTAGTTAGAAATGCTGCCTGGAGATCATTTATCTTTTTCAGATATTTTATATTTGTTATTTTAATTAAGATTATTTAGTCTTTGTAAAGTTAAAATAAGAGGAGGAGAGATTCAAAATTTCAAGTTCTTTGTTTTTACTATCCTAAGGCTCAATTTAACCATTACAATTCACAAAAAGAGAGAAAAAATATTTCCATAATTGGTATTTATTATAATTAACTACTAAATAATATTTTGTTATAAATTATACGTCATTTTTTATACTTATTAATAACATCATTAAAATAGAATTAATTCTTATCTACCAAATTTAGAGTCACTGCGGATTTCTTTCTTTTAACAACCAATACTGTAATCATTAAATGATTTCACGCCTAAAGTGAAACTTGAAAATATTTGTGTATTTTACTTTTGAATTGTGAAAGATAAGGTTTTGGACTTTAACGCAGTTGACATAAAAATATGGATTTATATGCCTATTCACATGTTAATTTTTAATGTGTTAATTGAGATAATCTTAGTAAGAAAAAAAGAAATTTATAACGTTGATATTAATTTTATAATTTGTTTAATGGATAATAGTTATTATATATAAAAATTTATATAAATAAGCTTATGTAGTTTTTGTTGAAAAATTAAGAATAAAATTGGAATTAGTAGTACTGTATGTAACCTAAGAAAAAATGTATTAGTATTTTTATTGTTGTATTGTAATGATAATATTTTTAACAGTAATTTTTAAGGGTGAATATAATATATTTATTAAAATAGGAGAATCATCCTAATGTAAGTAAACACAGTCTTTATATATAAATAAAATTATATTTACACCTTACCATTTTATGAATGTGAAAATGTGGAAATTCTTTTTATCATAATTTAAAAGATTAGGGAAATAGATAAAATAATTCATTTTTTAAATTTTATTTTCCTTGTCACAAACAAATTAGCTCTTTGATTATCTCTTTTGCTTAGAATTGTGTAATGCAAGTCATTTATCTTTTGGTATTATTTTTGATTATTTCTCTATGAATCTTCACATACAATTTTTTAATACATTTGCTTTCAAATAAAATATTTTATTATATTTACAGAAATAAATAAAATAAGGTAAATATTTTTTAAACCCATTGTAAATTTAGATTTTTATTAATAAATACTTAATTTTAGAAGAAAAGTAGACAGAAATGAATAATCAGCATTTTTATTTTAACACAAAATAAATGGCGATTATAAATAGTAATTAGTTGAAAAATAATTCTTTGTTTTACTGCAGGCGATTTTTCACAATTTTTCTTACATTTGTTTATGGTTATGATTTTTTTTTTCTTTGTTATATTTGAGCAGTTTGAATGTAAAATAATTCAATTTATAGGTGCTGAATTAAAACAATTCTGATTATTTTTCTTTAATATTTTTATGAATAAAAATGTAACTGACAAATAAGAACAATGAAAGTTTTACTCAGGTTAAACTTTATTGTTATTTTGATAGTGATTTAAAACAAATGTGACACCTCTTTTGATTGAAAAAAAGTTTAATATATAATGTAGATTATTATTTAATTAGAAATAATGATTACATATTAAATATTTCAAATTCTATCCTAAAAGTTAAAAAATGTATTTATTTGATTATAAATAAATCCTAGATATAATAAAATATCTTTATCTAACAAGAAAATGATATATGACAATAGCTGTAATATAGTATAATCACAACACATAAAAATAACATATAAAAGTTCTTTTAAAATTTTATCCAAAAATAAAAGCTTTTGTTGAAAACTTCATTATATTCAATATAATACTACTAAAATAAATTATTTATTACATATATATGCTTTTTGTTTGTTAGTATTATAGGTTCCATCTATTGATTGAAATTACATAATTACAGTTTACAACTAAATACTACAGAAATAAGACTAAATGCAGTGTATATAATATTTGTAGAGAGATTTTTGAGAAAAAAATATTTTGAATAGTTTATTCTAACACTAAAATAAATTCCACCTGCATTGAATGCAAGATGAAAGAATTAATATGATAAATTTAAATTTAATTTTAAAAAGTATAAGCAGCTTTCTCCTCATTAACTTTTTAAAACATTTATGGGAAAAGATTTAAAGAATGATTTTTTTTGTATTGACCATTTAAATATTAATGAAAACTCAAAAATATTGACTTTTTTTTTATTGAAAATTTCCTTCAAAGTGAATTTTTTATTTTTTCATTATAAAGTAATATTTTATTCATCTAGTTATATCTATATTATTTTTCTGACAATTTTATTAATTTGTTAATGGTTTTTAATATAGAAAACACTTGCGAGACTCCTACTATCTAACATCATGTTTTTATAAACTGTGTTGTTTTTTTCTTCCAAATTTTTATCATTTGATATTTATAATAAATACATTAATCATATAGAAAGATCTATGTTTATATATGTGTATCTATCTGAATAACTATATAAAGATCTAAAATATATTAGGAAATGGTCATTTTCCTACTATAAAAGTCATTAAGTATGCCAGATACAAGGTATTTCCACTATTTATATTCCTTTTGATTCTTTATATTGTACCGGTCAAAATCGTGTGTTCATTCAACAAGCAAACTATAGCACTTTAGCATGTGTGAAATACACAAGTGTGGAACAGTACTAAATGCTAACCTATTTACCCATGTTCCAGGGTCTTTGATTATATGGACAATGCTTTTGAGGATACTAGCAAGCTTTCATTTACTCCAGACCTGGCAATGAAAACAGGGTGAGCACAGAGACTGGAAATCAATAATATTCAAATAATTAGCCAATGATTACTACAAAAATATAATACTTAAAAAGCATTGCAGGCTATTCCTTAATAGATTAATAATCAGATATATAATATTGTTTAAGGCAACATTAAACAAAAGGGAGTTTAATTAAAAATACTAATAAAGTCTTTCATTCAATTTGAAATAACTTAACTCAATTAACAGTCATACTAGAGATTCGGGCAATGAATAACAAATGTGAGAATACAGAAAATAATATAATATAAATTTATTGAATAATTAAATATGGTAATAAACAAAATAGCTGTATAGAATGTCTGGGCAATGATAATTACAAACTTGATTATGGTTTGATTTGCAATCACACACTTTAGGGATGAAGTCAATAAGTCATTGAATTTACATAAATACATAAAATCCTTGGGTTAGTACATAAGTTAGTTAGTGCAATTACTACCTATATAAAACAAGAGTAGTCCGTGCGGTTGCTTATATATGGTGGTGTGGTTAATATGCCAATAATCAAATAAATTAATTAGGTAATCAATGACACCTTGTAACTCAACCCTCATTTAATATATTATAGATTCACACTAATGAGTTTTATTAGTCATTACATATATATGAATAAGAGTTTAGGATATGTGATTTGAAAAATGGGCGATATTTGGGAGATCACTCAGATGCATGGGAGCAAAACAATTCAGCTTAAAAGAAGCTGTAATTCATAATCTGACTTAGAAAATTAAAATGAGTGGATGGCGAACAACATGCAATTATGATTGGTAGAGAGCATTGCAGGTGGATAAACAACTCATTAATAATAATAAAGATGGTATCATGTTATCACTCACAATCACATATAGAAGGATGGTCACTTAAGATGCTCTTGAATGGCTTTGTCATATTGATACGAAAGTAGTATGGCTGAACGAAGGTCGTCATATCTCAGAAGAGCAATGGCACAAGTGGCATGTTGAGACAGTTCATCTGTATGTTTCCCATACACTGATTCATTGGAGTGCCTGGAGAAGATCCTGAGTAGGAAATGCAACAATACACCTACAATGCCTAAAACATATAAATAGTTTATGTCACTAATGACCACGGTAAATTAATAAACCCTTGATGCTTATATGATGCTCTCCTGCATAATGGAATGCTTAAACGCAGATTATCCCAGGCAGTTAACTAATGATCAATAAATGCACATGAGGAGTCAGAGTTAAAACTAAAAGGGAATAAATTGCTCTCTCCCACACCTCGGAAATATCTCCATATTTCTACGAGCAATCATTGCACAGATCACTGATATTACTTACAAAATAAAATTATAAATTACATATTAAATTCACTGCTGGTGAGATTTAATTAGTTAAAATGATAACAACTTTAATGATTACATGAGGGTTAAATTTTGTAGTTAGGTGTAACAATTTGACGTAAATATCAAGACCTTCCGGTCATTTAAAGAATAAAATTATTGAAAAATAATTGGTATAAAACTGAGCGAGTTTATAACAATGAACTTTGAAGGAAATTTACATCTCCTTAGTATAATAGGTGAAAACTATTGGTGGTGGGTTTAAATTCACTCGCTAGATTGTATACTTTCTTGGCATATCAAAATGAATTAGAATAATAAAATAAGAAAAGTCAAATTAATTCCAATTGCCACACCAAAACAGAAAAATTTATATAGTATTATAATAAATGCACAGACATTATTAGCATTTATATAACAGCTTTAAAATTAAGTAAGGAAGAAAAGGCATACAATATAGTTTAGAATTAGAATAATTTATTAATTAAGAGTTCATAGTTGACGGCAAGATAGATATTACCTTGGGCTTGAGGACACAATGATGTAGCTAATCAGTGCATCATGATCATGAGCTGGCTTGGGTTTGAACAGGCATTGGTAAAGATTGAAGACTCACTTTCAAGCACGCATTTTACTGAACAGTCCGCATATTTGATCTAGATGTTTCTGACCCTGGCATAGTGAGCTAGATAAGCTTCCCAGAGGTATGGGAGATAGACAATCTTCCTTACCCCACCATGATTTTGCCGCACAACGCAAACTTGCATGAAGTAGATGATCTCTGAATGGGGCACGAAACAAAAAGCCAAAAAAATTATAAAATTTATCTATTTATACATAAGCAAATCTTTAAAGAATCAGGCCACTGCCTCAAACTCAGACACTTGGTTGAGATTCCAAGTTGACTTCAATTCCCATATATGGGAATGAAAAAGACCAGAGCAATAAATAGCCAGACAAAATAATTAAGGAACCTCTGGCACCTATGACCTTGCATTTCATTTAAGAATGACACAAAGGCCTGCAAATTTTTAAAACCGATTGCATTGCTTCACTCTTAAATATCAGTTTACCTTACACAAATTACTAGCAATAAATTTTCAAAATATTGTGGTTTGTCTCTCAAATGACAATTTTATTTTTACACAAATTACCAGCAATAAATTTTCAAAATACTGTGGTTTGTTTCTTAAATGACCATTCTATTTTAATATAAATTATTACTTGCAAAATATAAGATTTACAAAAAATATATAATATACATTGGTTAGAAAGTTATTGAAATAAAATTACGAAATTTTATAACTTTCAAATGTTAATTTTCATACATACACGTGTGTAAGTTGAATGGGCAAACAAACTAACTGTTTGTGCATCTATACATCTCTCTATATATACTATTGCCTATTAAATATATATAATTTGGGTTCAAACTGGTTCTAGTGACTATATAATTGGCACTAAGTGAAGCGTAAATCTGCAGAACAGATTTCCAGCTTCAATATCATTCTATTAATATTATTGAGCTAAATATTATTTCTAAATAATTTTGTTTCTGTATTTCAAAAATAATTTTTTTGTTCAAAAAAATTGAAGTAGGGTTTGAAATAGCTGAATAGAATAAAAAGTTTTGAAGATTTTAATTGATTAAATAAAATTGTCCACTCAGATTTCATGCAATTATTTGAATTCTGAGTATTTATCCAGTTTTTGGATACTTATTAATATGATTTTTAAAGTCAATGAGTAATAAACGAAATTTTAAGAAATGTGACCCCCCCTCCCTAAAAATCATAGTTGATTGAAAATAGATTAGAATTGATAATTATATAAAAAAACTATAATGAATGAAAACACACACATAATTTAAATCTAGATAATATTTGTGAAATAATTTAAAAAGTTTAAAGAATTTATGAAACTATAACATGACAGATGACAGACATAAAAATAAATTATCCAGAAAAATAAAAAAGTTGACACCATTAATGATAATTAGATTTTGAAAACATTGTTAGAATTATAGTATGGTCTGGAAAAAAGAAATATATAAGGATTTAAAGCATTTATATTGAATTATTTTATCAGAAATGTAGAAGTTATTTTATTATTACTTATGCATAGATAAAAATCAATAAAAATTATTAAAATATTTAGTGTATTAAACAACAATTTGTTAGTTTAGAACTTTACTAGAATTAGGATATAAAAAATAAATAGATTCAGACAAATTTATTTGACATACATATATTATTAAGCAGCTTTATTATTAACAAAATGTAAAGGAAGCTATAGAGATTCCAACTTTGATATAGATGTCGCTACTACTGTAACCATATATTTAACAGTTATTAATTATTTGGTTTATAATTTGTGTTTATCTACATAAGATCAGTGGCTGTTAAATTCTTTTTATGAGACTCTAGCAATACCTAGGAATATCAAATTCCAATGTTTTTTGTTTTACATTGAATTTGGAGGGGGAGGAGCATTGTTTGGAATCTCATACAAAGTCAGTTTTTTGTGCCATAATTTTTCAGTTGTAAACTTTTATTGAAAATGCAGAAAATATATCTTGATTTTTTTCTTTTTCTCATGTGTAATAGCATCAGCCGGGAAGCGAACCTGCTAACCCAGGACAACTGCTTGTAAAGCAGAGGTTGCTGACCTCTTAACCACCAATGCTTGACAAATAGATCTTGATTTGAGACAAGTCTTAGGTGGAAAAACTATCTTGAGTTATTGCCAAGTTAATAGTTGTTTATTAATTTTCTGTAAGGTAGTTTCTGGTATCTGAAAGAGAACTATGTGAATGAACAAGAAACCATTGCAGAGGAGTAGACTTGAATATGTCAATGATATTTATTGTGGAATATTTGGGTATTCAGAAGTTTAATGTGGCTATCTTATCTTCAGAGAAAAGTGCCGTATTTACCAGTAGAATATATTAGGACTAAAGAAACTGTAAAATACTTATAAATTTGAATTAGAGTCAGTCAGCTTTCCAAGGATGTTATTTCAGAAATTATTTTAGATTTAGATTTATATAGAGGAGGAAAATAAATGCTACAAGTAGGATTGTATTTCATTCTATTGTTACAAAAAGTTATATTTAGATTAAGATATATTTCTCTAAGTGGAAAATTAAGCATATTGCCTTTGTTAGATTAGGAATAAAATTATCTTTAAAAAAGATTTCCAAACTTTTCATAATGTTATTGAGAGATTTTTTTTATATTTCTAGAGGATCGTAGCAAAGAATAATTAAAAATGTTATCGCTGGTTTTTATATTAATAAAATATATTCTAGTTAATTAAAAAAAAAAAAATCGAAAAGCTATTTGCTTTTATTTTAAATAAATAAAAAGAGTAATTTGTTAGCATTTTTAAAAATATTAACTATATTGATCAAAAAAAAAAAAAAGAGATTGTTGGTGAAAGTTCAAATGAAAAACTAGAAAGGAAATTAAAGTAAGGAAATAAGATATTAGAAGCTAGTAATTTGTAGGGAAAGACAATAAACACTACATTTATGAATACAGAAATCAGAAAAAATAATTTGTCTACGGAATGACCTTGAATCACATCTAAATTAAAATAGAATTAGTTAAAACTACATAAACACTAGGAACGATTGTTGAATTTAGCAGCGTTTTCATAGTATCTATTGATAATTTACAGATAGTGTTTTGTAAAATTTAATTACGAGACAAGGGTGAGGTTAAAATATCTTGTTTTCAAGACTGCATGTTATCAAGAAAGAGCCAAAATCATGTCCCATTACTACCAGTTTCTCTCTTTGATAAATATATATTTTGTTTTTTTAAAAAATTTTTTTTTAAACATATCGAATTAATAAAATCAACTGATTTTTGACAGTTTTAAATAAAAACATTTATTGAATGTATTTTATTTATAAATAATGTTTTCTCTTTTTTTTCTCCATAAAAACATTTTATGCTACAAGAAAAAGTTTATAATTTTAGACAATAACTAGATATTTTATCATTTTTTTTTTTTGATATAACTAGATATTTTAGTTTTTTTTTTAAAAAAAAAATACATTTTTTTTTTTATTAAACTAATATGTACTCTTTGAAACATTTGTAATAATTCTTTTAATATTTTATATATATTCAACATTTTTATCTTTTATTTAAAAATACCTTGTTGTAGATATTTTAAAAGCTTGTGAAGGAGTGGAGAAATTGTTGATTAAGCTATATACCAAATAATTAAATGATAAAGATATAATAGATAGGATAATACAGTATTAAGTAAGAAAATTGAAAAGGAAGGTAGTAGCAATTAGTAAATTTATCGATTGCTTGTCATTTATTTTTAGCAAGATTATTATGACATATTTATATAAATGTTGGATTAACTAGAGAAAAGAACCATCTAGATTTAAAATGGTTTTAGCTCACAAGATTTTATACAAAAGTTAGTATAAGTTATGAGAATAAATTGCCATTATGCTTTAAATTTGTAAATTATTAAAAGGCAATTGATTCTACAAGTATTTTCACAATTAAAGCTTTAAAGAGAGGTAAAGCTTGGATACTATCATGCTCCAGAGGTGAGCAAATAATAGCCTGAGGGCATATGTGGCCCACTAAGAGTTTTTATGCGGCCCACCAAGACAATCAGAAAAATCCGTCTTGAACTGAGACTTCCTTCCTGTGCATGGCCGAAGAATTCGTCTCGTATTTTCCACTAGGATGGTCACATCAATACACAATGTGCAGTGCTTTTTCAGTTGATCTGATTAATTTCAATTTTGTCTTTGCAATAGCAAATATATACCTTTTCAACTTTAGTAAAACCATGAACTCTGAAAAAAATGTAAAAATCGGTGATGAATGTCATGTGTTTAATGAAGAATGGACAAACAAATATTTTTTCGTAATGCAGGGAATAAAGCAGTGTGTTTATTGTATCATGAAAAAAAGATGTGGCCCTCCACTAACCTTTACTTCCACAAGGTGGCCCCTGAGCCAAAACAATTGCCCACCCCTGTCATACTTGAAGAACATTTATTAAAATTTAACACCAAAAATAGACCATGTGATGAGACTAAAAATAGTACCATCAATGACCGTACAGCTGCTTTATTGCATCTTTCCAGAACTTTTTATAGCAATTTTATGAGAAGTATTATGATAGTTAAAATTGAGAGCTAAAGAACAAAAATGTATGAATATTATTTTAATCATCTAGATTGCACATGATATGGTTAATTTTACAAATAATGCTTCAGGGCTTCAAATTTAAAAGAGCTATTACATGAAATCAAAACAGTGTAACTAGTATAAACGGCTTTTCAGAAAAAAAAGGAGAAAATAGAGATTAATATCAACGAACTACTATAAATAATTGGGTCAAATTGTTAATACTGCTGGAATTACAGAATTAAACTTGGATAGAGTTCTTTGGTAGAAATATCCCAATATTATAAGGAAACATAACTGTGTAGAATAGATGAAAAGGGAAAGATTTTTAAAAATACATTTTACCATTACTTATTTTAAATATATAGTAGGATAGTACAGAGATTTGAGATTTGGAAATAAGATGTAGAAATTGGAAATGAAATACATGGTTGAGAAAATGAACATGTATCATAAATCTTATTGGAAAAAAATAAGAGTTAGAAAATAGATCTGGACATATTTTTAGAAAAGATGTCAATAGATGGGGACAACTGAAATCCTAAACTAGATCTTATTCAATGCTTAGAAAAGATTCTGTGGGATGAATGAATAAGATAAAGAAGTTTTCTCAAATGAAATGGAGAAGAGAAGCTAAAGTTTGGGAAAACTGGATTAAACCTGGATAAACATCCTATTGTGATGGGCATGGAATAAAATGATAATTAGCAGTATATCATTATCATATGCCCAAAAAGCTGCAGTATGATAAAATAAGCCATTCATTCATGCTTTTAAAATAAGAAAGTAAACTTGAATTAAGTAGGAATTTATTTGTTAAATCAATATATTTTGTCAAGCATTGGTGGTCGGGAGGTCAGCGACAGCTGCTTTACAAGCAGTTGTCCTGGGATAGTGGGTTCGCTGCCTGGCTGATGCTATGACACATGAGAAAAAAAACATCAATATATTTATTAGAACATTAATTTAAAGACTCCAAATTTTGTTTAATTTTAACTATCACCAGTAACCATAACAATACAATTTAAAGCATTGTCACAATTTTAGATAATTATTTTTATATTGTAATATGGTAAATTATATGTGTTTGTATAATAAAATAAACATTAAAGAGTAACTTTATTTTACTGATCTTTACAATTCTAAGATAAAATAACAATTCAGAGAAAACTAATTTAATGAGGATTCATTTATTAAATTCTGTGTGTCTTATGATTTAGTCATTTTGATTGCTTACTTAAAAATTTATATCTTTTGCACTATATATCTCTAAAATATTCTTTTTTTTAATTTTATTTTCATGCTCTGTTGATGCGTATCTTTTAGGTAAGTTAATTTAATTTATTATACAAAACATCATATGTATGACAGATATTAGTTGTGATCACCATATAAAATGTGATTAATTTTTTAGTTTCTATTTATTTATTTATTTTTAGCTTTAAAATTTTTGTAATGAAATCAATTTTTAAATATTGTATAATAATAGTTACCAATAAAATAAAATCACCAAATGGTGAGTTATTTGCATATAGAATCTTTAGTTCTACTGCACCAGACTATATATAGGTTTAATGTAATAGTAGTAGAATAGATTTGAGAACTAAAGTTTTCTGGATCAAAATTAAAATTATTACTTCTGTGCTTGAACATCACAATAACTTCATTACAACTAATTATTAAAATATTTATATAGTATTTTAAATTAAAAATAATAGCATATTAATTTATGATCAGAAGTGTAAGAAATTGAATGTTTTTGCAGTAAATATTTTTATTATTCAGTCATCGAGTTGAAAAAAACACACACATGCACATTAGTTATTATTTAGGATACATTTTTAAATATTCAAGCACTAAACGAAAACATTTTAACCAGAATTATTTAATAGTAACAGCTAATATAAATGAAAATTCAAGTCATCAATGTCATGATTTAATGAATAATGTTTCTGTAGTGTAATTCTCACTATGCCACTCATGTAAGGTAGGGACTGGTTTTTATCCACCTTTAATACCTTGTAGAGGTGTAATCATAAACCTAAGATCAAAGACATGTGAAAAAGATATATGATCCCCAAGATGCATATTTCATGCTGAACCAGCATTTTTCAGTTGGCCCAGATCACATTCACTTATACATATCTTTATCATTATTCAGTATATGTAGATAGGGAATTACTACCGTTTAATTGATCTGTCAAACTTACTTAAGTAACTTTGATGACACAAACCATTTGGTGGGAATATATGAATAATTTTTAGTAGTCATTCATTAGACTAGACATTATCCATTAATGAATAGTGTTTATGTAGTGTAATTTTCACTACACCATTCTCATGCAAGATAGGAACTGTTTTTTATCCATGTTTAACAACTTATGGAGAGGTGTAATCATAAACATATGACCAAAGACCCATGAAAAAGATGTATGATTCTCACAAGGTGTTAAAAATGGTCAGAAACCAGTCTCTACCTTGTGTGATAGTGATATAGTGAAAATTACACCACAGAAATATTATTCCTTAAATGGATAATCTATATCAGTGGTCTTTAACCCTTGGTCACGGACTGGTGCTGGGCTGCATAAGTTTTTTGCCAGGACGCAGGAAAGTTTGTAATAATAAAATAATAAAGAGTTTAAACTTTTAATTAATATAAACAATTTTTATTTATTTTTTCATCTCATTTTTACCCAATTAAAAAAAAAAAACAGAACGAAAACAAAATCTAATCAATCATACATAAATTAATTTGTTTTTTTTTTTAGTTATCACAGATGTTTATGGGGGGGGGGGTAGAATTGAATTATTTATTACTTTTCTAAAAAAATTCAAAATTTTTTTAAAAAAAGTTTTTTATTATACAAACTCCATATATATATATAATTCTATCTTGAATATTTAACATTGTTGTTTTGATCAGTTATAACAATTACGCTCATCTAAAGCTAAGCAGTTTACATCTTTAAGAAAATTTATCTATAGACTTCTGCCAGTCCGCCAAACCTTATCCTTATTTTTTATCAGTCCGCAGGTGTGAAAAGGTTGAAGACCACCGATCTATATGATTAATACAAATTATTAATATACTTTCACCAAGTAGTTTCTATCAAAGTTTTAATAGCAGTAAGTTTGACACTTATCAATTAAACTGTAGTAATTCCGTATATATATATACTGAACAATGATAAAGATATGTGTAAGAAACTGTTATCTGGGACAACTGATGAGTACTGGTGCAGCACGAAATGTGCATCTTGGAATCATATATTTTTTCACATCTTAGTTCTTATGTTTATGATTTCACCCCTCCACAAGATGTTAAAAGCAGATAGAAACCAGTCCCTATCTTGCATGAGAGTGATGTAATCTCTAGTCTAATGAATGACTAATAAAAATTATTAATATCAACATCATTATCTCTCATAAGGCAGGTTTTATATATTAATTTGACAATCTTGAATCTTTTTGTTTATTTATTTTTTTAAATAATATTACATTTTGCTTTTAGTTCATCAGTCATCTTTTTTTGTTGTCTATCTTATTTTTTTAAACCTCAATGATCATTATGTTTTTTATAATTTTTATATTATAAACATATGTATACATTGTATTTTTATATTGGACTATTTCCATCATCTAATGGGGGCTGCTTCTATTTTTAAATAAACAATTATTTTTCATTTACTTTCATCAATACTTTAAATTTTACTAAGCTTATTTTTCCAAATTTATTTTCTTAATAAAGTTTTTAATTTTTTTCATGTTTATTCAAACATCTTTCTATAAAGCTACACCCAATCAAAATAGTTAATAATCCTCTTTTTTAATTCTAATATTACTAGGCTACAGAAATATTTCATTGCTTTATTAAAAAATCTTTTGACATTTTTTGCTCTAATATCATTATTTTTATTTTCAATAAATAAGTTATTTAAATATTTAAAAGTACTAACCCTTTATTATTATTATTTTACATTTAGATATATTTATTTTCATTTCTAGTTTTCTGAAAATATGGGAATCCTATATAGTTTATTAAATTCATTTTCATTATTTGCAAGCACTACATATTAGGCAAACCTTGTCCAGAAACTGTTTTTTATTTCAGTGTTAATTTTTTTAAAAAAAATATATATATATATATTTATTAATTCATGAAAATAACACTCATAGTCAAGTAATATATTTAATTGAGGCTAACTTTGCAAAGTGTAATTTTTCATATCAGATAAATAATAAAACTATTATGTAACATAATTATTTTAAAATATTTCTAAATATAACTAAAAAAATGTGAACATAAAAGTTATAAATTTATTTAAGGGAATAAAAAAATAAAACTGATATTGTATATTAGTTAGAATAACAATTTTTTATTTCCCATTATGTACATTTAAATACTTATAAGACTATTATATAATTATAAAAATAAAACCTAATAGAAACACAGTTTCAAGTGGCAGAAAACAACTTTGAATCAGATTTTTTTTTTTATATTAGAATTCCCTTTACAAATAAAATGGGAACATGTACTGCCATTTTGTGCAAATTGAGTTTTATTATTTGATTATTGCATTACAGAGCTTTCTTATTTCTTGATTAACTCTTGACAATTAGGGACAAAACTAAAATATAAATTCATTATTCTGTTGAAATCTTGCAATGTAAAATTCCAAAACAATCATCATTTTAAAAGGCTGTTCAAATGTCACTGTGAATAATTTTATTGGAATTTACCAAAAAAATAATTAAATGTAATAGGGTATAAGCAGTATCCCTGTTATTTACCTTATTTATCTTTTCTTTTATATATCTCTTCTGTAAAAAGATTATGTATTCATACATTGTATTTTGATTCATAAGAAAATTGTTTAATAGTCATCTCACCTTCTATATTTTTTGTTCTATGTTTTACTTTAAAATATCCAATAAAGTAATCAAATTTAGTGTATTAATTAAATGTTTATTTAAAATCAAATAAATATTAACATCTTTTCTTTCTGTGTATCTTTCACTAATAGTTTTTTTTTTAAATTCTAGTTGCATCTCTAAAATCTTTTTTTTTTAAAAAAAAATTCAAACTGATCTTCATGCTAAATCATGTTTAAATGTTTATAAATATGTCTATTTAATAGCTTTCAATAATACTTCACTTCCTGTTCAAGATTAAAATATTGTTCTAAAATATTCAGTCTATTGAATTAAATAATTTCTCTAAAAGAATTATTAACTGTTGAAAAACAGTATATTGATTATTTTTCTGATTCATAAATTAAATCACAAAATAAGTAACTATCTTACCTTCCTTCCCCAGTGGCTTTTAATAATTCAACTGCAGTTTTATAGCTTCCCTATGCTTTTCCAATTTTCTTTTTTAGCTATTGTTTTTACATCTCCATTCATCATAATTTCACAACATAGTTTTTCTATAATTTATTTCCCAATTGTTTTTTAACAGCCTTTTTATATGATCTTTTTATCCCTTTACATTTTTGAAAAGTATTTTCACTTTATATTTTCTTATTCGATTATTAGTTCTAAATAAACCCATTCTTCACCATATCAATCATATTTTTGAAAGTTATAAATTTGTTGCCTTTCATAATTTTTTCCACATTTTTAGACCTATTCCATGTAGACATTTTTTATTTCCTTATTTGTATCAACTTTTCTAGATAGTGCTGTATCTAATATTTCAGATATCTCTAATTCTAAAAACAAAATCATAATCACTATTAAACTACTTCCCGTCCCCTTCCTACCCACAAATATTTATTTTTCAATAGTTTTTTTTTTATTACTAATATATAATCTGTAATATAATTGAAATTCTAGTGATGTGATGCACTATGACTTCTCCTTATACCAAATGTTTGTATATTTGTTAAAAATTCAACACTAAATATTACTGTGATCTCTCATTATTCTATTTAATAATATAAAGAAAATAATAATTATTTAATAAAATTGTTAATTGAAAATGAAAGTAACCCTGCGTATGTTACAGAATAGATCACCATTTGAAACAAATCAAACTAAATAATAAATAATTGTCCGAATTCTTCTTTATGTTATAAATCATTATTTGAAACACAGAGTCAAGTATAGTTTTTTTGTAAAATAATTTTATATATACTGTATATATATATTCATTCTCATAAATTAAACGGCTGCGAAAAATGGGCGGGGGGGGGGTAATTGAGAAACTATATTTTTCGTGAAAGTAACATAGACACACAAATCCACTTTACAAAATATTCATTGTTATAAAAACATGTTTTTATATTAAGTTTATATATTAGATTTTAATTTTGCTTCCAGATATTAATTTTATAGTCCTAGCAAATATATTATTGCTATATAAAATCCTATATACATTTTAAAATCAAAATCGTATAAACTATAAATATATATTTTCATTATGGTAAACAATTTTAAAAAATAATGGTCTAAAAATAAATAATTTTTTAATAATGAAATCATGATGTGACATTATGAAGTTTTTGTTGTTGTTGTTTTGAAGGAATCTTTGAATACTCATTGAGGAAATTCTAAGAGAACTAATTCACTTTGCTCCTAAGATATCACTTCAATTTCAGTCCCTATGTGTTTTAGTGATTAACTTGTGAGCAAAAGATTCTTGGATTAAGATTACTTTTGATGCTTCATGAACACATCTCTTTAGAAATTAATCATTCGATTATTATTACTGACTATATATCGCATAAATCATTTTTATAAATTATAATTAGGATGCTCTCTCTTTTTTTTTTACATTCCAGAAAACCATTATTTAATAAAAAAAAAAAAAACCCAATAATTTCTTTTTAAGAGCAAAATAAAAGAGAGACAGATAAGAAAAAAAAAGAGGGGGGGGGGAGGTCTTAGTTAAAATTCATTAATTTTAACAAATAATTTATTTTTGCAATGTATGACTATGTTATGTTGTATTCGTTTGGATAAATTGTAATTCCTCCTTATTAATCATTTAAAAATATCTCATCATTTCAAAAGTTGAGCATTTATTAGGAAATCAAACTGAACTTTTGAAAGTTTTAATACAGTTCATATATATATATTCCTCTACAATTAAATATATTACTTTAAAAAAAAATGGATACAGCATCAATATACATCATCCCTTCCCATATTAAGGAACTTTTTCATGTGGATTCATCATAATAGTCACCACTAATTTGTATTTATTATTTTTCTTCCAATTAACATGACTCTTTTAAAAAAATAAATGCCATTCATTTTATAAGTCATAGGATTTTGGCATTATAAAAAAAAAAAGCAGCGCCATCTATTTATAAGTAAAATTGTGATTTATCTCAAGGAAAAAAATACTGTACAAGTTGTATTCATTATATAATCGAAAAAAGACTTAGTGATATGTAATAATAAACTACAATTATAATGAATCAAAAATATGATTTATTTATCTGCTTATAATTCTGTATCCTCATACTGCAGTCAGTAATAGGATTTTTGACACATTGAAGACAAAGAAGGTTTTCCTAAGAAACATAAACAGTCTTTGAATAAAAAAAATATATACATTTTATTCAGTATGTAATTAAAAGTAAATTGTCACTGTAGATAGAATTAAAGTGGATTTAAAAGTAAATAAAAAAATTGTGTAATCTAAAATACAATTTTTGTTTAACTAATTTTTATTTCACACAGAGGCAAAACTCTCCATGTAGTAGCATAGAAAATAGTGATCCTATGATGTTTAGTGATATAATTTTTATTGATTATTCTTATACCAATAGAAATTTTTTATTTTCCTTAGGGCAAAAATGCCTACAACAATCAAGTGTACATTATATTTTTGATTTAATTTTTATTTAATTAAGATTGTATTTTTATAAAAAAAAAATATAGTGGACTACTGATTTTTAAAATGTTTTTAAACTGGGGGGGGGGGAGTTTTATTTATTAAATAATCCCAAAAGCATTCATAACAAAGTGTATAAAAATAAATTAATTAAAAATTCACATTATAGTAACATAATTTTTTGTAAATGCTTTATGAGTCATGGTTCAATGGAATATCAAATTCATCTGATCTAATAAATTCAACATGGCAACCCAAAATATTGCAACTGAAATATAGTTATTATACTTTATAAATAGATTGTTTTTTAAAGATAATAATATGCTTAGTGAGATGTTTATTCAGTAAATATTATTTTTTTTTTATTTTATTTTAATTTTAAGCCCTTTCTTTTTTAATTGAATATTTAATGTTGCTCTCAGATTCAAGGTTCCTCACTGACAAAGGCCACAAGCAAGAAATTAATTTGGGGATATTGGATGAGTAGGCACTAGATGGGGATTTTATGCCCAAGCCTTCTGACATCCATTGATTACTCTGGCTTGTACTGAGTAGCACTATCTATAGAGAGTTTTGCCTGTTTTAATAACACTTATAAGCAAGTGTAAGAAATGGTAATCATGTGATATTTAATGTTTATTATATATTTTGAATCTTTAATAATTTTTCTATCAGAAACCATTATAATTATTAGTATTTTTTTTATATGTGAGATTGTTTTCACTTGAAGCATTTTGGAGAATTAGTTAATCTTGTATTGTCAAGGGTAAAACTGTATATAGAAATAGATATTCCAAATAGTTATTCCAATTTTAGTGTTTTGTAATCATAATTAAAGTTTATTATTATTTTTCGGGAATTGGTTACATTTTTTTGATTTTATGTGTATAAAAATTATATTCCACTATGCACAACAAGTATATAATATGTCAATAAATTTCAAAAAATTGATAAGCCAGACTTTCAATACGGAGCTTATTTTGGTAACGATGCTCAGCACTGAAAGCCTGGCATAGCGATTTTTTGAAATTTATTATATTTGTTGTCTATTAAATTCTTTTAGCATATAGTTTTACATTTTATTGTGAGTTAAACATTTTTAATTTATATATATCTTATCATTTCAACTTAATATCTGTTATTGTCATACATGGTTTGCTTCGGTGATGAAGTGATGGATGCTGGTGATTGAAATCCACGGGTTAGCACCCAGATATGTCACAAGTGCTTATGAGCCAACATGAACCATTCAATTAATTTTTCTAAACCATTAAATGGTTTGGATGCAGACCTTAAAAAATATTACTAAATATTATAGAATTTGCCTCTGTCTGAAGGAATATAATTATTCTCATTTGCACAATTATTTAAATTTTACATTGAAAATTGAGTCTATATAGAATATAAGCATTATTGTATTGAATAAAAAAATAAAATAGTAAAAGCATGTATAATGAGTAAATATTTTAATGATTATTTTGTAAATCTTTTTTTCTTTCAGAATATATATATATTTAATGACTTTTCACAGAGAGATTTGCCCATAAAATAATCAGAAAACAAAAAGAATAATCATCTTTCATGTTAATCATATTTCACACTAAATATATTTTGAGAAACAGAGCTGTTCTAACACTGTAACTTTTCATCTATATAAGATCTAGTATGCTAATAATTATTATATAGCTTAATTGGTGGGAAAAAACCCAACCGTTATAACTTTTCATACCATTTACACCTTTTTAGTTGGGTTTTGGCAATAGAATCAACAAGAACTCTGATGATGACTGCAGGACAGTCGAAACTGTTAGTGTAATACAAATAATACAAATAAAAGTATTGATAAAGTGTCTAAAAAGGTGTAAATGGTATGATATGTTATAATAGAAGTCAATACATAGGAAAAGAAGAAGTAGACTGTTATAACTTTTGTAAATTAAAATTTATATTGCAGATAAGTTTTTTTTAAATGCAAAGCTAATTAAATTTAAAAAAAAAAAACGAATGACATTAAAAAAAAAGTTTTATTTGTAGAAATATAGTATATATGAAATTATTTCTACATATAATGTAGTTGCCAATATATATTTTTTCTTTTTATAAATAATTTTTTATCTGTTTTTCAAAGTCATGTAGAAAAAAAGTATTGATTGCCATCTATGCTTTCTTTTTAGGTGAAATTATAATGAACTAGTAATGTGTTTACTCTTAAAACATTAATATGCCATTAACTTTTATAAAGAATAGTTTTTGTTTATATTATTAGGTATAGATTTTTCATTAGGTTTGTTTTTTTAGCAAATTCATTTTATAATTAAGGCAATAACAATGACTGCTTTTTTTTTCTTATCTTATTAAGACATTTTTTTATTAAGTTACAATTACTTGAAGACTTATGCTGTTATTGTTTTCCTATAATTCCTTAAATAATTAAGACTCCACATATCAATTTTTTTACAGTTTACTTAATATTTTTTTTAGTTTAATTTCTGCAAATAATGATTGCTATTATACACATTCTTGTTTCGTTTTTAGTCATCAAAATTGAAAAGATAGATTAATAAGAAAAATTAATTCCCAAAGTAGGAAAATTTTGCATTAATGATAATGTATTTTTTTTTTTTTTTGACTAAGCTATAAACATCTTTCATATTAAGTATTATTTTACATTCAAGGAGTTTGTGTTCGACACTAGTCAGCATTCTATATTTACTTTGATACTTTCATGTTAAAATATTTTTATATTTTTATGTTCATGGGCTCCTTTTATTTATGTACAAAACCATTATAAATAAGTATAATTTCATTTCATATTTATTAGAAATAATCACTCAGTGACAAAATGGTATTAGATTTTTTACTAAACACCATCATTTCCATTTAGATATTTCTTATAGATTGAATTATTGTTATAAATTATTTCAATCTTTCTCTATATTACATGAAATATTTAGTATTCCTTTCTTAATTATGGAAATAATTTGTGTAATAAATATTTTATAGGGTTAATTCCAGTTCCATTGTATTATATTTCTTAGTTATATTTTATAATATATAGACAGATGCATTACCATTCCTGGATCTGTTCAGATTAGCAGTTTTTTGAAAGGGGGGGGGGTTAGAATAATTCAATCTTTATTGCTCCCTCTTTTGTAAACTTTTTTTGTTTTGATGTACACTATCAAAAATATAATTAAATATTAGTATAAATAATAATTATAATTCTAATTTATATTGCATATCTATATATTTTGTATTTACCTTGATCCAGAACTGTTGGTTTTCCAAAATATCTTGGATATTCAAGAATCTCATGTAAAAAACAATTACAATGCTGTCCTTTGGAAAAATTTTTAATTGGTTATCCAAGATTCAAATATATAATGAATGGAATAATCTGATTAAAAAAAAAAAAAGTTTAAAATAGAAACAAAAAATTGATAATTAATGGCCTAAACATTTTTTAAAATCATATTATTTTTAATAAAAACCTTTAAATATAGTAAATATATTTGAATTGTTTATCTTCTTTATGAAGTATTCTAACTTTATCTTTTTTATTGAATTGATAAATCCATATAATATTAATATCATTTAAGTTCTTTATTACTTTTACAGTGCTTTTTACAATCAACTATTGACATTTTCAATTGCCTTAGCAATATTCTGCAGAATGATAACAAACACAATACAAATACATGAATACAATTATATGTGAACATATAGTTTATGTAAAATTAATTGTAAAAGTAATAAAGACTGTAAATAATTTTAATATTATATTTTTAAATTGCTAAGATTTTTTTTTTAATGATAATTTTATATTTTATGGACACTTTTAAATTTACTATATTAGACATTTTAAAATTTATTTTTTATTATTATTTTTTTTTGTTTCGTAATTATCAAACCAATACGTTTTGGAATTTTTTGCAGTGTTGTTAAAAATTCTTTATTAATTGCAAAATATGTGAAATAACTTTTTATCATTTTTTAAGGGCAAAATTATTTAGTTTTCTGATATCCTTTTTGTTTAGGACAAATAAGCATTTATGAGAATGTTAGACAAAAATTAATTGAGCAAATATATTTTAGTGACTACTATTCTGTATAAACCTTTAAAAATTTATTTTTAATGCATTTTATTATTTACAATCAAAGTTTATTTTTTGTTATGTTCTGTATTTTTTTGCTAACATGTTTTTTTTGCATTTGTGATAAAAAAATCTCCATCATTTTGGATATATCAGAAATCTTACTATAAATGAATTATAAGGATACTGAATAAAAATCAAATACACAAAGTATATTTTTATTTTAACTTTAGTGCATTTTGTTACTGTATATCAACGGTGACCAAAATGTCAACCACAGTCGATTGCAAGGCTGATGTGAACATCGAAAAATTATAAATGTTAAATTCAGAGCTCATTTGAATATAAAAAATAAAACAAGTAAAAATTCAAAATTATTCTCATTTAAAAATAGTTAAAATTTAAATAACACCTGTTTTATTGTTGATCTCAAAAATAAACCTAGGTTGGAAGAAACTGAAAAGAATTAAATTATTTTTGTGTAATGCTAGAGCTAAAATTTTTAGAAATATTTAATTGCCATTTTTCTGAGGAGAAATGAAAATAACTTGTCCCAGAGAAACAAGGATTTTAATGAATTGGTTTTAAAACAAAGAAGTTGTGAACTTTTTAAAATACTTCGTATAGTAATTTAATAATTGTAATTTAAGTTTTACCTCATTCAAAATAATTATTGGCTGAGTGAATTAAAATTTTAATTTTTTAATTGCTCAATTACAGAATCAGCAGTAAAAATATATTTGTCTTTTTAAATTATAATTGTTTTAGTTTTAGTTTCTAAAAAGCAAATTAATAATTTGTCAGATTTTAAAAGTAAATTAAAGTTTTTTCAAAAGTACATTTCTATTTATAATTGATAAAAATAATCTATAGTGGACAATATAAAATATACTTTTTGTAACCTATTACAAAATGCAACCTACATCATTGATTTGCTTCTCAATTTATTTTAGTCTAAAAGTAAATAATTTTTACTAAAATCTGAACTACTATTCTAAAATAATTATATTTTCATGTATATTTTATGAAAATAATAATAAATATGTAAAAAAATATTCTAAAACATTTGTTTTCATTTTGAAAATCAAAACAAAGAACTTAGAACTTTCAAAATTGTTGACAAGTGTTTCCTAGTGTAAAGAATGTAAAACAACCAATCAGCATCTTTGAAGGCAGGCCTTATCTTATTGTTATAACTTTAAATTTAAATATTATTGATTTTTTTAGTTGTAGAATAATTATAAAGAGGGCAGCATCATACAGTATGTTTTTCTTGATAAAATGACCATAAAATTGGCAAAATAATGTAAAAATTAACAGTTTGAGAATGAGTTAAAGTGACATATAAGTATCCTCATGGAGAACAGTCCATTAATAAATATTTTATAAAGCAACATGGACAAATTGTAATAATAGAGGGAGCTGAGGTAATTTATTAGTAGTCATATAATATGTCTTCAACAGTTCATATCTTATTGAAAAAAATTCATCAGTTCATATCTTCTAAAAACTTCACCAATATTTCTGAGTATCTAAAAAAACCTTATATAAAGAACCCCACCAATTCATAAGTAGATTCCAAAAAAACAAAAAAAACAACAGGACTTCAAACCATTATTTTTTACCGTTCTGGTTTTTGTTCTGGCAAAAATAACATTTTTTTTTTGGTTTCTGGTTCAAAGCTGTGAAAACAAAGTAGTAGCCCTCAGATACATTTTCACCAAAAAAGCTGCCACCAGTGTCTAAAAGTTTGGCCAGCCCTGCTGTATGAAATCAAAGTTGAAACTTGTATTTTTTTACTTTTTTGCCACATGCGATGATAGTCTTGAATGTATCAAAAATTACAATACAAACTGTCTTGCCAGAAATATTAAATGAAAATTGATTAAATACAGAAACATATTTCTATTAAATTTCATTTTATTATTGTATAATATGTAGTACGGTTTAATAAAAAATACTAAATTATTTAATGAATAAATCTTGTATTTTTTTTTGACATAAAAATCATGGTTTTATTTATGTTGATGACATTGTTTTCATGACATGACTATCCATAGGTCTTGCAAAGTAGCTGCCTTAAAAAAAAACAATTAAAATAAAGTTTTGGAATTTTTTTTTAAAAGTTATTATAGTGAATCATCATAATCGTTAACTAATGTAAATAAAGAAAGAGAGAGGGGAAAAACTTTTTTCCTTCATTTATCATGATATGATATGATTATTAATTGGAATTCCGAATTGATGATAATCACTACACCCTATCTTTTTCTTTACCATCAAACATCACATGATCACCATCTCTATACTAGCACAAAGGAGTTTTGCCTCTTTTTCTTTAGTTAAATATTTTTTTAAAACCAGATTTACATTCCAAACTTTTGTCAATCGGTTTAATGAGAAGTCTATCTTTTCCAATCACATACTCCTTTCCTTTACATAGCAAAAAATAAAAATAATTACAAAAATAAAAACATGCTGCTTATTTAAATGTGTTTGTGTGTGTCTTAAATTTTGTTTTAAAATACATCTATATACCAATTTATTTATTATATAGAATTTATTGTAATCATTTTAATGTATATGTATTCAAGATTAAAAAAAAAAAGTTATTTAAATAAATTCTAACTTATCTTAAAAAGATAAAATTCTGTTAATCGTATTTAACCATCTCACCCATTTGTTCCCATAGTAGATATGGCCAAATTACAAAGTGCCTGATTAAAATAACTGTCCTTGCATACAGTATTTATATATTGTTAATTATTAATCGCAATACCTTTTTTGCGAGGATAGAATATCTGTCTATCAAGCCTATAATGAGTTCAAATCCAGGCTGGGTAAATTTAAAAATTATTTCAATATTCATCAAATTTTGTTTTTAGGTAGCCTTTTCGTAAATAATTATAGCTAACTATCCAGTAATGAATAGTTATTCATATATCTAGAGTTCGGTACTAAAAGATGAAAACGAAAAATTACACCGTACTATCTGACAATTAGAAAATTTGATGAGTATTCATTGCCTTCTCTTTTATTGCATATTTAGGAAAGCTATTGGAGAAACTTTTGATTTCCAACAGTCCTTTAAAGGCTAGCGCTCTATTAAATGTATTTAAACAATCACACAAAAAAGCTCCGCATTCCTTTTAATTGATATAGTCTATCCTATGCTTTAAAAAAAATAAATAAAAAAAATGCTGTTTTATTTTTATATGCAAAAGAAAGTGTTCTGTTAAATTTATTAGGAATTTTAATGATATAATTAAAGTACGTCTTAAAGTTTATAAAGTAGTACTAAATATTAAGATGGTAGAATAAGTTGTAGGGAGATGATGGTAAACAATGACAACTACGTTTTGATGATGTTCAAGTCTTATTGCTTGATCATAATACTTGTTTATTTATCTTACCTTCAAATAAAATTTAACATCGCCGCATTTCTCTAATTCTCATTTCGTTACAAGAATTTTACTGGTGAATTTTTATGCTTTATATATATATTAATAGATTTCCTTAAAATCTGTGTCAGACTTTAAATTTTTAGAACACTGATGAGTTTTCTTTTATTATTTATTTCTGTAAACGGAACCTTTTCCATTTTATATTAAGTTGAAGCAGTAAATATTATTTAGTCAATTGCAAAATACCCCCCCCCCCATTTTTTTTTTTGACCTTTAGCTTATTTTCAATACGTGAATGCAAGCAAAATTGGCTTTAGAAAAAAAAAAAAAGTAAATAAGTCTTCAAAGTAAAAGCTTTTATATTTTTTATTGTTGAAAGCTTCGTACTTTTTTTTTTTTTTTTAAAAAAAAACCTTAACAAATGATCACGAGATCTCCCTATAGTTTGTCAATATTCTGATGTACTTTATTAAGCACTTGAAAATATATATATACTATAAAAGAGTTTTAAAGATTTTGAAATTATTTTTTAGGCTTTAAATCTTTTTACTTAAAAATCGAAATTTAAGCAATCCATTTATACATTTCCTTCTAGTAGATCCATGACTCTGGCAAATTGTTCGCACTTTGATTCTGATCATCCCAGATCTTTATTATCATAAGCGTTCTCTTTTCGTGACCATCTCACCTAAGTACATAATTTTATTAGGTTTTGTAAAAAACAAAACACATAATTCCTGAAAAATAACTTGTGTTATGTTATGTTTTCCACATTGCGAATTACTTTCATAGCTTGGATCTTATGGGTTTGCAGTTAAAAGTATGTTAACTGAGGCTGCAAAAGATCCATCACATTCTGGCATTGAATATTTAGGATCACCAATGCTTAAACTTCTTAAATTATATAATTCTTATATTAGATGTTATTTCCATATATATTTTATATGTACATATATAAAATAACTCGGGGGGGGGGGGCGTAATGTTAATAGTAATAATGACAAATAATGATTCTAAAATGGTCGAGAGGTCAGCGCGACTGCCTTGCACTTGCAGGCAGTTGCGGGTTCGCGTCCCGGCCGATGCTATGACACACACACACAAAATAACCCTTACGAAACAGCATAGCATCAGTTATATCAGTGTGGATAAAAATTTGAGATAAAAAGTCCTAGGAATATCTAAAATTAAAAAAAAAAACCCAGATTGCATAATTATTTCTGCATATAGAATTGTCAGTAATTTATTTAGTGCAATATTGTCAAACTATTGCAGTCACAATATTAATTAAGATGTGATTTAGGTTAAGTGTGAAAAAAGATCTCATTTTATTTATTTTCTTTGCCGAAGGTGAATTTTCGCTATTAAATTTGTATTTTTACTGTGTAAATATGAAAAAGATACATTGCATTTCATACTAGGAAGGGAATGAAAATCACTACCCCTTTTTTAATATCTAATTTTAAAAGACCCAACAGCTCATAAATTATTATCAGACGTAGTCAACAAGTATCCTTAGTATGCTGCTGATTATAATGTCAATATAGTTAAAAATGTTTCTTCAATATTTGCGGACTTTTAACAAAATAACATTTACAGCCATGAAAAAAATATCAAAAAGATTGCTGCAAACTATTGCATTATAGAATAGTCTTGTTATTCAGAAAACATTTTACTGCATACGTGTGTAAAAGTACTGTTTTAAAAATGTGTATTTTTTGTTATATATGTTGTAAAATTGATTATATGCAGTAATTGTTGGGTGGAGGTGTGTGTGAAAAATGTGAAAGTAGAATGATTCTTTTATTTATTAGCTATAATATTTAAATTAAGTACACATAGCTAATTGGTTATTGTATGTACATCGCATCATTACAGCCAATGATTGACTGTAGATTGTTGATATACTATTGGTTTATTTTAAGCATTGCATGTGGCGATTTGATTTAAATATATGTTATGGAAAATAGATTTTATAACTTCAAAGAATCTTTTGATATAAAGTACTGTGATTTAAAAAAAAGAAAAGAATGATCTATCTATTGTTCGGGAGTTTTACTTGAAGTTCGAATACCGGAGGTTACAGAATCGAACTGCGATCCATGGATTTTGAGTTTCAAAGCCTGTTGCTTTACCACTGAACTAATTCGGCAGGACACATAATCAAGCAATGAAATAACTTGATTATCAGTTGTAATTTACTATTATTCTGAGCCATTTAGCTTTGTGGCAAAAAGTAAGGTTTCCCAAGAGGTAGTATATAGATGGGTTCCAAATGTAATCGAAAAAAACTTAATGTAACTTTTGCGCTTTGTATGCCATTTTGGCGTTCAGACAACTAACCTTACACAATGCTTTTCATGTGCTTATACAAACGATTTGCAATATCTTATGTTCAAGATGCGGTTTTAACACCCCCCCCCCATTTGTTTTGACATCCAATACATATATAATGCTGACAGTACTTTGTACATACATTTACATAACAACTGCGTTTTCTTTTATAAAGTTCAAGCAGCAAAGTAATTGAAATGTAATTTAGTAAACTTCCACTCCCTCATCTCACTTTTATTTTATTTTTTTTTAAAAAAAAAGAATAATCAATTTGCTTTTTTTTTAAACCAATAAAAAAAAATATGGTTACATTAAAATTGGATAAATGTTAGAAAATTTAGTGTAAAATTTTAAAGTAGATGGAGAAAAAAATCAATCTTGATGCCCCCCCCCCCTCCTCTTTTTTTAAAGGGAAAAGTAATTTAGTAAATAATTTATACTGATTTTTTATTTTTTACGCCTCTGTAAATGTGGATTTTTTTTTTACGTAATTTTTTCTTTAGAAGTTCTCATTATTGAAATTTACAATCCTCTTTTTATTATTATTATTGCTTTTTAAAATTGAAGAAAACTGACTTAAAATGGTTAATCTGAGGATTTGAATATTTAAATTGTTTTGTAAGACTCCAACCATTGGATGACTTTATACTCCATTTCTATTGTGCTACTTAGGCATTATTTTATAAGAGTATTTTATTTGTAAGGTGTTCTATCTACCTATAAGGTGTTATTTTTTTATATTTTTATATCCATTCATAAAGGCTTTTTTCTCACACTCATATCATCTGCTTTGAAATAGAAGGTCAGCTCTAGATTTAAATTATAAACCATGGCCTATTGACAAAGTTCCACTGTTAAATAGGAGTGATTATGGCATGAAAGTGAACCAACATTGTGTAAAGACTGAGCCAGCAGGGCGCTTTTATCCCCCTACACAAGAAAAGATGCAAAAGTCTCCGTCTCTCAGAAGTGGTTCATGATAGCCCAAGCAAGTAGATCAAAAGGCCAGTCATCACCTTGGCGACTGAACACCCAAGCATATGATTATTATAGTCTGCCAAGGGATAATACAAATTCCACTCCACTTTTATTCCCATCAAAGGTGTCTGCTCTTATCAAAATAAGAGTAAAGAAAAACTGTATATTAATAGGCTAGATGTTTTTTTTTTTTTTTTAAATCACGCTCAGAAACTGTTATTTTTTATAATTATTGATGTAAAAATTTTTATGTTGACTAATGTAAATTTCTGAAGTTTAAAATTCAGATTATTTCGTACGTTGAATAAATTTAATTGAAAAGTATTTTTTCCTGTAACTAAAAACGTTTGTTTACATAAGTGCACTTAAAAAATTTAACAATCTCAGCCAGTTTTTTTCTGTTTCTAAATGAAGTGTTTACATATACATAACCGACATAAACACGCATATACGTAATAAATGCACATGTTTAGGAGTCACATATAAGGGGTATTTTAAAATTATTTTAGTTTTAATTGATTGTATTTCATTGCTGAGTCATCCGGAATACACCAAAGCTTGATTCACATATTGGTCAGCTGTTCATCATTTCAGATTGAGATTGAAAGATTGAGGAGTGGGAACGGGGGAGGTGGGGATCTGTGGCGAGTGTTCTGCATTTTAATTCATTCATTGAGTCATCTTTGTTAACGGATGAGTTCAAACCACCTGTCCTAAAGAATTTTTTTTGATGACAGTGCGAGAATCGGAATAGATCATTTCAGGGCAACCCACCTCTTTCCCAATTTTAATAAAATAATAATGGACAATGTTTCAATTTTTTTTTTTTTGACCACAACTGTCATTTAAACCTTCTGTTTCATCATGTAATTGAAACAATTTTCTTTTTTTTTTTTTTTTTAAATATACAATTATGAATCATGAACACAGATTGATTTTAAGTATCTTTTTTTATTTTTTATTGCATGGTTTGTGTATGCGTATGAAAAAAAAAAACAGAAATATTTGTCATTGATAATTTTAGCCGACAGTTGTGTTTTTTATTTTATTTGGTCATGTGTAACTAAATGTTAATTAATTCAATTAAAAAATTACAAAATTAAATTTGAATTTTCAACTCCCCATCCCCCGTTCATTTTTATTAAGTGAAATTGAGAAATTTTAAAATTAGAAAAGTTTTTTTTTGTTATATTTGTAAGGAATCAACCTGCTATCATGTATTGAATAGTCATATACTGTCAGTCAAGATACACATCCTTTCATCAGCCTAATAGAAAATCAAATAGCTCCAAAATTGTGTCATACTTTCCTTTTATTTTATTTTTTTGAAGTTTGATTTATTTCTATACGCCCCCCCCCCCGAAATTGGATGGTTTTTAGCCCTTAGGGGAGATACACATCCTTTCATCAGCCTAATAGAAAATCAAATAGCTCCAAAATTGTGTCATACTTTCCTTTTATTTATTTTTTTGAAGTTTGATTTATTTCTATACGCCCCCCCCCCCGAAATTGGATGGTTTTTAGCCCTTAGGGGCCATATAAAATTTGAATATCAATAGTGGTAACTGAAGACATGATTTATGGATCTTGATCTGCAGATTCTCTCACTTTACTATGGCTATAATCCATAAGGTTTTATTTTAATAATCAAATACTTTATCCTATCTTAATAATCAAGCAAAATTTTAAGATTACTTTCTTCAAATATGTTCAAGCCATTCTAAGTAAATTATTTCATATACAAATTGTACTTTACTTTCATAAGGCTAAAACCTTAGTACAAGCACCTTGAGTGCTTAATTTTAGCAAAGTGCATGTACTAAGGTTTTAGCCTTATATAAGTATTACGTGCTGACATCACGCTTAATAAGAATTAATATTTACTTTCATATGGAAATTACGAAAACCCCAGTGAGTTATATGTCAGTTAATACAACTTCATCAATAATCAAAAATGTACAAAATGAGCCCATTTGCAATCAAGCTTGATTCATATATAAGCATTCAGTTTAGTGACACGTTACATTGCTGAGCATGAATTCTATACATTAAGGTAATTTCAGAACAATTATAAACTACACTAATGTATAAAATTCATTTCTGCACTCTAACATGTCAATAAATTGAAAGCTTACCTACAATCCATGCTAAAGTACAGGTCAGAATGTTCCGCATTTTTTCGTGTTATTGACAAAACTCCTGATTAAATTCATTTACACTTGAGTAATCGTAATTAATATTCATTAATAATAATAAAATTTAACAACAACAATAATAATGTGGTTGGTTACTTGAAAGGTTATTGATTTTCAAGCATTCAACTAGTAATATGAGTTCAGCTGTCCAAGCAGTTTTTTTTTAATATTTTATTTAGTTTAGAATTGAACGAGAAACCTTTAATTCTGAATCTGATATTTTATCATTGTTCTAAGACTTTGGAGTTTCACATATATGCATCAGATTTATGTAAAAGAGGATCCATTAGCATTTAGAGGTGAATTTTAAAAGTTCCTTCTATTAGCAGTTTCTTGAATCTTTAAATGGATTCTAATGCAGTTAACTTTTATGAATTTCTTCGAATATTTAGTAGATTATTTTTATATATAAGAGTCATAGATCTTTTTATCATGCTGGATGGAAATTGGTAGAGTAATCAAAAGATTGGTGAACCTAACAAATTAAATTTAACCACCCATTTTTTAATCGCTTACATGTAATGAAAGTTTTATAAAAATATCAGTAGAAGTAACCAATAGCTGTAAGCAATAAGTAAATAAAGTAGTGATTGATATCAAGAGAAAAGCAAGTTAGATGTTTTCAGACACTTTTGCATGTATTTATCACCTCCAATTAACACAGATATTTCCATAGGATTTTTCAAACACAATTTGATCTTCAAGCTTCTACCTGCTGCATCGTTTTTAGACCAAGAAAAACACACACCTAATACTAGTTTTCGAATGTGGAATTTTTTCTAGATTCACCACAAAAATATATTACAAAATATTTATGTTTAATAAAAATTAAATAAATAAAAAATAAATTATATAAAAATTAATAAAGCATTTCTCCATCAATTTAAAAATATTTATGCACACACACCCTAGTATATAAGTAAATGATTATTAATATTATACATAACTAAAATTTTAGTCTATTGTATTATTCACTTTATTATTGTTTTTTAGCTGCTACAATATAAAAATATTTGAATGTAAAACAAAATATTAACTTTAAATAGGTCAATTATAAATATTTTAAAGCAATTCTACCTGAGAATAACTAAAATTGGTATATTAGATTTTTTTAAAACTATAAATATAATATTATCGTGATATCATTAACTTTTTACATCATCCAAATAATTTTTTTTGTTAAATCATGGATTCTTTTCAAAGTCAATACTGATTTTAACCATCACAATATAAAAAATGATTTGAATTTGAAAAATAAAAATTTTCATGTAGATGTATGAATGCTTTTCTTACATTTTATATGCTACAAATAATTGCATTGAAGAATAAGCTTGCTGTGGATACTAATAGCATTATGAATTAATGCTGACATAATGAACAATTTCAAAAAATATTATACTGCCAAATTTTGTTCATAATTTTTCTAGGTAAGAATTTGAGAGCATTTAAGTAGAAATTAAATCATTCTTTAGAATTTTTTTTTTAAAAAAAAAAAATTGTATTTCTTGTTATCAAATATGATAGATCAGTAAGCAAATCATATGGTTCTAGGAATCAATTTTTAATGCACAATTTTTTTTCAAATTCTTCATTTTGTTTAAAATTGGAATAATCACAAAAAAAAAAACACAATACTTAAAATTGTAATTATAAATTTTATTAAACGCTCACTATTATTTCAGTAATAGTTTTTAACAAGGCTGTAAACCTTAGCAATGAGCGTCTGAAAATTGAAAAATAGTTTGTATAAAAAATATTTATAATAAACACTTTTATTTATTGTGCATTAAAAAGCCAGAAATAATTATTTTCTTTAACCACAATTATGATTTTTATATTTAACTTGAAATAAAAATGTGGGATGTCTAGAAATTAATTAATTTAATCACTAATTTTTATAACAAGGGATTGAAATAATTAATTTATAGGCATTCCACAGTTTTATTTCAAGTTAAGTATAAAAACCCTTATTGTGTTTGAAGAAAATAATTATTTTTGTTTTTTTAGTGCACAGTAAACAAAAGCATTTATTAAGTCAAATAATTTTTTACTTTTGGGAAATATATATATTCTAGTGTGTGTGCGATGCAACTGTTCCCAAAAACCATAAAGTGTTAATATAAAATAGATAACTAAAAACAAATGAGTGGAGTGCTTTCAAAAGATCTTGCCTTCATAATCATAGCTTGCTACTATGTTTAATGATATGCAAATATGCTAATTCCATTTCTTTGATAAAGCATAGCACTTGTCCTTCCAAACCCCTCCAAACTCTAACAATTTAATTAACAACACTAAAGACCAAACTCCACTTTTACAGACCCCCCATACAGTATATAGTATTGCATGTTCCAACAATAATTGTAAAGGCACATATTATGGGGAAAGCAGAGCATCTTTGTCCACACGATTAGCACAACATAAATATTCATACAATAGAGCTCTCAATGATCCTTCCACCTATTCAGTTTTCTATCAGCACTAGAGCACAAGTTACCATGAGTGCATTCCAGACAATCCCAGAATTGGATGTAGAGAGAGACATGACCTTAAAAGAAAAATCAAAGAAGCCTTCTTCATCTCACGAGATAAAGATGCCATAAATAGGAAGGACACATGCTATACTGTATCGAAGAAATGGAATTAGGATATTTGCATATCATTAAACATAGTAGCAAGCTATGATTATGAAGGCAAGATCCTTTGAAAGGGCTCAGCTCGTTTGTTTTTAGTTATCTATTTTATATTAACACTTTATAGCTTTTAGGAACAGTTGCGTCGCACACACACACGTGATAGAATAAAAGCATTTATTGTAAAATATTTTTATATGTATATTATTTTTATTCATTTTTAACCTTATTCTTCTTATTAATATAATTCACACATTTTTGGCAATAGTTTTATTAGATCATAAAATTAAGATACATGTACTAAATAATAAATTATGTAAATTCAGTTAATTTATTAGTGTTATTGACCAATTTGAACTATATAGCTTTCTGTTATTTTTTTTACAATGTTCTTCAGAAATGAAAAACAAACAAACGAGTATATATATATTTCTGAAGAGAGATGTAGGAAAAATAGAAGAAAATTATAATTCAAATAATTTGATAAAACTATTAAATTAGTTGAATTTAAACAATTAATTTGTTGGCTGATATATATTTTTATTATAAAATCAGTATAATGGAATGTTTTTAAAAGTTTTGTTTGGAAAACTTTACCATTATATATATAAATGAAATATTATCTGGATACAGCTGTTGATAATTTATTGAATATATATATAAACCAACGTTTATATATATTAAATCTTTAATTTTATATATATATAAAGTATCTATCTAATAATATTTGTCTGAAAATTTGTGATGATGGAATTTTTAATTATAGATTGGACTATTTCCATCAAATGATTTAAGTAATATTTATTAAGGCTGTAGCCTCAAGAACATGAATATTTTAAAAAATAATCATAACAATTAAGAAACTTCAATTAAGATATGCAAGTATATTTTCCACTGCTTTTTTTAATCAACAAAGCTTGTGTTTCTATATGAAATTTAAACTTTTCTTTATAATTTTTTAATATAGTTATATCCATTCAAAAGCTAACCTTGGGCTGTAACTTTTCTTTTTTTTTTTTTTAATTTGGTTAGATTATTTATTTTATTTTATTCTTTTCTTTTGTGCTCATCACATATACCTGAAGTTTCAGTTTTAACATGTGAATATTATAGTAAGTTCACCAAATATATTCCAAATGATGTTTATTTTTTCCCTTAAAATATTTAAAATATGTTAACACACATATATACATATGTCTTAAACAAAAAATAAAGGTAAAATTAGATGATTAATAAGTAATAATGTGATTTATAATTTTTTCCCCTGTGATCTAAAAATAGTTAAGATCTAGGAAATTTCTATCATCATAATTTTTTATTACTGTTATTACTACTGTTATTGCTTTTTGCTTGGCTGTGTACTATCCTGAAGTAATATTTGTTTTTTTACTCTCCTGATTTTGAACTTTTTAATGATGGATCTATATTCTATTTACAATGAATTTTTATCTAAAAAGTGATAATTTTGTATCCTGTTTAGATAACTCTTTGAATACGCATTTTACATGCTTGTCTTTAGGTGAAGCTACTTATTGAAGAGTATCCATAAAAAAGAAGCAAGCGTGGACATGTTCTATTTGTATAGGCTATTATTCTAAAGTTAACAATGTTTTGGATTCTTCTGTAATGGCAAAAAGTTCAGATTTGCTTTTGGAACATATTTTAGGTAAATTAAAATTGTTACCAATTATTCATAAATGCATTATTGGAATAATCTAAAACAGTTTCAAAATTACAGGCAGAAGTTGCTTCAGTATATGAAAACATGGATCATAATAATCAAGAAATAATTGTCTTTTTAATTTTTGTATTTGAAGTGAGAATGAGATTTTCCTGTTGAAGGATAAATTTTATTCCATGGAATGGTTTCATTTGGATTATGGGGGTTTACCTTTCCAAAAAAATGAAAATTTGTTATTAATTATAAAATGGTGGACAAACTCAATATTGCAATTGTTAGTGATGATTTGGAAATAGAAAGCATAAATCAGTTGCTCTGGTTTTGTTGCAGCTCATTTTAAATCACATAATTTGGCCAAGCAGATTCTAATGAAAAGAAAAACTGCCTTAACTGTCTAGCATATTTTCCCTATAGAAAACAATATTAATCAATGTATTTATATTAATCAATGTTTTACTTCTTCAGATTTATTGACAGCAAACAGAAATTATGATCTGATCAGGGCTTTATTTTCATCCAAATTGGGTTAGTTTTCATGTGAAAAGATTCTAATTCTCTTTGAATTTTGATTATAAAGATGAATGAATTGAAATCATCATGAAATTTATTTATTAAGATGAGACCTGATATATCTGGGAAAACGATTTTAATTTGTTTAATATTTTCAATTTAAATGTGCATAATATCAGATCCTATTTTGTTAAATTTATAGTCTATTTAAGCAATTTTCTTTTCTGTTATTATGGTATTATAATTTTGACCAAAAATTGGATTTCCTTACAGAAACAAAATTAATAAAATTTAGATGGCTTCTAGAGTATTCTTTTTATGTGAGTTTCTGGAGGTGTTATGGTTTTTATAAAAACAGATTTAGGTTTTTCTTTTATTATTCCAACACTTACCTCTGCAGTGGACTTTCTATCTTGGCTATATAATGACCATGTACAAATAAAATTTTGGATTTTGTTGCCAAACTTGATATTTTGTTATCAGATTTGAGTTCAATTTTTGATGCAATAATGGACAATCTAAATATTGATTTAATAAGTAATACTTATAAACCTACCATAGATTATCTGAATTTACTTTAGATATAGTTTTAGTCAATTATTTTTTTACCCATAAGTATGATTCACTTTTCTCAATTTCATTTTTATTAGATTAAATTGAAGTTTATATTTTGAATGTTTCTTTTTAAATTAGTTATCACAAATCATTTTGCAACTGAATTAAAACTCTTGATTTATATAGATATTTCTATCTATATTGATGAAGTATGATTTATTAAACTGAATGAATTTATTAGGTAATCAGAATTGGGATAATCTCTTGCTTTGCATAACATTAATGCTGCCATTTTTAGAGTTTCAGAATATTTTGACTTTAATTGTTAAAGCAGTGATTTTTTAAAAACTTGACTAATGAAAGATGATTGTCTCAGATAACTAATGCTTTGGTATGCAAAATAAATCAAAGAAATTTGTTGAAATCCTCTGGTAGACCATCAGTAAAATCAAAAACCTTAATATTGAAATTAAATCTGATATCAGGGTTAACATTTCCATATTATCAGGAGTTTCACAGTGATAAAAATACTGAGACACAAGAACATTTTCTTTTTACCTGCCCTGTATTTGATAATATTCATTCATCCATACCATCATTGTACAAACAAAGAAATTGTGACATTAAAACACTTTCATTTGGTAAGGGTAGCTACCTATATATTCGAGCAAGTACTTTTATATTATTTTGACTATGGTGTACAAGATGCTCCTTCATGTACAACAATAATCCAAGAAGACATCCAAACACATTCTGGAACAAAATGGAACAGCTCCGCTTAAGGGATGAAAAAATTGTATCCCAAAAGATGTACACAGCCACTTGGTCTATATTACAACAGCACTCAAAATTATAGATGGCAAAAAAAAAGACTAATAAAAAACAGAACTAAGAGCCTTACGAGTGCACAAAACTAATTGGATGTGTATATTTTTTTAAAAAAAAAAATGTAAACTCAAATTTGTAAACCACATGCATATCTTTTATCTTTATTGCTCCCCCCCCCCTCCAATTACAATTTTCAACTTATTTATACTAACTTCAATTCATCTGCATATGGTAAAATAGTTATAAATGTAATCTTTTTCTTGTTATATTCAATAAAGTCCTTTTGAAAGATAAGAAAATATTTATTTGAAATGGAGAACAATTCTTTAATAAAAAAAGTCTTTTCCTAATCTAATTAAATTTAGCAAATATAAAGAAAATTTAATATAATTACAGAATAATAAAAGATATATAGCTGATCACTTTAATCAGTTTTTTCCAAACGTGCTGATGCTTGATGCTCCAGGACAGAGTTTGTCTTCCTGTTCCTGTTTAAATTCTTTTCTATGTCTGGATATTTCTGAATCTTGGTTGTTTATTTTAATTGATTGCTTAAATAATGACCATTCTTGTCAATTAGTTGGCCCAAGACCTAAGATTTTATTAGATAGTAAAGTAGTTTTTATTTCCTGATTCATTTATTTAGTTTATTCCTGCATATTGGAATATTTCCTGATTATTTGAAATTCACTGTCATTATACTCATCTATAAAAAAGGGTGATCTCATTTTTATGGATAATTACAGGCCTATTGCTATTATTTCTGTTATTTCTAAATTGTTGGAAATGGTTGTTAAGAACAGTATGTTGTGATTTTCTGACCAAATATAAAGTATTATCTAATAATCAATATGGTTTTATTGCTGATGGAAGTACTTTGGATGCTTTAAAAAATCATGTACATAATTTAACATCTTTTTTAGATCATAAGTTGAAAAATACACATGAATTTGTCTAAAGCATTTGATTCTATTAATCATAATAACTTAATTAAGTGTTCTTACTTATATGGTTTTCATGATTCTCGGTCTTTGGTCAGAGAATTATTTAAAAGATAGAAAAGAGTTAAGTAACATTTATGGTTTTATTAATAATGTGATCATAATTATTCACGAAATTCCATAGGGTTTAGCCTTTGGTCTTCTATTGTTTTTAATTTATATTAACAATATATTTTCACTGATAATCAAAGATTTTTGGTTTTGCTGATGACATAGTCTTATTTTGTAGTGCTCCTTCTCATAGTTGTCTTGAAAAAATAATTAATGAAGATTTAAGTTTAATTAGTAAATGACTAATGTATAATTCTTTATTTACATTATCACCTTTATTTATGCTTACACAAGCTGTTAATATCAGTAGCAAACTTTCTTTACAGTAGTGCTTGCAGTCGTAGCTGGTAGAGGGTTGCATTAGACCCTAAGATCTTGATGCAGTGCTCTCAGATCTAAGGCTCTTCACTGATGAAAACCACAGAGCTAAAACGTAATCTGGGCATATTGATTGAATAAGCACTAGACAGAGATTTTATGAACAAACCTTATTGCATCCTTTGATTACTAAGGTTTACATTGTGTAGCACTACTGTATGGGGAGTTTGCGTCTGTTATAATTCTTTATTGGTAAATCTATAAAACGAAAGCTATACTTTTTTCTTATAAGCATAATTCTTCTTCTCCTAAGGTTAAAATTCATTGTAAATATATTTTTATTTTAATAATGTGTGTATTGATATCCCTTTTGCAAAAATTATTGTTATTTGGAAATTAATATTAACTCCAGATTGTTTTGGTCAAACTTTTTTTTCATGATTACATAAGTTAAATTATCTGTTTTTCATTTAACTAAATTCCTTCCTAAGTCATCTCTTGTTTTTATTTATATTATTAAGTATTTTATTCTACAATATCTTTATTCTGGGATAACTGTTCTCTATATATTATATCTTCTTTATGTGTTTTACAAAATGTATTTTGTGTATTATCATGGCAGATCTTGATCCTCTTCTTTTTCAAGATACATTTGTAGAGCAAGGTGTATTTAATGTTGCTCACTTATATCAATATAGGATCATTCTTAACATTTATATTTAACCACTAAACATGAAAGCCACAAGCTAGAAACTAGACTAGGGATATTGGATGAGTAGGCATTAAATAGGGATTTTATGCAAAAACCTTCTTGCATCCATTGATTACTCTGGATTGTACTGAGGGGTGCTACTGTGTGGAGATTGTAGCCTTTGTATAAACATTTGTTTATTTTAGAAAAAAATTTCTGCATCCTAGTGTTTCTATTCAATACTTTGGCTTTCTAATAGATTTCAATTAGTTTTACTATGTTTTTTCAAGAAATTTAATAAAAGACAATATGAATTCTAGTTCTAAATTATTTAATTATTTATATAAGTTTTCACTAGATTTGAACATTTCTCATGTATTTTATAGTTTTTGTCAATGGTTGTGTAATATATGTTAATATGTATATTTCTATTGTATATTTATTTTTGTTTGCTTATTTTAACTTTGTATTTTATTTATTTATTTTTTGCTCATGATACTGTTGTGTTTTTTTGTTGTTTGATTTGTTAAAATTTTTATATATAAACTCTTAGCACAAGATTATTCTTGTTTAGAGCTTTTAAATGATCTAACTTACTTTGTTATTACTTCATGGAATAAACCAAATTGGAATTGAAGTATAATTATTATTATTTAATACATGTAAAGTGTTTTTATTATATAAATGAAATATTATTCCATTGTTTACATAAATAATAGATAAGGAAAAGCAGTTATATTGGGAAGCTACTAAAACTATTAAAAAAATTAGATTGTCATTTATTTGTTTTATAATAAATTTTATATCTTTAATTATCTCTGGAAATGTTAAGATTTTAATCAAATGCTGCAAATGAAATAAAAATATATCTTTAAAATTTTTAATGGAAAATTGTAAAAAAGACAAAATCTTTTAAAGTTATAGGGAAATGTGATAAAAGGTTGGAAGTATGAGTGGTGGTGAGGTTAAATCTTATGTAAAGTAAAATAAATAAAGAAGCAGTTGTTGTATCTCTGAGCAAGAATAATTAAAAAAAGGGAGAAAAGTTAATATTGTTAGTATTATATTTTCATAAAATCAAAATGTTGATTCATATATATATTAAAAAAAATCTTTTATTGTTTTGGATCTATGGTTGGTCAATGATAAATGTCAATGAAGCAAGTAGAAAAATAGTGAATGCTTACTTATATAATATGTATTTGTATGGTTCCGAATTTGAGATAAAAGAAAGTATATATTTTCTGAGAAACTGTGTGTGTATCCAATGGATCAAGAATACTCTGCATTGTTCTCAATACTTTTAAAAAAAGTATTTTAACTTTTATGTGTTTTCTCTAATATTTAAATTCCTACAAAATTGAAAATAGTATAGAAGTCTCCCATCTATGGAATGAATAAAGTTTATAATATGATATATATTATAAGTTACATAATTATATTAACTTTAATATTTTTTTTAAAAAGTGCATAATTTATTTTTTAATAAATAGTAAAATAAATAATGTATTGAAACTGCTGTGTCCGCAAGTATGACTGGGCGGCCAGCAAATGAATATATACAATAAAAGATTCACAATATTTTAAGTGATCAAAATAGTGAATAGTCTGCTACAACCCTATCTCAATAGTTCACTGATGTTCAATTCCAACGATGTACTTTCAGCTGTCTGCTACAAAAATGGTTCACAATGGATTAGGTTTACACACACCTTGGCCCCAGTTTTAGCTGTACATGAACACATTGTAGTGTAGCACTGTGACAAACTATAAGCTCCTTTCAGCTTCCATCTCTGCAACAGTCCACCAGTAACTCCACTTGAAAACTGCTGGAAACTCAACTCTCCATTTAGCTGCGATCCAGATGGTTTCCTAAGGCTACAGTCTCCCAATCTCTGTGGACCTATTTAGCTATGCCCATGAACATTCCACTGAGTGCTGGATATTTACTGAAGCACTGACACTAGATCTCTCCTACACCAGAATTGAACAGGAAAGTCAACTGGAGATGCACTCAAATGGCCTAACGTACTTGTTATGTACTTTTTTTATAGCTTTCTGATAACTGCTACAATTAATTACCTTCTCCATATAAGTACGTAAGGTCTTTTATCTAGAAATATTTGCAATAAGCAAATATTTCTTGGAATTTATCGATCACCTTAACATTAATTCTTTAATTAAATTTTTATCAGTTATCAGTTTGCGATCTAAAAAAAATCTTACTAATAAATTCTAGTTTTTCTGGAGTGCACAAACTTGTATAAAACTTTTACAAAATACAACAGAAATGATATAAAGTTATTTAATTTTATATATCACACATAATGTTTGTCAAGCAATTTTTGCACTGTTTACATTAAACACTTCCTTCTTAATCATGATGTTTGGCAAGTATTTCTGATGAATGAGTAGACAAATACACAATTTATTTTACTAAATATATATGCAAAAATGATATGAAGTTCATGTAATCAAGATTCATACAGTTTTATAATTAATGTTATACAAAGAGTTTTCTTTCATCTATTGTTTTAGATATGGAAAACACAAAAATAAAAATCTATTTAATAATTTTGTATAGGTGAAGTAATTAAAAAAAAATTATAAATGCAAAATGTTATTTCAAAAAATTATAATTTTTATAAATTTATAACTTCTTTACTTATTCTGTTAATTAGAATTTAATAAATAGATGTTTTTTGTCATCATGAAACAGCATTAAGCACTTTTTAGTAATCACATTATTATTACTCTTACAGGTTCGTGCACTACTTATATCACAATAATATTAAAACAGGCAAAACTCTCCATACAGTAGTGCCACTCAATGCCAACCAGAGTAATCAATGGATGCCAGAAGACTTGTGCATAAAATCCCTATCTAGCGCCTACTCACCCAGTATCCCCAGACTAGTTTCTGGCTTATGGTCTCACTTATCCGCAGACTAATTTCTGGCTTGTGGCCTTCATCAGTGAGGCCACAAGCCAGAAATTAGTCTGGGGATATTAGATGAGTAGACACTAAATAGGGATTTTATGCACAAGTCTTTCTGGCTTCCATTGATTACTCTGGGTGGCACTACTGTATGGAGAGTTTTGCCTGTTTTAATAACAGTAATGTGCTAGCATAAGAAATAGTGATCATGTGATGTTTAGTGGTTAACCCACAATAATATCTAAGCATGCATGTTTTCTTAAATGTCTTTTTTAATATATAACAAGCAATAAATAATTGAAGATGAAAATTACAATAAAATTTACACTAGTTTGATGTAATATAATTATTGCTTCATAGCTTTCTTTTTGTATTGGTATCAGTTTTTTTAAATGAATTATTGATATTAATGTGCAATAAGTTTTTCTTTGTATGCGTTTCTTTCATGGTTGTAATACTTAATTCATTTCTGAATTTGTTTTTTTGGTTTAATAGTGTGATATTTATAACTAATAGATGATGATAGGAAATCATTTATCAGTGATACTGTTTTTGCAAAATTAGTTCTATGTTGCATTTTTGTATTAAATTAAGCAGTCTGAATAATATTTTTTCTCATTTAAGGACAAGTAATCGTAAGTCAGTTGAGGGAAATCTTTAATAAATCATGAAAAGTAGAGATGCTATTATCACCTCCTGAAATATAAGATTGAAAGTGATTTTTTTTTTTTTTTTTGAGGAAAACAAAAATTAGCATTTTTTAAATATTATTTTCAGAAATGTATTCAATTAAAACAAAAAGAATGACTTATGAATGATAACTTCTCTTTGCCGAATTATAATATTAAAAGTGGATGATTTCCATTCTAGGTGATTATGCAAGTATTAAATAAGTTACTGGAATATAGTGTAAGCAGTCTTGCTGGCTTGGATAAATGGTAGTAGAGAAATCACTATTATTTAATATCCAGTCATGTGATTATTTAATTGTGTCTCTTTCTGATATAAAGCTCATGTTAGAATATGATGTTATAGGTAGTGATTAATGGCAAAGTGGTTACCTGTTTTATTTCTTGTTCATAATACTGTATTATATGTAGATGATAGATACAATGTCGCTTTTATATCACATCTTTTTGGCTTACAAGAAAGTTGAGAATAAAAGTATATGTTAATTAAACATGCAGATCTTTATCTTAGTTTTAAAAACATACAAAGTAAATAGTTTTTTTTTAAAAAAAATTAATAAGTTTTAACTGAAAAAATGAATAAAATAATTATATATTAGGGTTTGATAATATTACAATGCTATAAATATCTTCATAAGGAAAAATCTTTTGAACTATTGTTCAAAGTAAATTTGTAGTTTATGTTTTTAACTGAAGACTAATGTTTAATTTTAATGTTATTCTTTTATGCTGTTTATGTTATCAAAGATTATTTCAAAAATATTATTTTTAAAAATTTGTTTTTATGTAGGAAATTTTAAAACACAATAATCGCAGCAGTCTACTTTATTTGCAACATTTGATTCCTAGTCATGTCAAGAATAATGAAATAATAGACAAACATACAAATATGTTTGTGTGTGTACGTATAGCATACACCCATATATAAATAAGTGAAGTAGAAGGGATGATAGATGAAAACTTAAACTGGATTTCAAGAGATTGTAAAAGACCTAGAAAGAGCGCACATGTGAAATGGATGGATGAAATAAGAAAGTATGCTGGAATACTGTAAAAAAGAGAGGCTAGAGATTGAATTGGATACACTGGATTAAATTTGAAAGACCTTCATCTTGCAATGGATTGATAATAGTTGAAAATGATGACACTAATGATGATAACGGCATACTGTGTATACCCTGTGAACAGAAAAACTTAAAATATAGAGAACTCAAATTTATTTGTTATTAATTTATGTGTTTATATTTTATTTACTATTTTTTTCAGTTAAAATTAACTGAATTGTCAAGTGTTGGTGGTTGAGTAGTCAGCACGGCTGCCTTACAAGCAGTTGTCCTGGGTTAGCGGGTTCACTTCCCGGCCGATGCTATGATACATGAAGAAAAATAAAATTAACTGAATTGCAGATTTGAAGGCCTAGATATGGGGGATAGTGATGATCTATGCTATGACCATTGTATTATTTAATTTGTATGTTTTGGGGATTTTTGTCTAGTCTTTAATGTATTTGCCTGATTTGTCCATGACCTGGAATTCAAAGTTGATGATCATTGACATTGCCTTCCTTACCCAAATAGCTAAGTATTTTCCAAGTTTAGGTTTTATATAGATTGGTAATCTATAGCAATACAACCAGCTTTGCAATATTTGGGCACTAAATGAGTACATTGGCTATTCATCTTTAATTACTATTTTGACTTCTTTATATAAGTAAGATTTGTATGACTTCATCTTAATTAATCTGCAATTACATCTAATTCTAGTTCACAAGCTAGACTAATGCCAATTAGGTTTTTCTTCATCTTGCATTATCACATCATTTTAAGATATATGTTAAAATATATACAAAGTTTTCATATATATATATGTATTATGCAATACACTTAATCTAAATATACCTATTTAAAAAATATCAGTAAAATAAGTGTGTATGCCAAAGAAGTGTTAAGGACAACTAGATGTATGTCAAAATCATGAGTTCTTTTTTCATTAGCATATTCTTCTGGTGAATACTGTGCCCCTGTTTGGACAAAAGTAGTCATACTAAACTTTTTCAGACTCATTTAAATATTCGCATGAGAAATATTACAAGTAAATTCAAGTTTGTAGTGACTTTTTTCTCTCTCACATATTTCTCTGGTAGATATCAGAAGTTGCTTCACACAAAATGTATAAGAAATTATTAAGTAGGTCAGACTTTCCAATGATTCAAGATAGATTTTCACCACTTAAAATTAATTTTAAATCAAGATACTCATGTGTGGACGTTCAAACAAGAATATTCAATTGAAGAATTATGATATAAATAATGTTATCCTTATGATGTTCCAAGCAAATTTCTTTCCAGATTTAACCTTCCAAGACGTAACTGGAATCTTACCTGTTTGATAAATGGAATCTGTAAGTCACTGATCTGTGCGAATGTGGATGGGAACAAACTATGAACCATATATATATAGTTAATGACTGCCAAATCTACGGTTAAAGTGGCAGAATTGAAAGGCGTAATTTACCCACAAGTGAATCTATTTCTTGGTCAGAATCTGCATTTTTTTATTATATTTTGTTAATAGTTAAACTGTCATAAAAAAAAAAAAGTGTATATAAAAAAAATTTCAAATTTCAATAACTTTTTTTTACTCATTTAAAAAGTTTATTAAATATCAAATAATTTCTATTTTATTTAAAATTGATTTAAATATTATATATTTGATATAACATCTAATCATTTTTATACATTAAGTTAAGTTATTTTGAAGTATGTATTAAAATTAACATTTGCATACAAATAATCTATCTTTATGTTGGTTCGTTTTTCGTGGAATTTTATAACATCTAATGACTTTAATAAACAATACATTTTTATAAGTATAGGAGGAAAGCACATATAAACATGTATTTATATAAATGTATGGCGATAAGGGAATGTTAAATCTTGCCTTCTGCAGTAATTTTTATTTTTCATTTCTACAAGCATATAAAATTTTTATGCTACAATGATAAATGATTTGTAGTTTTTTCCTCCCTTCATAATTGTCTTTTACTGTTATATAATTTTATTACGTGATAAACTAAGTTTAAACAATCAAGCTTCTGTTGATTTGGATTACTCTTGGTAGCTTAGAGTCTGTAACTTGCATAGCTTGTTGCTTTTTCACTTTTGCCATTATGAACAGTTATTGTCTCACTTTTGCGGGAATATCTCAATATTTTTGATTGGTAAAATAAATATTGACAAAGACATTCAGTAACTGATTACCCAGAATTCAAAGAATCGTCAGTGATTATTTTCAATTGTGATGCTGATGTAAGAGAGTTGTTATGAAATGAAGTATTTTCTATATTTAAAGAAAAAATATTTTTATAAGCATCAGACAATTGAAGAATTTTCTTTTTAAATATGAATTTTTAAGTGTACGTCTGCATGTTTTTATGATATGGTATGTGTGTGCATGTATTTATATATATATTTCTTTTATGAAAGTATGAAACTGATTTATCATCTACTAATAATTCACAAAGAGTAAGGTAAACAATAGCCTTTTAACTAACCAACTGCAGGGCATAGGCTTCTCTAACAGTTCTTTTCATAAAATCAGTAAAGGCATTATTTTCCAGGTAATGAGGGTTGAGTGGTTTTCCATCCTGGTTTTATTTTTTGTTAAGAATAACTAGATATCCATTTACTGACGGATATTAGATTATTAGTTGGATTGGCTATGGACTGGTTATTTGAAAGAAAAATTCTAAATCTGTTAAAAACCTAAAATTTTCTTAAATTTACCTGGCTTGGATTCGAACTTATGTCACATTGAATGAGAGGTGAATATTTTATGCTATGAGACTTTTCGAGAGAATTAGATATTAGAACTTGTAACACAGAATTTTTCTTTTCTGCATCATGTATTTTTAATTTCATAATTCTGAGCTCCACCAACATTATTTCTTGATATCTCCAGTTCATTATTTGATAATATTTCTGACCTCTTTTGTGATTTTAAGAGATTTTGTTTTTTGCCTGTTATGATTTTAAAAATCTTTTTTTTTTGCCTTATGTATTTTTATCTTTAAGCCAATTTTTATACAATATATATGCACATATGCATTTTTTTCTTTGACTCATCATTATCGTTAGTTATCATCTTTAAAGACAGATTCCAAGTAGCAAAGCAGAATATTTTTCCAAACATTCTTTTGTTCCACTTCTTAAAACTGGTAGCTATCTTTTTTTAAAAGATTTTTAATCAAGTTTTTCTCTCTCTCTATATATATAATTCTGCTATCTTTTATAAACATATATTACCAAATTCCTGTTTCTAAGTTATCTTTTTCTTGTCATAATTTTCTGAAATAATTTTTTTTATGAATCTTTTTAAAGTTTTTCCATTGGTAATTAATTGTATCTTCATAGTTTTTTTTTTTTTTTTCAAAATCCATATTATCTAAAACTTACAACCCTTCCTCATAATGAATGATATTTCTGTATATAATTTTCACTACACCACTATACTGAACATTGGTTAAAGATATGCATAAGATGTTGTGATCTGGACCAACTGATGATTGCTGGTTCAGCATGAAATGTGCATTTTGGGGATCGTACATGTTTTTCACATGTCATTTGGTCATATGTTGATGATTACACTTCTCTACAAGGTGCTAAAAGTGGATAGAAATCAGTCCCTTACATCATGTAAGAAAGAGTGTGTACTAAAAATTATACCATAGAAAAATCATTTTGTTTATAATTTCTATTCTAACAATTAGTTTATAACCCACTCCCTCTTATTTTTTTTCTAATTATCTGCATTTCTTCCATCTTTGTAAAATTAGATTTTAAATAAAATGTTTACCAAGTTTTTTTTGTGAATTATAGAATAATTCCTTACCATTCCTTTTTCTTAAAAACCTGTTACCTGGTGTGATTCTCATTTATTTCTTTGTCACAACTTTCACCATTACTTAATCAATTATCCAAATATCTGAAAGCACTAACCTGGTTTTTAGCTTCTTACTCAATGTTAAATTCTTAATTATTTCTTATATTTATTTGCATTTATTTTTATCCCAAACTATAATAGAACATTTGTATGAAATTATTTTTAAAAGAAAAATCATTTTAATTCGTAAAAATTATTTACAATATATATTTATATTTAAAAAAATCCCAAACTCACATTTCTGTTAAAATAAACAAAATAACAATTACATGAAAGCTTTGTGATGATGATGATGATATTTTAGATGATATAAACTGTTGGACTATTTCCATCATCTATTAATTGATGAATTCTAGAAAATTTTAAACTTTTGAAATACAAACAACTGTTAATAATAACACACAAATAGACAGTTTACTTAGCATCAAACTAATCATGTTTTTTTATATATTATTTTTCTCACCTCTTTTCATTTTTATGAGTTGCACTTATATTACGTTAATATATAGAGTATTTGAGCACTGACTTTCACACTACCCACCACTCTCCACTCTATCTCATAACACTGATACACTTGAACACACATATGTCAAAAAGATAAATAATCACCAATATTCGTATTTCATGCTAAACTAGCAATCATCAGTTGGTCCAGATTATCATCTCTACACATATATGCAAATAAGTGCTCAGATATATATTAAGATAGCCAATGTTATACTTTAATAGACTGGCTTCAATCCACTCCACACTCCAACTCTTCAATCATCCATCCAATTGAAAATCTGAAGGTGGAACGCTCAAAGGCTACCCTGAGGCTGAGATTCTTGTCACACTCATGTTGACCTAAAGTCAATCTGACCCCTCATGTACAGGACATAATCCATTTAATACATATACAAGGGATGGGAAGACATCTCTACTGTGTAATAACTGAAATACAGGCCTGTATTTCAGTTATTACATTAATATATTTTTTTTGTAAAATAAAAAACATTTTGAATGAGAACATTATATTATGTTGTAAAATTAATTTCTTAAAATTACATTAATATAATTTTATTCTAATATGTTGTAATAGGATGGGGAAGATCGGGATGGTCATATGGGGGATGATGGTCATACCTGGGGTGATGGAAAAACACCACTACCAGTCAATTTAAAATGAAATATTTCCAAAAAGTATAATAAAATAAGATAATGATACTAAAGAAATATTTAATAATCCAAAATATTTATTATTAAAGTAATGTTCAATAAAAAAAAAAAGTAATGTTATATATTAACAAGAGCATGAGATCATAAAATCTGAGAGGATCAGCCAGCTACTTCTCAGAGCAACTATGATTATAATTAACCATACATCATCCAGCATTATCAACAAGTATAAGTAGTCATAAGTAATACTTAAGAGAAATAACTATTCATCACCATGAATGATCAATCAAAATACATCAATACAATAAATCAACAGTCACTGATGACTGGATTGGAAATGGGTCTTCTGTAGACCAGGCTAACTATTGAGCCTTTGCCATCTTGGGCAATTATTTAAACATTAATTTGGATACACCATCTTAAATGCCATTCATCAGAATACATAATAAAAATCCCCAGAAAAAACAATAATGCTGGACATTAAAACATGCTGATCATCATCAATGCTCTGGACACTTGTACTGGCCAACTATAAACTTAACATCAAATAAGACTAAACTAAAATAAAATGTAGTGCATGGGCTTTAAAGAGTTCTCTTTTGTACCAAGCAGGATGATGAATGATCATCTCTGCATGCACAAAAGCACTAATATACATCCCCATTTATATATCCAGCCCATGCTGAATCTGGCTTAGAGAACATATGCTCTATTACTGTATGTGACCAAGAGATGATGGCAACAGATATTTTAAAAATATTTAGAACTGGAATAATTTTTAACAATTGAATATGTTTATTAACGACAATAACAAAAAATTGAAATTAAAGTCTATATGGCTATACTTGAAATTAACCTGATTTTGATTAATATACACAATAATAAAAGTTATCACATTGTGATTCACAAAATTAATATATAAATTTCAAGTTATTACATTGATTACATTATTTCTTAATAGGTTTCTATAAATGCATAGATATATCCATAAACAGATGTGCATTTTATAATATATAATGAAAACATTTCAATTGATATTTAATAAAATTTAAAAATGACTAAAATTTTACATAACATTTGTATTTATCACAATAATAAAATCATATTAATTTTTGACACACATTTGATATATATATATATATAGTATATTTAATGACTATATTTCAATCATCATAAAATAATAAAAGATTAAAAATTTAAGTTACTACATTTTGATGATACAGATATCTATTAAAATATATGTGAATGCACATCAAAATGTATATGCATGCTGTGTATAGTTTCCTTTTTTCTTCTTTAAAATAAGTACTATCAAATTTTTGACAGTTGATTGTTGATTAATTATCAATGCATTTTAAATTAGTCTAAAATATTTGCTTTTTTTTGATTTCTACTTTTTTTTCCAAACAAAAAAAACTCAGTTTTTAACTGATTATTATAACGTTTTTTTAGAATTATTTTAAAATATAAACTTCAAAATGTCTTTTTTGTTCTCTCAACAAATGAGCTTAAACAAAATCATTCAATATTACATATCTCATTTTTAGAATGTCATTTTAAAGGAATATTAAAATTATTTCTTTACAAAATATATATAGCAAATCGTCTCTCTTTTAGATGTGTGAGTTATGCAAATTACTTATTTGTTTTACTTTAAGTTACTAAGTTAAAATATCTTTTTTAAGGAATATAAAAAATACAATTCACTATATATATATATATATTTATCTGTGCTTCTCTGGATATAGACACAGCAGCATATGTATAAATACTTCATCAACTGATGGCTTCTTTTGATCAGGACTAGATCAGGAAAGTCATAATCAGGAAGTTATAATCCAGGTAAGTTGGTCTTGATTTAGATTCCAATCTGTCTAGGACTTGCAGACTTCAGTCAGCAAACTGTTTTCTCCATATTTAAGCAGACTAGTGAATGTAGAAATGGGTCAGCTTCATGATTCAAAACTTTAGCAGTAAATTAGGGCAGCTGCTTCCTTGCATTCTTATATCTTCATGGCAGTCCTTTATATAATTCTGTCAGCCATCTCTGCAACTAACTTTACTGTGTCCAGTCTCTGCACAGTTACCAACAAACTGCAGCTAACTTCACAAAATATTTTAGCCAAACTTTGTAACTAGTCATTAGCCACCTGCTTCGCCAAAAATATTAAGACAAGAACTGTCTTAAAAAAATATCCAAACTTTGCAGCTGGGCAATTTGGTTACCTGCTCAAAATATTAAAACCAGACTCTTCTGGCCTGGCCAGTTCTTACAATAGCTACAAGTCAAACTGAACTGATATTTTTTATCAGCCCTTTTATAGAATTGGATTGGGGTAAGAACAACACATTTAATTAAAAAGTTTTATTTTTATTTTGTTTGAAAAGATCACTAATCTATTCACATCTTTTTTAATTAAAAGCTACGTTTGAAAGCAACATTGCAATTTTACCAAAGATGTGATTTACTTGTTTTTACTTAGATAGTGAAATGCATACAAGTATTAATTAAAAAAGATATTTTATACAAGTTTTAATTAAAAGATTTTTCAAAAAGAATAGATAATAGAAATATTTGCAATTATCAGTTCTATTTTAAACATAAAACACATTTGTTTTTTGTTTTTTCTAAATTTCAAAATCAGAATAAAAATATTAATTTTTATTAGACTTACTAAAATCTTTATTTCATAATAAAACTTTATTTTAAATTCAGAATTATTTAACCCTTTATTATTATTTTTATTCCCAGTGAATGTAGAAAAATATCTACCAAATTTTGTCTATTTTTTTTATTTCAACTTTGTATATATATTTCAAATAAGAATTTAAAATAAAATCATTTTAAAAGTTCATGTAGAGGTGTTTGTACAAAAATATTACAATTTATTAAAAAGCAATTACATGAAATATATCTTATTTGAAAGAGTATCAGTCATGGTTGAATAGATAGAATGAAAAACTTACGATTATACAAATAAAGTAATATATTCTTTATTAGTTTTGCTTAACTAAAATTGCCGATACCTACATTTATTCCCAGTGCATTGACATGTCTTACATTTAATCTTTAAGTTGAAAGATTGCCCATGAACTAATAAGCCAATTATGGTTAAAATTAGAAGCTAGGTATATGTTTACTTCTAAGATTTATTTGTATTGTTTATATATGTTAAATTTTTATTGAGAAAGTTATAGAAAAATAATTTTATGACCCTTATAATCAATTACATTGTGAATTTATTATATATATAATGATATTATTGGGAGAGATAGCACTGTGCAGATTTAGAGATAGTTAGAGTATGGAGTGATATATAAAAGGGGGAACCCAAAAATAACTGGAATTTTCTGGTACATGCACCTATTGTTTTACATGCTTCCATTACTACATAGTCTTGCATAGATTCTTATACATCAATCTTCCAAATGACCTTACCATGTGAACTCATAGTGCCATTTAGCACATTTTTTTGTAAAGTACATTTTGAGTATTTGTTGATTTCTGTAATGACTGAAAAATTGGAATAATGTAAAATTCTGTTTTCTTTTAAAGAAAACAGCAAGGAAAACAATTGTTCTGCTTGAAATAGATTACAATAAAGCTGTTCCGGGGAAAACACAAGTTTAGGAATAGTTTAAAATGCCTCAAAAAAGTTTTTTTTGGGACATAGAAGTAATGAAGAGGCATTAAAAGACTTCACTTTATAAGTGTTTCTGAACTATTTTGAAAAATGAAAATCACATTTAGACTGGTGTATTATATTAAATAGACAGTACTTTGAAGTAAAGATAAATTTAAAAAAAAATATATTTTTTATTATAAAATGCGATTACTTTTGGATACTTCCCTCTTATGTGAATTTAAATGTAAATATGAAACGAATGAATGAATATCCTATAATATTGAATATAAAATTATTAAATAAATTTGAGGAATTAAAAAGAATTACTATTAAATAAATAGCAAAGGAAAAAATTGTTAAAGATAAATTTATTAAGCAGTTTTAGGGAAATCTTTTGGTTTATATAATTCTTTTATATACTATTGATTACATAGTCTTATTATTATTTATTTGTTTTGAAATGAAAGTGTGTTTTAATTAATTTTGAGATTATATGAATATTAAAGATGAGTAGATGAAAGTTATTATCAATTTAATTTATCTTCTAAAATAGTAATTGCTAATTTTTTTAATCAATTTTTTTCTGAAATGTTTTATTTCTAAATGGCATTAGTAAAGTGTATATTGTATTTTTTTTTTTTCAAAATAGTAGGTTCCGCTAGGGATGCTTGATATTTATATTGTATTCTTATATTAATTATGTTATATTGATAACAACCCAATGTTATTTACATTAATAAATAGTATTTTCTCCAAATTTAAAGATTTGCTTTCTTCTAGTCATTTCAAACAAATTTAATTTTGCCATCCCATGCCCAAGTCTATACTGATGTTCATCATCATCATTTCTTTTTCCATTTTTAATATGTAAAATTAAGAGCATGCTAATAAACTCTAAACAAGCTTTTTATTTTATTTTATGATAAATGCTACTACAAGAGAAGGCATTCAAATCATTTTTATCTTGGATTGTCCCTATCCCCAGACCGGTTTCGACCTATGGGTCTCTTCAGTGAGGAGTTGGGACATTAGATTCAAAAAACCAACTCAAGCTAAGCATTTATCTAAAAGTTAATTGTCAAGAAGAATATCTGAAACTTTTAGACATCTACATGTCTTTAAAGTCAGCTCTCCAACTGAAAAAATCATATGGGCACTTAATTCAAATACTCCATATATTAATAGGCTTAGCCATTTAATTTAGCCATAGAATATATATATATATTTGCTGACACAATATAAAATTGCTGTATTTTTCAAGACTGTAATTCTCTAGTTGAGATAATTATTATTTCACATCTATAATTAACATTTTCTATTAAAGACATTTAAATGTCATTTTCTTTTTAATTTGTTAAATCATTAATCACTTGAATTTTAATTAAGGACTTGATTTTTATTAATTACAAACATCAGTTTATCCTAAAAGTTACTTACTTCTTGACTTTTATAAAATCTTTTATTAGGCTCCGTTCCAGATTTAGAGATAATTCAGGATGGCTTTATTTTTCCTCTTTGTATCTTTAATGAAAGTGACAATAACTTATCATTTGTCACACTGGTGGTAAAAAAAATGTCTTAACTGTTCATAAAAATATAATTATAGATAGTGCTGAATGCAAATTACTACTGTGAAAGGGGTACATTTGTCTTTTCATTACAGAAACTGCCTTTTAAAATTGTTATGATTTATTTCACTCAATGCATAGAAGTTTTATTTGATTAATCATCATTAATATATGCAATATGTATTTATTAAAATAAAAATTTTCACATGTGAAATATGTGAATACAGATTTTTTATTTGAATGTTTGTATTTTATGTCATTGTTGTAACCTTGTGTAATCAATAATCACCATATGTTTTAGATCATTTAAATGTCCATGACTCTCAGCTTTACATCAGAAAACCTCATTGATAAAGGCAAAGACCAAAATATCAGTATGAGAATGGTGTTTTATATGTACTGTAACTTTTGGTACCACTGATTAATCAAGCATACTGTAGATGGCACTACAATTGCAGTTTTTTTCCATATAGTGGTTGAGATGTAAAATTAAATGATTTGTTGTTATTACAAATTTAGTGGTCAACATTTGAACCAAATTTCACCTGACGTTATTTGAGTAGTATAATGTAGCTTGATAGCTGTTTCTACTAAAAAAAAATCTCAATATCAACATTATCTCTTCTAAATTAATTTTACTCTTTGGAATATTCAAATTTCAAAACCATAATAAAATGTCCTCTGCAGTTTAGGTTCTGGATCAAAGCTTACTGTGTCAATTTCAATACTCAGTTACCACATAAACTTATTTTTAAATAATTACATAATTATTTATCATTATCATTCATAATTTGCAACTATCATTCTCTCATACTGAAAACATGCCATCTATTTATCTCATATGTGGTTCCTTCCTAAGTCTTCTTAAATCTCTTAAGGTTCAATTTAAAATTTTGTGTATCCATCTATTACCATCCCTTCTAGCAATATAGCATAGCTTCATTTTAGACTCTTAATCTTTTCATTTCTTCTTATTATCTGCAACATGAGTTGTCTGAAGTCTCTTTGTTATTCTATTAAATGTTCAAATCACAAAATTCATAAGTGAGAATTAGTAAAACACATCTATGAAAAAATATTTATTTTTAAACACTTAGATATATTTCTTTTAAGTTTAAAGTGATTTCTAATAAAAAAACTACATCCAAATTTAATTCTGTGTTTAATTTCATCCATTACATTTTTTATTTGTATTACCAGTATGACTATGATATTCATAGTCTGTAACATTTTTTATTTTATTTCATAGTTATCACTTTATTTTCTTCTGAAAAAAAATCCATCTTACATTGATAGTCTTTTTAGCATTTATCTTTAGTCATAATTTTTACTTTTATCTGATAACTCTTGCAACATTTACTGAAGCTTTGAAGCATTATTTGTAAAAATTGCAACATTATCTACAAAATCTAAATAACTTAATAAACTTTATTTTGTCAATTAGTTTTTACTATAAATGCATAAAAAATACTTTGTGTAAAATTGCCATGAAAGGTTTTGAAGATATGGAATCACCTTGCTGTATATGTTTTTCAATGATAATCTTTTTAATATTACCTTGTAATATAATATTTTGATAGTTTTCAGAGTAGGGTATTTTCCCAGATATATATCTTAATTATCCAAAGTTTTAATCTTTATGGAAATATATATGGTATCAAATGCTTTTTTCTAGTTTAAAAATTTAAAAGATAACTCATATTCATTGGTTCTTTCTATAATGTCTTTCAATAATTGGATATAATTCACAGTACATATCGAACTTGTTCTTTTAGTTGGTTAGAATTCAAAGTTCACTTTACACACATTATAAATATCTTAGTAAAGATTTTATAAAGAATTGGTAGAAAATTAATAAGCCTAATTTTTAATATTTTCTTTATCAACTTTCTTAATTATCAATGTTATTATTACATTTTTTTTCAATTATCTGGTATATGATTATTATTGAGCAATTTGATATAAAATTTTGCCAATAATTTTTCTATTTCTTCACCTACTTCTTTTAAAATATTAATAATAATTCCATCATTTTCTGGAGCTTTTCTCATCTTCATAGATTTATTTACACATCATATTATATAAAATATTTGACAATTCAGATGATATGATATTTGTAAATGGTAGTACTTTATTTTCATGTTTTATTACTGTATAATTTTTATTAGAACTCTTCCATACATCTCATGATGTCATCTCTCTTTTTAGTAATAATTCTATCTTTTATTGTTATTACTTGTTTCCAACATCAAGATGTTTTATATTTTTGAGATTTTTATTCTCTTTTATAATTTTCCTTTCCAATTCACAATTATATTTTCTTATATCATTATTATCTCTTTTGCATACTATTTTACAAAACTTAGATAAGTTTTTAATGGGTCATTTAAAAAAATATTTATAGTTAGTTTTTTGCTTTATATAGTAGAAAATTTAATAATGAAATGTTTATATATATATATTATCTCTCTTGCAATATATAATAGAGTATCACTTACTTTCTTATTGACTTTTATCAAGTTTGATCCATCTTCAAAGTCTTCATATTTTAAAACAATTTGCAAGTTCTCATTTAAATTCATTGGAATTGTCTGAAAGTTAGGAATATCAACTGTTAATACTGTCTTTCTCAATACTTTCATCCCTAGATTTGTATTAATATTTATATCAATGATCACTTCCTGTTCAGAATCTATTAACAAACATTACAATCTTGAAATATATATTTTCTGTTAATTAAAATATAATTTAATTCTGATGTACTTTTGTTTCTTATTTCTATCATCATAACCAACTTTGCATATAGCAATTTCATCTTTCAATCATTTACCAATTCTAGTACTAAAGTCTTCCATGATGACTTTAAAATGTTGTTTGGTTTGATCAAAAGCCTTTTGTACACAATTCTAGTATTAAAGTCTTCCATGATGACTTTAAAATCCATATAAAAAACCCTACTTCTTCATCACAATTGGAGCTTGTTGGGAAAAACCTTAAATTATCTGCATTTGGTTTCTTCCATTAAGTTGACTAATTAATATCAGGGAAGTAATTTGACTAATTAATCTTGTCATTCTATCTGATATACCGAAATCTCTATAATGTTATTCTTCCATTATTTATTTATAATGAATTCCATTCCAGTTCTATTCACTTTTAAAATCAATTGGCTGTTTATCTTATCAGCTTTACAAAGTTCAACATTGTTCCATTTAATGTTAGACAAATCTCTTTCCAGTTCATGCAATCTTCCTTGTTTGAAAATCATCTGCTGTTATAGGTATTTAAATAAAAGATTGTGATTATAAGGCAGTTTGAAATTTATAATCAGTAGATTCTTAGTACTTTCTCCTTCACCTGATATCTGCCACCTAGGCTGGCAACTTTACAACCTCTTGAAAAATAAGGACTATAATTTAGTTGTGATTGTGAATATTTACAAAAATATTATTCAGACACATATTCATCCTGCTGTCAAGAAAACTATTGTTATTTTAATTAAGAACTATTGGCCAATTGAGGAGAAAGATCATGATATTTTTTAGTTTTAATAAGCTCAGACACAAAAAGCCAGTAAACTCACCATGTTTATTGGTGCATCATATGAATATCATTTAATAATAACAACAAGGTGTGGAAAAAGCGTTAGGAATTTTCCCTGCTCAATTTCTTTAAAATCTCAAAGAAAAATCAAAGAGTCTGCCCTCACTTAACAGCAAAATTTTTTCTGCAGCCTAAATATAATGAAATATAATATTTTTACATTGTTATTTTTAATAAAATATTATACAAATATGTATTAATATTCATTAAATGGAACACTTATGCTGTGAAGTTATGTATATACAGAGATAAATAATTAAAAATATCATGTAATTATCCAGAAGTTGGTTTATTTGCCTTGTACAAGTACATTATATAACATTCTGAATTTATTTTAATAAAGATCTGGATTAAAATGAGAGCTATCTACTTCTTTCTAAATTGTCTATCTTATTTCACAGCGTCAATACATTTTAAGTAATTGAGCTATAAATATAAAAGATTATTAACTTTTCCAATTTCTAATCAAAACCAGAGATATATCCTTTTGTAAAACTATCTTTTTAACCAATGGTGTTTTGATTCTTTGTTTATTTTATATCTAAAATGCATTCTGCTACTTAATGTAAGCAGTCATTTTTATGCATCTGGAAAAGCATGAAGTTCTTTTTTTGTGAAGATTGTATATAGTGAAGTTACAAATTATGACCTCAATTATATGCTATCTAAAAAAAAAAAAAAGGAAACAATCCAATGATAAAAATATTGGAATTTACAAATATTAAATTTTACAAATCTTGGCACAGTGGCAGCCATTTTTTTTTTTTTTTTTTTGCTGCTAAGTATCACATTCTCAAACTCAAACATGACTTTATTTAATTGCATTTTATCTTGGTACAGTGACAACATTTTTTTTTTTTTTGTAAAGATAATATTCTCAAATATCAAATATGAATTTATTTAATCACATTTTTGTCATGATTTAAATGTATTTCAGTACTATAATTGTAACATGTTTACAGATTTTTTAAATATATTTTTTGCATTTATTTTTTCAAATATTTTATACTACATAGTTATTTATCATATTTTTATAATATATAGGTATATGAGCACAGACCATCTGACCCATCACTCTCCACTCTATTTCATAACACTGAAACACTTGAACATATATATATATATATATTGAAAAGATAAATAATCACCAATATACATATTTCATGCTAAACCAGCAATTATCAGTTGGTCCAGATTATCATCTTTACACATATATGCAATAAGTGCTCAGATATATATATATATATATTAAGATAGCCAATATGCATATAAGTGCTCAGATATATATATATATATATTAAGATAGCCAATCTTCATACTTTAGTGGACAGGCTTCAATCCACTCACACTCCAACTCTTCAACTGTCCATCCAATTGAAAATCTGATGATGTATATTGTACCGGTCAAATAGATATTCTCCATCTAACATGACCTGAACCCCCAAAATCGGACTTCAAACCCAGTCAAACCAAAGAATCATATCAAATACCAAACTGAATTTGAACCCAATTCATGAGCTCAGATCAAAACCTAATGGATAATACATATTGACGGCACATGAGACTATGCGCCATGAACTAGCTCAATGGATGTGATGATTACTGAGACCATTTATCTGACTCTAACTAATGTATGATAAAATGACTACGGATATTTCTGAATAAATTCACATATGTATATTTGGGTTGCCAATACAAACAGTGAGTACAAATATTTAAAACTAATTAATAAATAATAAACAATTAAACCGAGTATGTATATAAAGTATTTAATAGTAGGCAAATATTTGTTCAAATCTTCATGATGAGTATTATAAATTATCTCTAGTCTTTGGAGCATGAATTACAATGTACAATAAATAACAGCAATTGTACTCATATGCCAATAATTAATACGTAATTATTTAAGAAATATATTTATCTATGCCCCGACAAAGTAGACAAGTGTAAATAATAATACCTATGGCGTTTGTGCCAAACAAATTACATATTTGGTATTTTATTTGGAAAAGGAAAATATGATTCTAATTTTATTTAAGAAGAAGATGAGAGTTATTTGCCACACATCCATAAATCAATTCATTAACAGCATGATAAATACGTAGGATATAACTTCAATACTTAACAAAGAAAATTATTTAAATTATCGATAAATATAAAATCGTTTGATTTTAATGAAATCAATTCATTACAATTTATAAAGCAAAAAAACAGGCCTTTATTTGCACTAAGAAATAAAATGGTACTAACGCAATACAAGTAGCAAAACGAATAGGACACAGCCACAAACCTTTGGTGTTCCAATACAGCGACAAGCGAGGGAGGAAGTGTTTTCTTCCTATATATTTAAAATATTAATAATATCACCAAAATAACAAACCCAAGAAGCAGGATGATGGCTCGCATTAGCAACGTTCTGAATGGTGATGATATAGTGATCATCATATTTGATTAATAAAGCCAAATTATATAATAAATGCTTAACATAATGACCTGATCATATCAGATTAAAATCAAACTTACTCGGAGCAAATATGCTTAAATGCAATTATATAATTATAATAACCTTTTCTTATACCCTTCCAGAATACAAATATAAAATACAAGATTTAAATTAGAATATATTTATTTTATTTTTTTTATTAACCTTTAGTAAAACATTAATAAATGTGATCAATATGAATAGATAATTTTTTATAACTTAAATAAAATAGCTGGGAGCATAGGTTATAAACTGAGCTAATAATACTTCTCAGCCATTGGTAAAATCATATCAGACATTAAATAAATCCTTTAACTCGATAATTAATAGAACCGTATTAATTTAGTTCTAACGGGCAATAATTAAGCCATAAAATTTAATGCAATATTATTTTCTTAAGGTGAGTTTAAATGAGATTATTATCGAGTTGAAAGTATTACTGGCATATTATCGCAAATAAATTATATTAATAATCATTCAAATAAATATAATTAAAATCAGTTAAAACGAACTGCCATAGTAAAAAGAAAGAAAGTTAACAAGGTATTAATTTTAAGACTAGAGATAATAGAATAGAGAATTATTATAACAAATTTAACGCATTATAAAGTGAATAGAGAAATTTTAGCCAGTAGTTAACTTAAATTATGATTTGAGATAGAGTTCATGAACAGACCAGAAGGTTGCAGTTTATAAAGTAAAAAAGGGTTACTAGTCCTTCCATGGCTCGCTCATTGATTCATAATGACAGAGTCCAGTTGGGTTTAGGAGACAACGTAAGTGCACACTTGATTCATGTGAATTTCATTTATGGATTAGTTTCCTTCTGTATGTCGGCAGGCTTGTGATTGATATTGAAAAGTTCTGTTTAGCAGCAACATTTTGAAGATTTGTGGAGAACTTCAGGGTCTAGCAATCAGATCACTGAAATTAGCAGCATACCATGCTGAAAATACTATTAAAAATTAAAATTAAAAAGGACATAATTTCTGGTGGCAACTCCTCTTAATTTAATAGTAATGGCTTTTTTTATAAAAACTTTTTGGGATATTTATACCCTTTCCTATGGTTTCACACCCATTCTGATTTTGATGCCTTAAGGCTAAAACTTTTACATTATTACAAACCAAAATTTTCTCTAATTGATTTATAAATTTATTTAATGCACATTGATTACGTAAGTAATATTTGCGATTTATTCCTCTGATAAGACTTTCAAATCCATTAACTTTGAATTCATTTTCTATTATTTAGAAAACGAATTTGTAAAATCTGAACAAACGATTTTAATTTAGCACCATCCTTAAAGCTCTAACTTATTATTTTAACTAATTAATAAAAGATTCCCTATTGTCTTTGGAAAATGACGATCTGAAACCTTATCGAAAGAATGTAAGTTTTCATCATATAAATTTGAACAAAATGGTAAAATATGAAATAAAACATTTCGATGTAATAAAACTTTATAATGAATATATATTTAACTATCTACAAATATATACATACAATTCACATAATTAAAATATATATATATTTTATGAATATTTTATCGTGAGATAATTAATAACATTAATAAATTTAAACATGAGATAATTAGCCTCAATAAAGTTTTAAATAATAGTTTCAGTTTTAATTAAAGTTAATGTATATTGAAGATAGTATAAAGTCTCATTACATTTGGAAATATTCACTGTTAGTGACAGGGTTTGAACTAAGTTAAAGATGGGATCTCATGAAGCTCGGATCGAAATTAGATCCAACTGCTTCAATATATTGATACAGGTATATAAATAAGCCTCTATTTCAGTTATTATCATATTTTTAGTAAAATATTTTATAAAACAATGAAGGTTAAATAAAAAAATTGTTGTGAAGTACTTACATTAAATGAGAAAATGAAAATCATTCATTTAGTAAGGACAGATAAGTTATATTCTAAAGTGGGTTGTATATTTCAAAAGAATAAATCTTCAATCAGAGAACTTATAAAGAAAGAGAAGTAGATTTATGCCATATGCCTCTTAAACAATTTCTGATTAAAATGGAAAAAGTCCTAAATCTATGAGTAAATAATGTAATGATAAAGGTGTTCCAATAAGATGGTCATGTAACACATCAGAAAGCAAGTAACACATCAGAAAGCAATTTTTTATTATTATTTTTTAATAGATGATTAGATGCACACATACAGTACTGTAAATATATTTTAAAATATACTTTGATGATTTATTATTAATAACTACCTTAGCATTAAAATTTTTTTTTTGTTCATATTATAATCTTAATTTATATGTGCATATTAAACAACTAAAATTGCATTCATTATATTCATACATATAAATGTATTATTTTTAATTATTAATATAGATGTAAATTAATTACTATTTGGGATGATCATTATATATATGAAGTTAAATCTATAGCCAAGATGTACTTATGTGCAGCAACCAATGAGACATGGTTCTGCAGGCTAAATGAAAACAATAGTAAACCTGTTAAAGCTTGACTAGTTGTAGCTTGGACATGTTTGCTATTGTTTTTATTCAGCTTGCAGACCCATGACTGATTGGTTGCTGGACATCAATATATCTTAGCTATGGATTTAACTTTGTATATGTAATGGTCATCTCATTTATTAATTAATTTACATATTCTGTATATGTATATACTTTGAAAATTATATGTAGTTTACTTACAGTGCAATAAACAATATTTTTTGTATTGTTATCAAATATCAACAGATTAGCTATTATACAGATATAAAATAAGGGCTTAAACAAAAATATCGCTTAGTTTGTTGCTTGGCTGTAATACAGTATATGTATGCATGTTGAAATCTGTATGGTCCACATACAAACAATAAACAATATGTATTGTATTGTTATTAAAGCTTATCAATAAAATGTTATCTAATATACATGATATACAGAAGTCACTGTACATTGTAATGCTTATGAATTGTGATAGAAAGTTGTAATTCCTCACATGTTATAAATGAAGACAACTATATCAGTTGTAGTGTTGAGTTGTATATTTGTTTTAAATTTTTACTTTGTTATCATTTTCCTGTTTTTTAAATGCTTTTATTGAAGATGAAAAATTGGTTTATTTGTATGTTTGCTTTTATTTGTTAAATTTTGACATTCTCCAAATTAGAATGAAATTTTAAAATTGATGTTTAATATATTAAATTTAATATAATTGCTTGAAATCTGATATGTAACTAATACTAGCTTAATCCTTATGGAAACTTTTTAGTATGTCACCTAGTTTCTTAGACATGAAACAGAAGATAGGAAAATATTAAAAATATTCAATAATTTTATGTATCACAGTAAAAATTATTCTTAGAATTTTCATTTGTTTTAAATAAGACTCCTATGATAGTCATATAAAAAAAATTTTCTTACAATTTAATAACATTTTTATAACATTTTAAAATCAATATTTAAGTTCAATATAACTTGTTGAAATTTTGTACATTTGCTTTAGATGTCTATGAAACTGATAGAACACATTAATTTTTAAAAAGATCACTTAGTTTTTTAGTTAGAGTGTGTGTGTGTGTGTGTTTTAAATTATGCTTGCTATCGATTTTATTTGTTACATTTGCAAGTTTTATTTAAAAGATAAGAAAGTTGATTATAGTATAATTTTGTTTAAAACACTCTTCACTTAAAAGAATATTTATATATTATTAAGTATACATACTAAATAGAATGTATACATAAAGAGAATACATATCAACTTACTGCAGACATATCTAGTCATATATATATATACATCAACTATATAAAGTGTCCAGTCAATTTAAAATATGATATAGTTTTATATTTTCATTTACTGTGCCAATATTAAAAACTTAAAAATAATAGAGATAATATATATATAGTAAATGCTTTTATTGACCATGCACTAAAAAGAAAAAAAAACGTTTCTTCAATCATAGTTGAAGTTTATAGACTTATCTTGAAATAAAAACATGGAAGGAGGGGGGAAGGTCTAGAAATTAGTTAAGTTATTTCCTATTTTTTTTATTGACCTAATTGATTTCTGGATTCCCCCATGCTTTTATTTCAAGTTAAATCTAAAAATCCCAATGGTGGTTGAAGAAACAATTATTTATTTATTTTTAGTGTATGATCAATAAAAACATTTAATACAAAACTTTTTTTATTTCTATTATTAAATTGTAGTTTTTAATTTTTTTTAAAAAAAAAAAAAAACAAAACATTTTTTAAACAAATCTTTTGCAGTATTTTATATCTAAGAAGATTTATTATTATTATTGACACTTTTTAGTTTTTAATATGTACCTTTGTCATTCTCATTTGATCTTTTTTTTCATTCTAATATCATGCAAGATTTTTAATGTTTATTATACAATGCTAGACTTTCCACCATATTTAGTCATCTTGATTTGCAGTATAATAATGGAAGTTGTATTTTAATTTTTCTTTAGTTGGTTAGTTGATTAGTTTCAAAATTGGAAGGCCATTTTAAAACTTTGAAAGACAATATATATATAGTCTTCTTTTTAGAAACCCATTCTATTTGCTGATCTTAAATTTACTCTGAAACAGTATTTTTAGTAGATATATTAAAGTAGTATTTTCAATGATATTGAAGGACCTTAGTATTTTTTTGTCAAGAGATTCTTTTGAATCTCTTCATCATTTTTTTTTTAATATAAGAAAATTTAGTTATTTTTTAGAAAAAAACAACAAAACGTGTGTATCTATAATATTTAGAGGTATAGATGAAAAGAACAGTGAATATTTATTGTACTACATTTTTATTTTCTGCATTCTTGTTTAGTTTCTTTTTTTTTTTTTTACTTAAAATTATTATTAAAGCTAAGTTTGTAAGAAAATATCTGTTTAAGTTAGAGATTGGCTTTCATTTAGATAAGATATTACTAATAGAAGTTAAAATGAGAATCACTAAAGATTCTGAATGTTAGTTCATTGTATTCTCTGTAGAATAGACTTGACAGAAACTTCTTTGTTGAAAGATACCTACAAACAGTTCATAGATGGCTGAACTGAAATTGTAATACAATCCTGTGCAGTTTAAATTCTTTTGATATGAGAGTAATAGCGTTCCCAAGATGAGGACTTGTTTTAAAAAGCAATATATATATTAGATCTATCTTAATATTAAATATTTTATTACTTATTTAATAATGATAAAAGTTAATATTATATATAATTTGTAAACATTGCATGTTTTCATTTAATTGTATGTCGTTTAAATAATCAGTCTTTTAAAAACAAAAGTACTTAATTAAAAAAAAAAATCTGAAGTATTGTGGTCACTATCATCTTTTGGAGTATATAACGAAGGAGTATATAACTAATATTTAATGTTTTCCAAGTTTAAAAATTAATGTCGTGGAAGAATGATTAAATTTATAAATATAAATACTGTGTATATAGATATGAAGGTTCTCTGACATAGTGGATACCAATTTAAATTACATTTTTGTTTTCCATGTGTCATAGCATTGGCCGGGAAGCGAACCCGCTAACTCGGGACAACTGCTTGTAAGGCAGCTATGCTGACCACTCGATCACCAACGCTTGACTAAAATTACATTTTCTTTCAAACACATCCAAATAGTTAAATATGAATGTAATTGTATTACTGGACAAAAGCAAACGATCTGTAAATATGAAATTATTAAATTTTTAAACTTATGATACATGCTTTAATTTAATTTTAAATATGTTCGTACAATCACAATAAAATATATCAATAAACCTACACACTCTTTTTTAAAAATTATCTTTTAACCATATGGATTTAAATTACAATCTAAATAAATTTACTTTTATAAGTTGTGAAAAATATATATTTAAATGCAAATAGCCTCCATGATTGGTTCAGTCAAAACGTGACTGAATTGTTTGTATTTTTTTTTTAAAACTATCAATATTTGCTTGTAAAAGCAAATTTGTTTATATTGTAAAATAAATACATTTGGTTAGTGCATTTATCTAAATACTCATGATTTGAAATTCTAATTTGGATGAAAAGTTATTTTTCAAATAACTAGGAATTTTTAAATAGATATAGGAATTTATTTTTTAGATACACAACTCATATCCAAGGTTGTTAAATTTGTATATAGCTGTCATTAGTCAGGGATCGAACAAGGAAGAAGAAACACCCCACTGTAATCTCACTATTTGGTTGTTGATTAATTAATGAATACTATTTTTTTCCCACTATTTCTCTATTGAAGGATAAGGATCTTGCTTTGTTGTATGCTATTTAGACTGTTTTTGTCTACTTTATACATGAAGTTGAAGCAGAAATAAATGCAATTTACAGTGAGCTATGTGTAAACTAATAGACAAATTCCAATAAACTATGATCAGAATAGAATGATACCATCTATTTGTTTAGCTAGTTAAGTTTTGTTTATTAATATTATATTATTTTATACATAGCTCATTGAGATTTACATTTCCATTTTAACTTCATAGCATTAAGCTATGATTAGTTATAGCTATATATATATATAAATGGAATATTATCCAGATACGCCCATGGATAATTTATTGTATATATATAAACCGTTTCTATCAAGTCACACTGGTCATCAACTGGGTAACAAATGTAAAATAATTGTAGAGACATTGTAAACACTGATGTATAACATTAATAAATGTTTTATTAATAGAAAGTAGAAATAATAATTATGAGAAATTATTAGATTAATGAGTTTTCTTAAAGAAAAACAAAATATCCAAATAGAAGATGATTTGCAAGTATCATTATGATTGTTGATACAATCTGGCCTTTTAAAGATATCAATGACTTCTCTGTTCTGACATTGTTGGAAAGCATCACATCTGAATAGTAGTCTCTTATTAGAAAAATCAATACTATGAAGTGTATTTATAGCATGGAGCAATAGTGCTGCTGCTGCTGAGTATTTTTAATTGCATTAATATGTTCATCTCTTCTAGCATTGATGTGATGACGACTCATACCTATATAGGAAGCTTTTGAAATGTTATATGGAATTTCATAAACACACATGCTTCACAAAAGATTGAGTCTTTAGGCTTGATTATATTGCTATTATTTTTTTGATAACTGGTTCATGTTGTCTTTATATTGTAATGCCTTAGAATATGTCCAATATTGTCTGCAATTCCATTTATATTAGGAATACAAACTAATAGTTGTTTATTCTTTTGATTGTTTAGGTTTTGGTTTTTATTAAGGTTGGTGTATTGTTTTATTGTTATAGCAATTAGCTGATGAAACATTGCTTATATGATTTATTTTATTTTCTCCAAGATTTGATTTATCTGAAAGAAGTTTAATACCGCTAATGAAAAAAAAATTTGCAACAGAAAAGATTTGAGTTGGATGATGATGTGATGAAAATTTTAAATATTAGCCAGTGTGGGTAGATTTTCTGAAGATTGAAATCGATAAAAGATTATTTATTTTTTTGGTGACAAGTACATCAAAAAAAGAAAGTTTCCCATCAGTTTCTGTTTACATTGTAAATTTAAGGTTAAGCTGTATATTATTTATATGTGTAAAAAAATCATGTAAGTTGTCTTTACCATAGTGCCAAATGATAAATGTTTCATGTATGTAGCTGTACCTCCGAAAATCTTCAATTATATATATATATGTAATAAATAAAGTTTGATATCTGTATTCGTTTCACAATATATGTAATATACAAATCAATATATATATCAAAATACAGTACAATTTATATAAATTATATTCTTTTAGAAGTACTTTCGACTATACACTTTGTAGTCTTTATCAACTATATAACGTTGAATAATCATAATGAGACAACCCTTAACAATACCCATAGTTCAATTCAGATTTCCCACAATTCTGTTATCTTAACATTTGATGACTGGCGATTCATTAATATTTGACGATTTCTTGAAATCAACATAGCCTCTTTTATTTTACGTTTATTATGACAATGTTCAATTTGAATAATTTTCATATTTTTATAATCAAATTTAAATCCATATTGACAAGATTTATTATGATCAAATATAACAGATGATGAAGGTTTATTTACATCTGTTCCATATTGATTCTCTTTTTGAATTCTATTATATAAAAGCATATGTTCTTTTATTCTCTTCTCAAATGTACACTTAGATTCACCAATGCATTGTACGCCGCATCCACATATCAATCTATATATAATAGAATTTTGATTAAATTTTGAATTTTAGAATTATTAAGCAATCTATTTATGTTATTTGTAGAGAAAAAAGCAATATGACACAAACCATTATAAATTTTCCTAATAAACTTGACCTGCTCATCTGATATAAATGGCATTGAAATCCATTTCATTTTGATATTTTTATTTTTAATTTTATTATAGTGTTGATTTCTTTTAAATCCTTTAATAATATTAGCAATTGCATTTTTATAATAACCAATTTTCAACAAGTCATTAACAAATAAATATATATATATTAAAAATTAAAAATGTACATTTATTTGTTAATGACTTGTTGAAAATTGGTTATTATAAAAATGCAATTGCTAATATTATTAAAGGATTTAAAAGAAATCAACATTATAATAAAATTAAAAATAAAAATATCAAAATGAAATTGATTTCAATGCCATTTATATCAGATGAGCAGGTCAAGTTTATTAGGAAAATTTATAATGGTTTGTGTCATATTGCTTTTTTCTCTACAAATAACATAAATAGATTGCTTAATAATTCTAAAATTCAAAATTCAAAGTTTAATCAAAATTCTATTATATATAGATTGATATGTGGATGCGGCGTACAATACATTGGTGAATCTAAGTGTACATTTGAGAAGAGAATAAAAGAACATATGCTTTTATATAATAGAATTCAAAAAGAGAATCAATATGGAACAGATGTAAATAAACCTTCATCATCTGTTATATTTGATCATAATAAATCTTGTCAATATGGATTTAAATTTGATTATAAAAATATGAAAATTATTCAAATTGAACGTTGTCATAATAAATGTAAAATAAAGAGGCTATGTTGATTTCAAGAAATCGTCAAATGTTAATGAATCGCCAGTCATCAAATGTTAAGATAACAAAATTGTGGGAAATCTGAATTGAACTATGGGTATTGTTAAGGGTTGTCTCGTTTTGATTATTCAACGTTATATAGTTGATAAAGACTACAAAGTGTATAGTCGAAAGTACTTCTAAAAGAATATAATTTATATAAATTGTACTGTATTTTGATATATATATTGATTTGTATATTACACACACACACACACACACACATATATATATATATATATATATAATGCTAATGCTAATGGAAAACCAGTGATTTAATACATGAGAACCTGCAGTTACAATGTGCCACAATTAGGTATTCATTTGTAACATTATGGAAATAGAGGTCCTGCATGTTTGGTGACATTTGTAATGCTACTGCCATTTTTGGAATTGAACCTCGAATGATAGCAAAGCATCATCAACCCCAGTTCAAAATAAATATGAAGATAAACTAATGAGCATGAGAGATCAGCACAGCTAACTTTTACATATAAGCTTAATTAAGTAAGGTCACCAGCATTAAAAATAAGTATAACTCATTCATCATTATGAATGATCAACAATAAAATAAATCAACAGTCAATCTTGTCACTGGATTTGAAATGGGTTTACTGTAGACCAGACTAACTATTTAGTCCTTGTGAGCTTGGGACAATTATTTAAACATAATTTAGATGCACAAACTAAGTGCTCATCCATCAGAATACATAATAATCAAAACGGTAATGATGGATGCCCATACACTAATATACACTCCTTTTCTGTATAGCTGTTATGCATGAATCTAGCACAGGAAGCAAGAACTCTAATTTATTACTGTGAGCAAGGGAGAACTAAATAAATAAAGTAGCTTATTATAAATAACCTTAATTAAATCATAGGCTTCCCCTACTTGCAAATAAATAGTTTTATTGCGATCCTAAAAAAAAATCTTGAATATAAGCTGTCGTGATATAAGATCACACACACTACAATTCATGAAACAGGAATTGGATAGAATAAATAAACTAAGACAAAAAACATATTTTTAGTTTAAAAAACAATTATTTAATTTCTAATTAATTAACAACAACAAAAAATGACATGATAGTAGGTAATTTCAAATATACACTCCATCAAAAAAATATACAGTTTTATAAAATTTTATTAACCAATCAGTTGATTTTAATCATTCTAAATTCATTAAGTTATTTCTTTTAAATAGTTAAGATTCTTTCTATTTTTACAATATTTCCAAAATCAAAGATAACAGTCTTTAGTTCAATTTTTTAAAAATATTTAAGAATTAATTACCAACATGTTCAGAATTAAAGATAACAATCTTTGATTAAGCTTAACAAGAATTTTTTTTTTTAACTTTACAACTCTCTTTAAAACTATTCTATCATTTGTAATAGAAATTTGACTGGGTTTTAGAGGAAAAAAAGTCTAACAATTTGAAATATTTTAACTTAGTGAGTATTTACTATTATCAATTCTTACACAACATAAAAAGCAAATTATTACTTTTATGAAACATAAAAAAAGTTTTTTTTATGAACAAAAAAATAGTGTACAGACATAAAAAATACCTCTAACCATAGCTTTCTTGTTTATGAAGTCATTTCCAATTGTAATTTCCAGTTTTTTAATGGTGTTTCTCCATGAAGGCTTCTAACATGGGCTCGGTTAAATTTGTCATTTTCTAGGTCTATAGCAATTCCAAGTAAATGAAAAATAGCAAATTTTGTCCATTTGGTTCTCCTTGAATTTCCAGATGAGACAGATGTAGAAAGAGAGTCATGCTCTTGGTTGAAGGCAAGATTGCAGACTGGGGGGGTATCTTCCTACACTTTTTTTAGTAAAGATAGATCACATGAAGAAAGGTGATGCATAGCTTTTAGTTGAATTTAGCACATGGTTTTCATTGTACAAAACATTTTTAGGGCTAAAATCATAGTATGCTATAAGCTTGATTAAAACTTCTGCTATTCTATTCAATAGCTTGGTAAAGATTTATGCTTCTCTTTTCTTTATCAGATATATTAAGGTTGGGCTCTCTCTACAACAGCTAAGTTATGAATCTTCTACTTCTCACCAGATTAGGATCTTTTCATTTATTGACTCCCCTTATATTTTTTTTGAACAATCTTTTACTGACTCCTCTTACATTTTTTTTGAACAATCTTTCCCACAAGCCAATCACAATTTGTCTCTCACATGATAATTTCCACAACAATCAATTAAATAAATTCCCATAGATACAATTGTTCAGTTATCTATCTCTTTAATCAAAGACATTGAAAAATAACTAATTAAAAATAAATTTTACAAAGGTATTAAAATCTTATTTATTTATTTTTTCTTTAAAAAAAATACTCTTAAACATATCTCTTTAAAAAAAGGATTAAAATTAACATTAATTAAATAAGGTACAAAAAGAGAGAAATAATTTGTTTCTTTTTTTAGTACATTTTCATAGTTTAAATTAAACTACTAATTAATTATCACTACTACAGAGGGAGAGAGTAAAAAAACAAACTTGTTTACATTCTTTTACAATTCTCTCTCTCCCCTTTATAATGATTTATAACTTATTAAAATAATTCCCATATTGAAATCATATTACTATTAACAAATTACATGTTTCATAATTCTCACACTATCATATGGGAACTTTAAAAATATTGAGTTAAATAATGACGCTTTAAAAAAAAAATAGATGTAAGGAAATTAAATATTATTTTTCCCCATTAATGAAATAATCCTTTAATTAAACCTGGGGAATATACTGCCAGCTATCTAATTCTTATCTTTTTTTTAGTGCAGCCATATAGCCAACTGTTACTATATATATATATATATATATATATATATATATATATATATATATATATATATATATATATATATATATATATATATATATATATATATATATATATATGTAAGAGAAAACAATTTTGCAAGACCTAGATTCATCAGATTATATGTGATGCAATGATCATGAAAGTTAATGGATTAAAAAGAAATAGTATTAGTGTATTTAGCTGAAGTTTATATTACATTTAGTTTTTTTGCTAGAGTATTGTGCATGCAAACTATTGACTAGACTTCCATAGACATAAGACTTTCAACCATCAGTGGGGGAAAAGTATCATATTGCAGTTATGATTTCATTGATGATTAGCATTTTGCCATTCATCTGACAAAATAGACATGTGAGATTTGCATTTGCTGATATTTCTCTAATAAAATCCACCATATCAATACCGTCTTTGAAATGGTCAGACTTTTATATAATAGCTAACATCAATATAGGAATGCATAAACATGCTTCATAATTGTATGTATGTGCTCAGCAAATCACATTCAAAACATTTTTGAAATATGAAAACAAATTATGTAGAAAGAAATTTGACCCAATCATTATCTATATTAGTCTAAGTTCACATGATTTAACTGTAAAAATCATATTCAGAGTTGATAATGAGTCATAACTGACTTCATAGTTTTTTTTCTCTCTCTTGCAACCTTTTCTCAGCTAATTTTAACTTTATATTTTCTCATTTTAACTTTATATTTTCTCATTTTAATAGTTATTTTGTAGACATATATGAATCTCTGTACTTCAGTATATTAAATAAAGTATATTGTAAATTCAGTTCTTACAGATGTATAATATTCTCTCTTTATCAACCACGCTTATCTCATAATTTAATCATGTTTTTTTTAATCATTACTTTTTTATCACGTCTGATATTCCTATTAATCTTTATGATGTCTTCTAAAATTGAAATGCTAAAACAAACTGTTTTAAAAGAACACCAAATAGTATTTAAACTTCTATCGATGATGACAGTGATTTTATTTGGTTGTATATTCTGTTTCTGAGTTAAATGACTTTAGAATATTTTAAAGTATAATTTTAAAATTGATTTGCCAAGCCGTGTATGTGAGACTAATCATTTATTATATTACAATGTTCTTTCATTTAAAAATGCATTAAGCTAATTAATATAGTCTTTAAGTATAGTGACCTTTTTAAATGCTACATGCAAATCACAACATTTTATTGTTTGTCAGCCATTAAAGTGCATACATATTGAGGAATTTAGTAAAGGACTGAATTTAAATATTTTTTAAAATTAGATATCAAAATTGAAAATGATCCTTGAAGAAAACCATAATCTAGTGTAAATAAGCAGTTAAAAAACATTAAAGAATATATAGAATAAAATAAAAATCAATGTTCTATCATTTAATAGGTAATCAAATCTTCAAAGTTTTAGATATGCTCATTGTTTTTGACTTGAAAAAATTATACCCTCTGTGAAAACTTAATCTTATAAAATAATTGTGGCAAGGGTAGCATTTATAAGTACAAATAAAGATTAATCCACCTTTGGGGAAACAACATACCACATTTATTAATTACAATTCAACAGTTTACTAGATGATTAAAACTGTAAGAAATAAGACTAGTAAAAGACATTGCATAATTAAGCTGCAAAAAAAGAGAGTATAATATTGTAAACTGATCATATTCTATAATACTATTACTTCTCAACTTACTGGAACACTCAGTTATTAAGTCAAACTTAACACCTCAAACTATTTCTGTTATTATTGAATTAGAGTTTACAACATAATTATAATCCTAGAATAAATTTTGCATTTCCTAATTGGTGGTACATTTTATTCATCTTTATTCATTATGAATTCTGAGGTTTAGTCAGAAGGAAATATTTTTCCAATTACTCTAGTTTAATCATGCATTATTGAAATATTTGCAAAGCATTAAACATATTTCACCCGCTGATTTTTTTATATGTATTTATGTAAATAGATCTGCAATAAAATTTTAAAATAAATATTGAAATTTACTATCTGCTGACAAAACATAATTTTTTCTGTATATGTATGGATAATTTATTGTAAACGTTTTTGCAAGAAATTTAAGAAAAATCTGTACCAAATGCTCTGAAAATATATTACTTAACATTGCTAATAGAAAGTTTAATATTTACTGGCTGTGAAAATAAACCTTCTTCCATAGAGACAATATGTACTTTGAAGATTTACTAAAGAAACTATCTAAAACAGCCATTGGGTAGGTGTACCCTTTTAGTGATGCATTAATTTTTTTTTTTTTTTTTAATTTAATGTACCATTTTTGATCCAATATAACAATCGTTTATGAAGTATAATGAGGTATGGTTACTCTTTCATGATTTCTAAGATGAATCTGGTATCAACTGGATAAGTAGAAAATAAAGAGAACTAGAAGCCAAAACTAGATGTTTAATAATAATAAAAAAAGGCCTGGTGGTTTACATGATATGTATAATTACATATAAAATTATATATATTTATGTCACATTAAATTTCTGTTCAAATGACTTTACATTGAATTGATAATTATTTTTTTCAAATGTCTATATAAGTTGTACATCTAGTATATTAGTGTTCTTATGTAAAATGCATCTTTAATTTTTGTATCTCAAATTAAATTTAATATGCAATTATGGAGAGTTGTAGTGTTGCAAGTAGTTTGGCAGTGCACAAAAGCTTCTGATACATGTTCTGACTGGAGGGAGAATTCAATTTGAACATTTTATGAGAAATACATTAAGATCTCTCAAGCTTTGAACTGGAATCAGCTAGTCACTTGTGACATATCAACTTCTCCAATCATAGTCATGAGCATCAGCATTATTACTATTATCTGAATGTTAACTATAAATGTATTGACGACCCAAGAACAGAAAAGAATGATAATGAATAGAATGCTCATAAACAGTTGTTATATGATTGTTTGAATTTTGCAAGAAGGAAACTATTATATTAAATATCTTTGTAAATACATATTCCATCAATTGAGATGTTAACCTCAGTTTAAAATTGTGTTTATTGTCAGCATATATATAAATTCATAAAAACTAGTCAACATTTAGACAATATCAATAACAATCAACAATGTAAATAATCTGTTGTCAGGGCAACCTTCTTTTAACAATAAAGCTGGACCCCCACCTTTATTTATGGTCCAATAAATTTATATAGACACTAAAGATTGCAACTTCACCATAAAGATTGAAGTTATTGATACAAAGAAGTTTAAATAAACCTCCTTAAATAAGTAAATATAACTTATTTTGAATGCAGACTAATAAATAGTCAATTATAGCATTCAAATAGCAGTCACAACTTTTAAATTGCACTCCAATACACTATTAGTTAAATAATAAGTTGTAATAATTATATTTATAAAGCACATACTCGTTACTTTAAAGTAATATACATTAAGGCTACAGCCTTAAAACTATACACCTGAAAAAACGACAGTAGGGACCTCTGCAAATCTTTAACACAAGATTTGTCTTTTAAATAAATTTTGTGTTAAAGATTTGCAGAGGTCCCTACTGTCATTTTTTCAGGCCCATAGTTTTAAGGTTGTAGCCTTAATGTATATTACTTTAAATCAGTGGTCCCCAACCTTTTTGCACTTAAGAGCACATTCTATAATACCGGCCAGGTGGCGGGCATCATTTATTTTTTCAATGTAAATTTATAGTTGGATATTGTTAATGATAGTCCCTTTTATGTTGTAAAAGTATAGTATGCCCTATAATTTGATTACAATATAATACAATAATTTATAAGAAATCTTAAAAATTAAATTTATTTGTATCAGATAAATAATTTTTTATCATGTTCGGATAGCAGCGGGCACAGGGTTGGGTACCACTGCTTTAAATAATAAGTGTAATAATGCTCAAAGCTAGGGAGTTTTATAAATAAATTGATAGAAACCAGTCAACAGTTAGACAATCCCAATATCAATAACAATCAACAATATCTCTCTATATATACTTGCAATAGTAAAAATGTTTTTTGTATATAAAAGAGAAATTATAAAGTTGAAATTGATCGTTGAACAGAACATTAAAAATATTTATTTTTCAGGAATGATTTTGAATTAAAATAGAAATCCATTTTTTTTTTTTTTTTACGTTTGAAAAAAATTTGCATTTTTATACATTTTCAATAAGTGCATTAAGTATAAGGTAAATTTAAATAAAGTAATTAAGAAATCACTGTTATATATGAAGTAGAACCATTATGAAACAAATATTTAACAATTCAAGATAGTGCAGTGATCGTTAAAAAGGTAATGAATTTAAATCACACAATAGTTTCTGTTGTTAAATGTTATTATAATTAAAATATGCCATTTGCATTGCAATATAATTTTCTAATTATTATTTATTTATTAAGTACACAGAGGCTAAACTCTATACAGTAGCGTCACCAGTGCACGCCAGAGTAATCAGTGGATGCAAGAAGGTTTGTGCATAAAATTCCTATCTAGTGCCTACTCATCCAATATTCCCAGACTGGGATCCTAAGATCTAAGTGCACTACTCTCAGTTCCAAGGCTCCTCACTGATGAAAGCCACATGCTGAAAACTAGTCTGGAGATATTGGATGAGTAGGCACTAGGTAGGATTTTATGCACAAACCTTCTTGCATACATTGATTGTGGTGTGATGCACTGTGACTTCTCCTTAAACGGAGTCAGGAATCTCTCAGCAACCATGCCAAAGAAACCTATTGGCCACTTTACCTTCCATTTCCCACCCTAAGTTTTCCCATACTCTGCTCCACCCCATTTCCACATCATAATCTTTGTCAACTGTATGGCCTTTATATCTAAATCCCCCTTATCTTTTCCCAAACCCAGCATAAAAACCAATAATCCACTTTCTGAATAATCACTTTGTTCATATTTATTCTACCATAACTTCATTATTTGTACCCTTTCTGCTTTCAAGTATTTACATTCAATTATCAAATGCCTAATATTTTCTATGCCTTCCTTACACAACTTGCAGACTAAATCACCCATATTTTCCCACTTATATGTATACTCTCTTGTTGCTAAAGATCCTGTTCGAACCTTAAATAATCTCCTTGCTATTATCATAAATTAACTCCCACCAATATTCTGTTTACTTCTATATATATTTAAACTTTTTTTACTCTCCATACTAGTTCTACATCTCTCCAACTCCCTATTTTTTATTAATGTATCTATTCTTTTATCCCATTCCTTATCACTATAACATTCAACAATCTTCCTAACACAATCACCTCACCTTTTGTACAAGTATACTGATATAAATTCTTTATCCAAATCTTTTACATACCACATTACCTTTCTCACCCATCTTGTTGCCTGTCCTTTACTCAGAACCCAATTAAATACTATTTTGGCTATTCTTTTATTATCCATAAATTGCAACCTACCAAACATTTTCATTTTATTTTTTGCATTTCTCATATAAAAAACATGACCATCCCATTTCTTCTTGAATTGCCTCCCTTGCTGTCCACACATCTGCATCCAATGCATGTCTTCCTACTTCCCTTTGTACTTTTTCTAAGTAACCTAATATCCCTTTACTAACACATTACGCATCATTATGATTTGTTAACCCTGCTACTGCAACTCCCTTCCATACAATTTTAGCTACATCATATTTATTATATTAAAACACTGTTAATTTCTTTATTAATTCCTTTCTTTTCTTTGCTTTATTTATCAATTTTTTCTTCCATTCTGTCAAGCAATTTTTCTGATTACTTAAGATGATTCCCAAATAACTATATCATTTTACCACACTTAACTTTATATCCCCCAATAAAAATTCTACATCTTCTCTTTCCCCAGTATTAACCATCATTATATTTAATTTTTCTTCACTAAATTTAATCCCCATCTCTTTACTCATTTTTGCACATGTCCTCAGCATAACTTCCACATCTCTTTTTTCTGCATACAAAAAGACATCACTCACAAAAAAAGACCTGACACGTTATATACTCACTATCTATTAATGGTATCCCTCTTCCTAATCTTTCTATTGCACTCAAATATAACAAAAACAAAATGGGTGACATAGGGCATCCTTGCCTTAGTTCCACCCCTATTTTAATTTTAACTGATTCTATATTTCTTAATTGATATGTATAGTAATTATTTTCATATAATTTCTTAATAATATCCACTAAAGCTTCATCTATTCCAGATTTGGTAAAGTTACCCATAATCTATTTCTATTTACTTTATCATATCCCTTCTCTATATCTATAAAACTCTTATATAACTGTCTACCTGAATTCCTACTCTTATCCATAAGTTGTGCAACTACAAATAAACTATCTTTTATATGCCTATCTGATCTAAAACCTCCTTGCATTTCCCCACTACATTATTCCCTCCATTTTGCAACTCTTCCAGCCACCATATATGAGAAAACGTTATATAAAACTGATGTTACACCATCAGTCTATAATTGTTTAACTTTTTATGATCCTTACCCTTTCCTTTAAATAATAATTTTACTCTTGTATTACTCCAACTACCTGGAAAACGTTTCTGGGCCATCTTACTAAAACAGGATAATAGCTTTAGTTTTGCCCTATACCCTAAATTTATTTATGATCTCTGCTGCCCATCCATCTAAACCTCTTGCCTTACCACTTTTTAATTTCTGCCCCGTCTCATTCAGTTCATTTTTTGTAAAGCTAATATTCCCATTATTATATGCTTTCATGTTTTTTATCATTCTGTCATTCACATCTAACATCTTTTCTATATCCATTACATATCTATTTAAGATTCTCTCTAAGTCTTCTCTAGGGCTACACTCTATTCTCTTATCATCTAGTAATACTATCTCTCTCCCCCACATTTCTCTTTTTAATGTAATTCCAAATTTTTTGCTCCCATCTCTTCCACTTTTATTAATATTCTCCAACAATTTACTATTCAATTTTATTCTCTCTACAATATCTATTTTAGCCAACTTCTTCTTTTCTAAATACTTTTCCCATTTAGCATTAATATCTTTTTCACTTTTTTTGTTTTTAATAGCACACTTATATTTTCTGCATGCTTCTTTCTTCTCTTTTACACTTTTACTAATTCTCATTTTTTATTACTTTTATTCTTCTGAATATACTCACCTAAAATTCTATTTGCCATTTTTTGCATTTCATCACACAAGTTCTTATACTCATTCCCAACCAATTCTTCCATGATTTCTTCAACTTGTATTTTATACTCTTCCAACTTATTCCTATCATTCACTCTCCATCCACATCTTTCACTATTATTTCTACTTTTATTTCTATTCTCCATCACATTTCTAACCATTTTTATTACAATGAAGTTATGATCATTAGTACACACCTTAATTTTTCATGCTTTAATCATTCCCTCTTTCTCTATCAATACATAAACTGTTATGTGAAATATATTATTTCTAGACCATGTGTATTGTCCCTCATAAATATTTAATAAATTTCCAATGTTCACTCTCTGACAAAATTTCTTCAAAAGCTGTCCATTTTTATTATCTATATTATCACTTTCTTCAATATCTCCATTCATATTCTCTATAAACATTATTCTTTTCCCCTTTTCTTCAAAACTCTGTATATCCTTGTCTAACCAACCTTATTTTAAACCACAAATGTTCTTGACATTTAACAATATTTAAATATTTTTTTGGTACAACACCTATACCACCACACCTTTTTTATTTTTCTTTTCTATTTATATCCTGCCTTACCAAATGGTCCAGAATAGGTTCTTCTTCTTCTCTTAGATGTATTTCCACTACTGCTAATACCCCAAACTTTTCCTTTTCAATTGCTTTATTTAATTTCATCCACTTTTCTGACAATTTCTTCTTTCCTAATTACTCTTTTATAAATTCTTTTAATTCTTTCTACATTTATAAATTTTTCTTTCCATTAATTTTACAGATCCATTCCTTCTCCACATCTACTCTTGTATGTAAATCAACTATTTTTTGCTTATTTTTTACATTCCATCCATTCTTCTTTTTGATAATACTGCAATTTAACCCCCCCTCCCTTTATTAGTTTCCCGAAATATATTCTTTATAAATCATACTCCCTAAAACTTCACTTCCTTGTTTTCCTAAATGCAACCCATCTTTACTATATAACTCCCTCTTTCCAATAAAACATTCCCACACATCAACAAATATAACATAATTTCTCTCACACAATTTTTTCAATCTCTTATTTATAGAACATGCCTTATCTAACAAATGCCTCTTGTCAAATTTTGGATTACTCATACTCTTTCTTTAATCTTACTCAAATTCCTAATCAATTTTACACACTCATCCATTACTCTCTCTGATTGTTTTGACAAAATATTAGTCCCTACCATAACATACACATCTCTACTATCTTGATTTTTTACTTTATCTGCCACATCCCTAATTCTAGCTTCAGGCAAACATACTCTCACATACCGCTTCTATTTTCCTTGCAATTATATTCCCACATTCTCTAACTAGTGAATCTCCTATCAATACTGTCTCATACTCTATTTTCTCTACTACATCTATAACATTTTCTACAACCTTCTGGCCCTCCTTATCTACTTTTTTTAATCATTCCTACTCAATAATTCTTTTATCTCCTCACCCTTTGTCTCTAATGATTGTAATTTTGCTTCTATATCCTTCAATTCTTCCCCTCTTATTCTTTGGCTAACCATCTCCTTTGCGCTACTACTTTCTCCACCCATATCTCCTGACACTGCACTAAAACTATACTCTATCCTATCTTCCTTAACTACATTTTTCTCCCTTTCCCCTGATTTTCTCTTTAGACTATCTACTACTTTTCCCCCTCTTTTATCATATATTACACACTGACTACATAACAATAAACCTGTTACATCATTCTTAATCTTATTCAAACGTTTCAAGTGATAAACCTCATCAGACAGTACACTCTACCAGAGCACACCTCGTTTCTTTCTGCTGATTATATACGCATTGTGGAATACAAATGCAATCCATATTCCTTATTTCCCAAATCATCTATTCTATTTGACTTTATTAAAATCGATCAAACTATAATCAAGTATTTTTCGACTTTAGGTCTTCAAAATGTTATTTTTTTCTCAAAATAAATGACTATTCTTAAATTTTTTTTTCAAAAAACCTTTTAGTAACAAACTTACTAAAAACTAATCAACAAAATAACTTTTTTAAAAAAAAACTTCTATATATAAATAACAAAATAACTTTTTAAAAAAAAACTTCTATATATAAATAACAAATGAAAAACTTTAAAACAAATAAAAACTCAATTTTCAATCTTTCAAATTTCAATTAACTCACTCTCTTGACCACTCTTTACACTTACATACACACTCTTTATATTAATGCTCTCAGATGAAACAAATAACCAAATATTATTTTAACATGGATAAAAATACTTAACTGTGTTCTCCAAAAAATAATAGATTTATGAATTTTTAAAAAAGCAGGTGAAGAAATAGAAAAATTGTTAACAAAGCTGTATATGATAAAATGATTAGAAGAATATATTAGTGTTATTGATATATAATAAAAATGAAAAAAAAAAGAAAAGAATGTTTTACAACTGCCAAACCTATCAGTCTTATATTATTTTTATATAAGATCTTTATAAGAATCATTATAATTTGTTTTATACCAATCAATAGAACAAACTGGATTTAAAAATGGTTATAAGAACAGCACTTTATATCAAAGTACTAAGAAAACTTAGTAAAAGGTTTGATGAGTACGAGTTTTTCTGTTTGCATTGAATTTGTAGATCATGAAAAGGCATTTGGCTTGTAAACTTATCTGCAATGGTAAAGCTTTGAAACAGATGGACACAGATTATTGTTAAATTCTGAAGAATATTTATCAAATGCAAGAATTAGTGATTGGATTACATGATAAATACTTAAGAGGATTCACATTGATAAAGGTGTTTGAGAGGGTAATTTCATATCAAAAATTTTTTATAGTAATTTTACAGAAGTATTTTATAAATTAATGGTTGATTGTTATCATCTATATTTATAAACCTATTAAAGCCTTGAGTAGTTGGCTTTATTGTCTTAGTAAATATATTCTTTATATGGCATTTGGAAGTTATAAATGACTACTTATTAGTCTGCTTTCAGAACAGATTATATATATTTGCCTGATTAATGAGGTATATTTAAACTTCTTCACATTATTAATTGCCATCTTTAGTGCATATAAACATATGAGACCATAGATAAAGGTGTTAACACCTTTATTGTTAATGGATGTTGCCTTGACTACCAATTGAGATTGTTGATAGGTTAAGGGTTGTTTGTTAACATTTACATTTATAAACCTATTAAAATCTTGAGTAATTAGCTTTATTGTCTTATTAAAAGAGGAAGAGAAGAGAATAAAAGTAGATAGAGATAATTTAAGTCATCTAGATTCATCTGATGTTATTCTAATTTTTATAAATAATGATTTAGAACTTTAGGAAATGATTTTGCAAAAATTATAAAATGGAAATAATAATTAGTACACATTTAAAAAATGAATCACATTTCTCAAATGTAATTAAAGCCTGTGTCTTTTTAAAGATGTAAAAAAAAATGGTGCCTTTTTTGAAATAAAACATCAGTTAAAGTGTGTTTAAAATTTTTCTTAACCATCATTATATTCTGTTCATCTAGATACATGAATAAAAACTAAGAGAAATCTACAAAAAGATTGATTTGATACTTAGACATCTATTCAGGCGAATGAATTTTTATTACACTGTATATCAATTTATTGACTTTCATTTATTGTTAAATGTGTTTTATTAGTTGTGAATTTATTATAAATTTTAACAGTATTATTAAATATTTGTAGATTTTTATTACCCCCATTGTCTGTTCTATTTTATTTTTTTGAAATCCTATATATATATATATATATATATATATATATATATATATATATATATATATATATATATATATATATATATATATATATATATATATTACACAATTCCAACTTTTGGGTTGATAGCATCACTACGCTAATAAAATAATCATTATACGTAAAATAATCATTCATATGTAAAATAATGATAAAGACATTTTATTCAAAAGTATTGCTATGTTATATGTCTTTGCTTTTCATTGCCTACATTATATGATGCAACGGTCAAGTAGCAGACTCTGGCATTTAACATTCATGGGTCATGGCACAGTTCTCTCACATCTGGTGCTTGGATTTCATTCAAACTCCTGAACAATAAAGCCATTCAATTGATTATTTTTTGCTTAATTTATCAAACATAGTTTTTCCAAAGTGATAGACACATATATTGTCTATTTATTTTTCAACATTATCAGTATGACATTTAAATCAAATGACATATAGTTTTTTAAATATAGTTACTTTTAATATAAAGTAGAATCACATCTCTATATTTTGTTTTACGTCCATATCATATACACTGCATATTATAACTTATTTTGTAGATAATTTTTAAGTTTAATAGAATGTGCATTATTTTATTGAACTGCAAGGATACAGTACTTTTCAACACACACACACTCGTATATATGAGATGTTTTTTATGTGTATAGTAAGCATATATAAATCAAGATTATAGTGTAAACAATTAAAAAAGAATTATGTAGTTACAATTGAGTTGGAGTGTGGAGTAGATTGAAGCCTGTCCATTAAAGTAAGAAGATTGTCTATCTTAATATATATCTGAGCACTTATAGTGTATATGTGTGGAGATGATAGTCTGGACCAACTGATGATTGCTGGTTTAGCATGAAATATGTATATTGGTGATTATTTATCTTTTCAACATATATGTGTTTAAGTGTATCAGTGTTATTAGATAGAGTGGAGAGTGGTGGGTCGTGTGAAAGTCTGTGCTCATATACCCTATATATTACATATATAGACACAGGTATATAATAAGCCTGTGTTTCAGTTATTATATATAATTATTGTATATGTTCATTGATCCACATTCACTCAAAAAAATAAAAATAAAATATTTAAAAAACACACTATTTAATATCTTTATTTTTTAAAAAAAAATGAATAGTAAAGTATTAGACTCTTATCACAATTAAACATGCTCTAGTTGATATTCTTTTTCTCCAATAACTTTTTTTTTTCCTATAGAAGTAGACTTGTTCTCAGCAAACTATGGCTTTTCTAGTTATTCTGATGTTTTAAGTTTGTTTTAACTTCAGAATCTATACAGTTACTCTTACTTGCCAGTACTCATTTTTATTTCTCGGTTAAATTCTTCAAATTTTAAGCTTTCTGATGCAATTTGACAATGTTTTTTTTCCTGCCACTATTAAATCACTAACTTTTATTTTATTGGTTGAGAAATATACTTTATGAATTTTTAAAATTTTATAAAACTTTTAGTTTGTGCTTAGAAAATATTGTATCACATCAACATTCAGGAAGGATAGAAAAAGCAAATCATAAAATGTATATGCTTTCAAAGTAATCCAAATAAATAATATTAATAAGCATGATTGACTATGGCATAAGCTCCCATTTTATCAGTTGAGTAAGATACTTTACAATTTTTTTAAAAATTTCATAGAACTTTCAGCTTTACATTTAGAAAACTATTATATTTCAGAAAATGTATCGTATCAAAATTCAGAAAAGATAAAAAAAAGAGAAGAAAATCGTAACACGTGTGATTTCAAAGCAAATGATATTGGAAAATAGATTGGTACTGCAATTAATGTTTTTATTTTATTTTTTGCTTTTTTTTTTAATACCATATGATTGGTATAACAGATTACATTTATTATGTTTGCCTTTAATTCAAAATATATGTACACATAAATCAAGTAATTAATTGTACTTTTAATGTATTGTTATTGTTGGAATATTCTTAGAATTGCATTATTCAGATTCGTGCAAGATCTAATAATGTACAAAAATTTCCAAACCAATCCCTCATAACTTTATTCTAGTTTGTTTGATGCAGATATAAAATGACTGATTGTAAAGCTAAAGATTCATTGAAAAAAAAAAACATCACTTGATCTCATGAGTGGCTAAACATTAGATTATTTTATTCCATGAATTCTGTAATTGTTTATTGACCAAATTATAATAGGTATTTAATAGAAAAAAAAAACTTTCCTTAATACATTTGAAGTACTTGCTATAAATATGCTATATAAATTACGTATTATAGTTTTCTCCTGTCTTTAGTAACTCATGAAACCTTCTTGCAATGCCATATTTTAATTTACAAGTGTCAAACTTATTCTAATCACAGCTTTGAGATAATCCAGTATAGATAAATACAGTAATAATTATCACTTGATCATTTGTTAAACTAGGGATTATCTTTAGCCCAGATATAAACTTTAAATCTCTATTAAAAGATTAATATATCTGATTTTTTAATTTAACACACCCATGCACGCGGAATAATTTAAGTTTATTTCTTGAAATGATAATGCATAGTTGACAAATACTTGTTTAGCATGTTAATTAAAATTTATCTAAGAAAGTATATTCTGCTCTCATTAAAATTATTATTTTTTAAAAGTAATTATATACTTTTTATTTGACTTTCTTAAATTTAATTTTTTACTCCTATAGATGTTATTTAAATTAGTCAAGAGTAAAAGATAGTTATGCAGCTTTATTAATTATTCAAACAACTTGAATTTTTGCATGTTGTTTGTCTTAAAAATTTGTTTTATCAATCATTATCGCAACCATCTCGAATTTAATTAAGAAATTTGATTGCCAAATTTAATTTTTAAATGATTACATATATATAAATCAGAAAAAATGTAAATCATGAGGTTTTTGACTGAATAAAATTTCGCTTGATGAATTAAAATGTAAAAGTTTTAAATAGAAAACCTTGTTGATTATCATTACTTTTTTGAAGGTATATAATAAACATACAGTGTCGTCATTTGCAGGTGGTTGTTTTTGAGTATACATTTCATGTTTTTCTAAAAAAAAATTTCGTATTTTGTTATTTTTTTAATTATGTTTTGCTGCTTTACTATTTCTTTACGTTAATTTTTTTTTTTTTACTGTATGAAAAGGTTAGACTTTTAAATAATTGCAGTACATTTAATAATACGATCTAGTGTAGTTATTGGTTTTCTGTGTGGTAATACCATTATATAATATTTAAATTGTTATTAGAGAATCATAATCTGCTTTTATGAGAAAGGTCACAAATTTTCTGAGAGATGTCAATGGAGAATATTATTCAAGAATGGTAAACAGAGATTAAATAATATTGTCCCTTGATTCAGAGATCCTGGAAGGTGTGTAATAGTGTCTTCATATTACTTTAAAATCATATTTAACTGCTTGGATTGTTTGAATTGGAACATTATTCTCTTGGAAGATGACAAAGTTATTTAGAAATAGTATTGGTATTATGATCTGATCCTCATTTCCTAAAATCATTAAATAGTTTGTATCTAGTCCTTCGATGATGAAAAATGCTGGTACAAACAAATGTGTAAATAAAGACCCAATTAAACACATTTACAATCTTCTAAAAATTGTAAATATATTAATTTATTAAGCAGTGGGTTCTATCTTTTTCTCGTAAAATCTCTGGCTTGTTTTTTCAGTTGAGAGTTCCTTGTGCAGTCATTATTACTATCTGATTGGCTGTCATTTAAGTATTTTTAAGGTGCATCTGTCAAAGGTTTCAGTCTTTCATGTTATAATCTTCTATAAATGAAAACAATTTTTAAAGTGGATATTAGATAATATTCTGATCAGGAGAAAATTTTTAGTCAAAATGTTGGTTTATTATCTAATATTCACTTAAAATAAATTGTTTTAATTTTTAGAAGATTGTTCATGTGTTTAATTGCCGGTATTATAATAAAAGTGCATAATTTTCTCCAATATATAACATGTTTTCTCTTACTATCTATCGCTGAACTAATAGTATGTGAAATCTCACTATTGGATTAGAAACATAAGTAAATGGATTTGTTCATGGTAGTTCTAGCACCAATTGTGAGATATTTTGTTTTTGGTAATCATCAAAATAAATTATTAAAAGTGTAAATATTGCTTTATCCAACAATACAATATGCTTTCAGGCATTCATTTATTTTTATGCTCACAATACTATCTTATTATTCATAGTAAAAGCAATGCTTTTGAAATTGTATCTTATTTATAAATGCTTTGTGAAAAAATTTGTTAGACCCTAGAGTGCTCGTGTGCATGACTTTGGCAATTATTTGTTTAGTTGTGGTTTTGTAATTTTTGTCATTTTTTAAAAAAAATGTTTATTGCTTCTCAGTATTGGTTTCTGAATACATTTGTTTCAGATGTTTTATCTTTTGTTATTCCTGAGATTTTCTCTCTTGAAATAATAAGCAATTACAGTATTTTGGATACTCATGTTATGCTAATCAGGCTTTGACTCTTTTTAAACTTGTGAAACTGATATAAAGTTTGAGTCATATACTCTTTACCACACCCTAACAGTTCCATTTGTGTGCTACATGACACTAAAAAAATGTTTAAACTAAAGCTATTCCATTTTTTGTTTAACTTTTGTATATATTCAATTATTTAAATATTTCTAAACAAATTTTTGTTCAAACATTGTAAATTTAGCTCATGTGTGCACCCACATTGACACATTTAATGTTGCAGTTTGTACCCTTTGATTTCCTTTGCATTTAAGGATAGATTATAATCAGTATACCAGTCTAAAAAGTATCACTAGTGTTGCTTACTACATAATAGCAAAACTTCTTGGTATGTATTTTTAAAAATTTTTTTTTTTATAACAACAACAAAATATTTATTTCCAGCTCACTTAATATAATAAAACAGGAATAACCCCCCTTTTTTTAGTATCATCTATTATAAGCTTGGGTGATCAGAGATTATCAAGTCATATTTAATTCTCATCCAATTTCTGACTTTTGCTTTGATTAATGAGACTTGAGATTCAAAGTTGGAAGAAATGCTAGTATGATTTAGCATCCATCTTTAACTTCATTTTACATATTAAGGTAAAATTTTGCATTTTCAAATCATTCTAAGGTTCTGAACCCAAGCCGGTCAGTTTAGACTTGCTTGCATGGTTTTAATATATCTATGTATATGTAAATATAAAGAATTTTTTAAAAAAAAAAAAAAAAAGGAATTTATTTTTTATTTAGTAATTTTTTGCAAAAATATTAATTCAGTATTAAATGAAGTTAAATTCAACATTAAATGAACTGTTAATTGAAAAGATGGTTATCAATTTTTTTCTAAATTATTTATTTATTTTATAAATATTAATCACAGATATATTTTGTGATAAACTTGACACTTTTTAAAAAGTGAAAACAACTACTTTATTAAAAATTAGCTTCCTTAATCCAAAGATCTTGAGTGGTTTAGAAGAACTTAGCTTCAATGGATTAAAGATATAACAGTTTCTGTATCAAAGCTAATGATGATGGTAATTCTGCCAAGCATAAAAAAAATCATTGAAGAACTTTGTTATGGGATAAAATGAAAAACAAAATTTATATCCTGAAGCTGTAGAATAATCAATAAAAACAAATCATTAATTTGCAAAATAATAATAAGAAGAGAAAAGTAAATTTGTGTAGTGTTTTTTATCAACCTGAAACTGTTAAAGAAATATCTACAATATGTGATAATTTTTTTAGGGATATTGAAAAGGTGCTGAATTTGTAAGTAAATTATATAAACAGATGGAATATTCCAGTTAATTGTAACATACTATATTAACAAAAAAGCTTTGAATCTCTACAAAGTCTTTAGTAAAAAGAATATTTTGTGAAACAGTAATGTTAAAAAGTAATATAATGTGACTCCATAAAGCATGTAACCTGTATGAAAATGATAACAGAAAAAGTATAAGGGCAATTAGCAATAACACTAAAATAATTTTTTGTAGTATCAAAAATTTTATGGATGTATATGAAAACTTTATCCAAAAGACTCTTATGACAAACAGTAACATTTAAAAGTAATATAATATATCAACAAAGATCATAGAATATAACAAAGATTTTAGGAAAAATCCATCAAAAAGAGTAACATCAAACCATTTATCAATGAAACACAAAAGATAAAATGCTTATATGATGGTTTGTGTTCATTATTATCAATATCATTCGTATTGTTTTATTTTTTTATATATGCTTTAGTTGCATAAATATTCAGCTGCATTTGACTTTAATATATAATATGTTAATGTGGTCTATCATTTTCAGTTTATTATTCCATGATGTTTTTCTAATTGTAATATTTTGTAATTCAATTGTTACTAATTTTCTTCTTTTCTGAACCAATGTAATATCTGTTAAAATGAACTTGATATATTAAATATATATTGAAAGCATGTTAGGCAGTAGTAAAACTAAATGTTATAATAAAAAAAAAAAACCTTTTCTGTGTATATTTTATTTTACCACATATTATTGTAATATTATATTTCTTATTTTTATTATTGTATTAATGTGCATAATTCTGTACTGTTTTTATATGCTAAATACTTCTATATTATGTATATAGATGTGTGTTTATTAAAACATGTATAGGATGTAATACTATCTATGACTTTCAATAATTGATTGGAAACTTGTAATCAAGTCATTCAGATATGATTGTGTACTGCATCACTCTTTTAAAAAAAAATTGTCCAAACTGAATCATCGTATGTATACAATTCATTTTATTAGTTTGATTACATTCTTTTACACACACACACACACACACATATATATATATATATATAATGAAGACTTCTGCTGTGAATAAACTCATGAGATGATAGTTTCACTAAAACAAAATTATAATCAGTATAAAAGAGTTGGAAGCAATGACCACATCTGCATGCTTTGGTACATTGGCAGAATGACCTTAGGGCTTAAGGTCCATGGATCATGCCTACTCTGTCAGTTTTGGTGCTCAAATTTTTTTATGAATTTCTGAGAAATAAAGCCATTGCCAATAGCATTGATGTATTATATACATATGTCAACTAAAGAAATAAAGTTTCAGTCTATAAAGGTATTTAAATAATTTTTTGCTAAAAAAGGCAAAATCTATTTGCAAAATATATTCAGACTAATAAACCACCATAATGAATAAGTAAATGTATATAGCTTATATTACAAGATTGTTCATGTGAAGAAGTGTCAAGTTCTTCCATTAATGATTGTTTTATTTAAGGGTTGTCATGATTCAGTAGTTATTAATAGTGAATAGTTAAGAGCAAGATAAACTAGACCCAGAATATTAATATGTTTCTGCAAAAGTTTATAAAACACAACTGTAAGTTAACTGATGGAATATAGCATGTAAAATTGAAAAATCTTAAAATTGGTTTTTGATTTATATTTTCAGAATTTTTCACTATTTAAGAAATGAAAAACTTCTCCCATTCATTCTGAGACAAACCAATATTGGTATAAAAGACACTCATAATGGAAAATTTCATTTGTTTTTCTGAAAATTAATGTACCATGAATTATTTTTTCAAAGTTATATAACCAAGGAGTGCATTTTTATAAATATTTTATCTGATGTATCATATAGAATTATCAACAAATTCAAATGAGCCATGTTTATAGTTAACTGTGATTATATGATCAACTATAAATACTTCTATAAGTATCTTTTTATTTCTAGATAGGAAAATGATATATGTTGTTGATTTTTTTTAGGGATACTCCCATGATATATATGACATTAACTTTATTATAAGTCTTTAACCAAAGTATATTATTTAACTTTGTAAGACCCTTTATAATGCATCAGGTGGATGATTTTAGACCATTATATAACAGAAGTAGTAAAAATTCTGCTAAGTATTCCAAATATTTTGTAGTAATGGCACACTTATTTTTAATCTATTATATTAAGATATATGTGTTTGCATAAACATATATTTGATTCTTTCATGTATGATGTTACTTGTTATTAGTATCTATTATTTCAGAGTATTACTGATCTCATTTTTCCATTTTATTTTCTATGTCTGTAACAACAGTAATATATTTATCCCATAATGATCTATTGCTAGTTTGAATTGTCAGTGGAGACTATATGTAGTGTAAATAAATTATGACCAATATGCTGTGTCCATGTTAATTTCTAGGCATGAACATTATAATGGTGATGTTTAGTATCATCTTTGGACACACATACTTAGAATTACATCGTTATTGCATGTGGTAAAAGTTTATCAATTTTTATTTTTGTATCAAGATAATTTCACAATTTTTCATCAACTATATCAGCTAAAAATTTAACTGAAAAATCTACTCATACTATAAAATACATTAATATGTAGGCTGTACATGGACTTAAACTAATGGAGCAAGAAAGATTTTAAAAACATGCTGAATTTTGTCACAAATTTTGTCCTTGATTATTCTAATTTGTTTATTTTGTATTTATATGAATTATAGATAAAACTAGATCGTTTGAAAAATAATCCTTACTTATTAAAGTTATCATTGTTTTCAAGATGCTGCTTGGTTTAATGTAGTGATAGTGTGGATGACCTACTCTCAAGGTTCCATAGATCACAACCCAACAATCACTTTTAGTGCTCGGTCTTCTTATGAACTCCTGAACATTAGTCATTTGATTTCTTTATTGCTTTCAGCATCATAAACTGAGCAGTATGAAAAACATAATTTTTGTACATTTCAAAAAAATATTTTTACAGACTTATTGATTTGTTAGAAATTTAGTGGGAATTCTCTGTGTATTTTTATAAATAATTTTCAGCTGTAATATAATAAAGTGAAGTACTAATTAAAAACAGGCATGGAAAAACTGAAATATGTTATGTACTAATTATATTTTATCTAAATTACGTTATGCTAAAAGTAACTTCACTTTCAGATTATCTATGTTTATATAAAGATTGACCATTAGTAAATAATATTTTATGCATATGAGAATTGAGAATATAACAATTTCAAATATTTTCTGCAATCCAATAAGATTATACCATAAAGAAATATAGATTTTAAATAGATTGCTGCAGGTTTGTAGATTTAAATGTTAGAAATTTATTGGAATTTTTTGTGTATTTTTATAAACGATTTTCTGCTATGATGTAATGAAGCAAAGTACTAATTCAAAACAGGCCTTCAAGCTGAAATTATGTCATCTAATACCTGTATTTGTCTGAAATACTTTAAGCCAAAAATAAGTTCATTTTTATTTTATTATCCAAGTTTATCTAAGAATTATGAATAAGACAATAATACTTTATATGTTTGAAAAAAATTCTGAAAATTTTTTAATATATATATATGATATAAATAATGCAAAGTGTAGGATTATCTCCATGTAAATAATTAAATATATTTTTATCTTTAATGTTGCTAGGAAAACATCAATTATTGTTCCCAGTCCCAAGCTAAACAACTTTTCTCTAATACCACATAATATCATTTTTGTCTTGAGTTTAATTAGAAATGATTCTCTTTTACTTCTAATCCAAATTGTTATAATGATTTTAACTCACTTATTTTGTAGGTATGAAGATTCAGAAGGTTCATATCTTTTGATATCCTGTAAATAATAATTCATTTTATTCATAGTTTTATATGTTAAATTAATTATTTACATTGATTTATTATGTACAGAAAGCAAAGTGTGCAATTATTATGTATAAATAATTGTAGAATCTTTATCTTTTACGTTATTAGAAAACTGTCAATTACTATCTATAGTACTAAGACTAAAACAACTTTTCTCTTATGCCCTATAATAACTTCTTTATCTTGAGTTTAATTAGAGATAAAATATCTTTTTTTTACTTCTAATCCAAGTTGTAAGGACAGACTGAACAACTATTTTTATAGATATGAAGATTCATAAGATTCACATCTTTTAACATTTTGAAAATAATAATTCTTCTTCCACAGAAAGTTATATATCTTAAATATTTTCATGAATTTATCGATTACTGTTGATAATAATTAATGATTTCCTAGTGACATCAAAGGTAATCTTTAGTTATTTACATGAAAATAGTTCCATTTTTTTGCTTTGTCTACATCATAATAAATCCATGAAAATATTTAACAGATAAAACTTCCTGGTGGAGATTAATTATTATTTATAGGATGCCAAAAGACACCCGATGAATCTTCTTCCCTATAAAAAGACTATCTGAGTTTAAATCTTATAAAACTTGGATTAAAAAGTAAAAGAGAATTTTCTTTTAATTATAATTAAGTTCCAGACAAAAGAGGTATTATAGAATACTAGAAAATAATTGTTTATCTTTAGCTCTGCCATTAATAATTGATGATTTTCTAGCAACATCAAAAGTAAAGATACTTTTTTTATTTACATGGAATGATCTCATTCTTTGCTTTATTCATATTATAATAAATCTATGAAATATTTAATTCTAATATATATATATATGAACTTGATTTGCAGGAAAATTCTAACCCTCATGCTTATATTGGCTGACAAAACAGTAGATGTTGAGGCAATTAAGAATACCATCAGATATTGTATTCCTTTTCAGATTTCTTTGATAAAGATTTTTGAGCATTATATGATGAGTGCTTGTGATTCATTTTTTTAAAGTGATTTTTTTTTTTGTTGGAATACACCTACTTTTTAAATATATCTTCATACGGCCATGATTCACTTTATAAATTAGAGAATAATGAATGTGGCTGAGATTTATTTTGCAATTCTCTAGGATTATTTAAAACTCAAAGGAATTAAGAAAGCACTTTAAAAAAAAAAAAAAGTTTAATATTTTTAAAGATGTTAATTGATTTTTCAAGTTCTATAATATATCTAGATATTATTATTTTCTTTTAATTAAATGCTGAAATAAAGATACTTATTTGTAGCCAGCAAATTTAAGATTCAAATTAGAGTTTCATTGTATCATAATTTCAGTTGTTCACCCTGCATCACAATATCATCTAGGTGAAGAATTGTTATTGTTACAGTTATTAAAAGTTTATAATCATGTAAAGCATTAATTTCTATAAAGACTGAATTAAAGCATAGCTTAATTATTACGTAACACAATTATTTTAGAAATCTCATTATGGATTTAAATTTTTGTCAGTGTATTTTTTTTTTTTTTTTAAATTCAATTTAACCAAAACATTGCTGCTATCTGTATAAAGGTAAATAGATCTATATTATTTCCAATACTAAAGATTATATTGTGATATTTTTTTTAAAATAATTTACATTAGATTGTTAGCGCTAGGTTGCTACTCCAGTCCCAACACATTTTAACATGTTCTTTTAGAGTGGTATCATAAAATATTATTTAACTCTGATTTTAGAGTTAAGTGTTGATATAACTGAGATGTATATATATATAAAATAAAGTAATTCACAATGTGAATATATATAACATTAAACACAATCAGTTTAAATGCTGCTATAATAAATAATATACACCCCCATCTCAGCACAATACCGTATTAAGAAAATGAAATCACTGGTCTTCTTCATATATAAAGGCGATTGTCCTCAATACTTAAGGCAGAAAGCATGGATATTAATTAATCCAATAATTTTATTGTTTTGTATTGATCATACAGATTGATTTTTATTTAACAATGTAAATGTAATTCTAAAGCAATATGTAATTTGCTTATGCTGAATATTTTTTATATATGTAATTACATATACAAGAAACATTCAGTATACATACATACATACATACATCGGCACTTAAAGTTATATATTGCATGGGAAATAGATTACATCTTATTATAAGTTCATCTCATCCCTTCCTATTAATATTTAAGGATATGCAATGATCTGATAATATTAAGGGTTAGATCGATGCAAATCCAATAAGGGCTTCTGAGTATTCCATCATCAGATTTTCAACAAAATTGAAGGTTGAATAATTGTAAGGGTGAGAAAATTGAAGCCTGTCCATTAAAGTTTAAAGAATTGCTATTTTAATATAAACCAAGCATTAATTGTGTATATGGATGGGAGATTATGCTGGTTCTGCATGAAATACAGATATTGGGGATCATTTATCTTTTTCACATATAAGTGGTCATGTGTATCAGTTGCTTGAGATGGAGCAGAGGATGAATGGACTAAAACATCAAGAGTTCAAATTCCTCTACTTATATTAGCAAAATAAATAATTTTTTTTTTTTTAAATTTTGTAATAAACATTAAATGATCTATATTTAATAAAGTAATTCACAACATGATTATATATAAAATTAAACACAATTATTTTAAATGCTTATTACAAAGTTAAATTTAAAAAATAAGAGGATTTTTTTTTTACCTTGTTAAATAAAAATCAGTTTGTTTAATCAATATAAAACAATAAAATAATTGGACAATTTAATATTATATGAATCTAAAGATCACTGGTGCAATTTCTATCTGGCTGTTACTTATGCTAGCATTACATGAACAAGAGAGGAGAATAATACCAGTCAAAAATATTTCACATTTTTCTCTGCGTTATGAAAAAGTATAAATATATATTTTTTCTATATGTCAAAGTGTTGACCGGGAAGCAAACCCGGGCCGGCTGCTTGGAAGGCAGCTATGCTAACCGCTATTGTTTTTTCTTTAAAACAATCAACCGTTTCAACTAAATGATGTAAATAATTCAATATATAACTAGAAATAAAATGCTATTACAAACAAATCTTTAGGCAATGGTAGTGAAGATATGAGAATTATTTTCATCCGAATTTATACACACACACACACACACACCAAGCCACATTAACATGTAATTGCTTCATACAAAATAATGATAATACATTTAACATAAAAATAAACGAAACATTTTTTTATTAATTTTTTTTCACTGAAGTCTCTCTCACACTCACACAAAAAGACCTATTATTAATGCAAAATTAGCCACAAAGGCATTAAAAACCTATGACATTTCTTAATGAAGCAAGACAATTCCACGACTGATTTTTTCCAATTGAAAGAAGTTGAAGAAGGCTTTCTAAAAATGTATTCTATGCCATGCTGCTAACTGGCTTATCTTTTTTCACTGAACTGTCTATCAAAGCTATATTAATTATTTTATTTTCGAAATACATACTGTATATATTTTTTTATATTATTTCTCTGAAATATTTATTTTTGTTTTATTTCCATGATAACGAAATGGTGATAATTTTGTATGTTTGCAAATTTTGGGAAAAAAAAGTCAGGATAGATATAACCTCAGAAGAAAAATTACACTCAATTCTACTGGAAGTAGATAGCTAAATTAAAGATGCTGACTGCATTCCAGTTCATGGAAGACCAGATTATCTGGATGATGAAGAGAAACTTTCTGACACACACATAGCAAGCTTTGTTTACAGCTGATTAACACACTATCAAAGAGATAGGCTCTGAAGGCAAGTGAAATATCTTTGACCAATAATTGTAAAACCAGAAAAGAGGATAATTCCTATTGTGTATCCCATTTACAGATAGTACATGATCAAAGAAACAGGAATAGGAGATCAGAACTATGATCAAAGACTATTTTTCTCAAACCACAAGGAAACCATTATAGATATAAACAAATAAATTGCTTTTTAACTGTTCATATTTCTATTAAAATTTTTATTCAAGTTTACATTATGTATTAATATTATTTTTTTAATAATTTAAACTTTATTTGATTTAAGTAATGTGATTATTTCATGATTTTTTATTTATTTACTGATTAAATCACAAGGGTAAAAGGAATGACTATATCTTTTTGAATGTAAAATAATATTAACATAAGCAATGTTGTTGATCTTTGCACTATGTTTTATTAAGATCCACACACCTTTTTTAAAAAAAAAAATTATTTAAATCTTACAGGTATACATATATACATATATAAGCCACTCATAAATAAGCATGGTTCTTTTAACTCCAAGGGAGAAAAAAGAGAAAAAGAAACTATTCTAGAAATGAGTTTCATGATGACTATTCAAACAAGTTCATGGTCCATAAATACATTCTCATACAAAATATAGTCCAATTTTCTGTTTGTATTATATTTTGTGATGCTATCTCTTAATTTCTCCAGCATGCCATCTCTTAATTTTTCCAGCAGAAAACTTATCCTTCAGAAGTATTTCAGCATCATATCTAATTATAGCTCTCCAATCTATCATCATATCATCCTAATGGAAATTATTAACATTGCTTCTCATGAGACTGTCATTGAGATAATCTTTATAACATAAATGAGATCTGTTTTTCTCATGACAACCATGTTCAGGCATACCATAAAACACTGTTTTAGAAGCTTTGCATCGTTCATCTATTTTATATTTCCAATCCAATGTACATGTGATTTTACAGTAATGAATCACATCCAGCAAATTGAAGAACATAATAAATAAACATATTTACACAAACTTATGCATAAATATATTTACACCCCTTTTTACAATATTATATCATTAAATTAAATACAGTAATAACATTACTTCTTACAAGGAGCATTAAATATAATCTTAATGCCTTTTTGATGCTGAACTCCTAAAATCAAACATTAAACTCAAAATAAAAAATGTAATATTGTTTACATATAAACATTATTTACTTATAAACTTTATTAATTGTTATTAATAAAAATGTTTATTATGGATCATAATGTGAATCTAATAATGTGTTTCAAATAAGTTTATTACAATTAAGAACTGAGGTAGACATACAAACAAGCAGTTATTATAACATATTTTAATAATTTTTATTTTTAAATGAAAACTTCATATATTTTTTCCATATCCTTTTTAGATTACTAATGCATGTGTTTATGCATGTATGCTAATTTCTCAGTCTGAAGCTTGAATGAGATAACTAGGCAATGGTGTAATATGACCAAGTAGTAGCATTATGATATAGTGTTTGATTGAAGTATAGATGAGTAGTTACTATACATATAGTGTACAAAAAAAAGATGAAAAAAAATATTTTAGAGATCCATATACTATTTGTTGGTATAAGATTTTGCATCTAAAATGAAATATCTTTACTATTATTGACAATTTAATTTGATTTAACATCTGAATGGAGTAAAAGATTTAAGTGTTTTATTGGGAATTACATATATATGTATCAATTTCTCCATCTGAAGACAAATTATGGCAAGTAGGCAATAAAATATTAAGTGATAACATCTCATTATAGTCAATGCTAATTCACCATTGTTTGCTACCTCCATTAACAATTTGTTTCAACTCATCAAGTTAGAGCAAAATAATAACACAATAAATACTCTTATGTTGTTTAATTATAAAAAATTTAAAAATATGGATGAATTTATAAATATAAAAGATTCATTAAAGAACTTACATTGAGAAGAATATTAATATTCAAATTAATATCAAAAGAAGAAAACTTCATTACCATTACCAGAAATCATAGTATTATTGCTCATAATGATGCTTTTTCAACTCTTTAAGTTTTGTCCTGTTTCACAAAAAGATAGAATGTTATCTATCTTCTTATTGTTATTTAATATTATCTTTCATATAATGTGGGATATTCTCTTTTTTATTGTATTTTATGTAATGTGAAATATTATGATGGTTAGATTTTATTTATCATTTGTTTAATATATATGACCATGTAGTTGCAACTTTCTATAATATTTGTCAATAAATTTCTATCTGATTGATTCTTTTATAAAATTATTCATTAGTAGTTTTTGTAACATTTTTTAAAATTATTATTTATATGTCCAGAACATCTATTTTAGTTTAAAACTTATTCTTTTTTCCATATCTGACATTAACTAGTGAACATGTTCTTGCTATGGTTACTTTTAATTTGTATTTTCTTCTGTCAGTTTAGATTATTTGTGGTATGACTTTCTATATTGCCTATTTATTTATTTTTTTTGGACAATTTTGATTTTTATCTTCATTTTCTATTTCTCATTATTTTTGTCTGGACTAATTTCATGTTATATGAATGTATTTGATGAAATCGTATTTCCATATTTTATACTTTTTCTAATTTCAACTATTATCTCATTTCCTTACATATGTTCATAATTGCTTTTGGATTCTGATAGATATTTTTTTAGTAAGATTAATTTTTTTTAAAGAATATTTCTGTAGGGTAATTTTCACTACACTACTCTCACATAAGTTAGGGATTGGTTTCTATCCATTTTTAACACCTTGTCGAGGAATGTATTCATAAATATATGACCAAGTACATGTGAAAAAAGATATATGATCACCGAGATGCACATTTTGTGCTGAACCAGCACTCATCAGTTGACCCAAATCATATTCTTTTACACTTATCTTTATCATTGTTTAGTATATATATATATATATATATATATATATATATGATCAATTAATACAGTTTAATTGATAAGCATCAAACTTATTGCCCTCACAACTTTAATCCAAACTACTTTGTGGAAGTATATTAATAATTTTTATTAGTTATTCATTAGAGTAGAGATTATCTACATAATGAATAATATTTATGTAGTGTAATTTTGATGTCTTTGGTCATATGTTTATGATTACACCTGTCCACAAGGTGTTAAAAGAGCATAGAAACCATTCAATGGTATAGGGAAAATTACATTACAGAAATATTATTCATATAGTAAATAATCTGTTATATAATGAATGCCTAATAAAAATTATTAATTTAGTTTTTATTTTTTATAATTCATATACTGCCCAAGCTATTTTCTGGCCAGTGTTCTTCAAGATTTTTGAAAGTCAACAAAAGATAGATATTGTTTCTTGAAGTGTAATGACAATATCTGTTGCATAGTTATTCTTTATCTGAACTATTAGTCTTTCATTTAAGATGCTTATTAAGACTTAGGTCTTCATTTAAAAAGGTTTTGCAATTTTTATACTTCTGATATTAAACTTTTTATACAATATGTACATTTTTTAAAATAAACTATCTGCCATATCTGATTATTTCGCCATATATTGTTTCCAGAGCTTTTTTTTGTAAGTAAAATATTATTTTTACTATCATAATATTAAATGGTGGTACAATTTTAAAAGCTTTTTTTATTAATAGTTCTGATATTTTTATTAAAATTGAATTTATATTATTTAAAAAGTATATAATTTAATTTAATTGAATATAGCATAATTTTTGCTTATGAGAATTTTTTATATACAATTTTTATTATCCACTGTTTTTGTTGTCATTTTCTCTTTATCTGTCTCTCCCTTTTTTCATTCATAAACTTATCTAGATTTATTTTTATCTTATTACACTTTGCTATATTCCATTATTTGTCCTGTACTGGGTTAGTATTCTGTATGGTTCAATCTTTCTTAACCCTTTCTTACTCTTATATTATTTTAAATAATTTTTTTAAAGCCTTATTGTTATTTTTGTCCTCTGATTTTTTTTTTGCATATTGATTGGTATTTCTACATTAGTCTTACTTTTATTTTGATTTAGATTTTAATGTGTGAAAGTGTGTTTTATTTAATTTTCTAAGATTCAAAGTTGATATTTTGCTATAATTCAAATCTATGTTCCCTGGAAAACACTTGTATTAATGTTAACTATCATCTATTTATCAATCTCATATTTGTCTTGTTCTTTTCCATTATCAATCTGCATGTAATTTTAAGCAGTTCTTTTGTTGAAATTATGTGTTGTCAATCATCATATTATATTTTAAAACAAATTGCAGTTGATTTATTTTTCCAAAGCTGAAGTTGTTTATAACTTCTTTCTGATTTCCATTACCACTTCCAGTTTTAACATTCTAATTTCTTATAATGATAATAATATTTTTATAAGCGAGTTCATCAAAAGTTAGTTTAAAATTTCTATAAAACTGATGTATTTTATAGCGTTTAATCTAAGGACACACACCAAGATTACTATGATGCTAGAAAGATATACTTTGAGTTTAGATAGCATTGCTTCTTTGATGGGTTTATATTATGAACAAGTTTTTATTTTTATTTGAATAAAATCCTACACCAGCTTCATGATTAAAATTACTTTCAGATTAGATGTCCATCAAGCTATTTAACTTTTCAAATTCAATTTAATATATCTCAGTGATTTTGAATGCAATGGCCATTTGTTTCTGGTTTTTTTTTTGTCTAAGTCTTACTTTCCAATTGTCGTAATGGATTTTAAGATCCAATGAATGGTCTATAATTTAACACCTGGAATTTTATTTTTTTATTTTTTATTATTAATCAACTTGTTGCTTAATTAGCTTAAGAGATCTTGTTTTTGTAGTAATGTCTGAGATTCTGGGATATTTTTTGTGAAAGTTGTATCATATTTTATTCATGTTTATTTTTTTAGGTATCTAATTTATTTAGGAGGATTTACAAATAGATTGCTTTTTACAAGACATGTCTTTTACAACGTCCACTGTAGTGATAGCTAATATTTTTTTGCTTTAGCTAATGACAGTTATTGTAAAATATATATATATCAAAATGAAGATTGTCATGAACAACAAATACAAATGATACTATCAGAGTTCATTCATGTGTGAACTTGGATACTATATCATTTATTTTTGAAATGATAAATTCTTCTTTATTTTCAATGCCTTTGATTATCTTTTATTTTTCTAGATAGTAATAAGATTTGAAGAGAAAAAAAATCAGATTACAAAATAAGAAAGTTGATAAAATGGAAGGCAATGAAAATAAAGAAAAATTAAAGACGATTAAAATCCTTCTTTTGAAGAATTACTAAAAATACAGTATAGACATCAATATAATTCAAATGTATAATCAATAGATGAAAAAAGTGATTAGCTATATACCACCTCTTGCTAATCCTCAAATCTGAGTATACTTTAGTCTCTAATAAATTAATTCGAAAATTAGAACATAAATAAGATAAGAATTAAAGCAGTAGAATAAATATAAATGTTGACTAAGTTACTACATAAAAATAAAGATTGATGAAGATTTTTCACATTGAAAATATGAGACATTATATATAATAAAGTTATTATACATTATATCAACAACAATATCATGTCTTAGCCAAAGAGTAAAAAGAGATCTATAAATATCGTAAGTCTTTAAAATATATAGAAAGTGATTTAATATTGATCTATACAACTGTTCATGTGATTTAAGCCGAGTGTAAATCTTAGGACTTTTTGACCTTTGGATATTATCTTGAATAATGCAAAGGACTGAAAGATGGACAGTTAAATGCATAAGTATATTAAATCCAGATTTGAATTCCAAACTTCACAGATGCAAAAAAAAAAATCAGAAATTGATCTGTTGTTGGAAATTTTTTAGCAGTTTACCATCTGTATTCATAATTATTCAAGTTTACAATAAATAGCTATAGAATAGTAAAATAACTAAAAAAAAATATTGAAATTTTGTTAGTTGAATGGAATTATGCTCTTGTCACAAGATCTCAGACACAGATCATTTGATTATTTTTGAAAAAAGTTTTTCATTATTTAGTATGTTTATATGTCTTCTATTCATTCATATTTTTTTTTAAGCGCACATATAGAAAAATCATTTATTTCTTAATATAAGACCTGAATAATATCGGATTTATTATGTAGAAAATTACATCATATATCAAGAAAAAAAAAAAAACAACACTTTGTAGAAAGTGGTTTTCTACTTGAAGTAAATGTATTAGTTTTCAGCATATTAGTAATTTGCCGTAAATAGCTTTGTTACTCCGGACCAATTTGCCGTCACTATTTTACAAAGTGTGTGTGTTCTTTTTTACTTTGAAGTACGATATTGCTTCTTTACTGAATGATAGAAAAAGAAATTGTTTGATGCACGGAATAAAAAAAAAATAATTTTTTTTTGATTCATTAATGTTTTTTTATGTGAAATTGAATTTGAAAATAAATATTTTAAATTCGCGAGATTTTTTTTTTTTAACTAGCTATGTAGGGAAGATGTTGAAAGAGTGTATAAAAATCTAATGTTACCAGTTGTTTGCTATTTATTTAGCAGAAAAGGGGGAAAAGTCTTTGTATTTTTAATGAATAATCGAAACCAGCTATAACTGAAAATGTGTTAATCACATGTTTTAGATATTGTTATATCCCAGTTATTATTAATATATATATATATGTTTTTCGTTATAACACTAGGCAGATACATATCATAATTCTACATATAATAAACTTAAGTTATATTTTTTAAAATTTCAATCCTAATATTACTTAATATACTTTTTACACAAAGCTATTTTTGCTATTGAAAGTCAATAAAAATGCAAACACAATGCAAATTCATTTAAAAAATGCTATATTCTTTTTAGAGAACCCCCAAATTACTGCCATATCTATCACGTGGTGTTCAAATATGAGAAGAGTGAAATTCTTTTCAAGTGGCTTAATTTTTTTTCCGGCTTACTAGCGCAGATTTATCCTAATTAACCATTCAATATTGATCAGTAATTGAACATCTAGCTTTTCTTAATGGTGGGTAAAACTAGGGTGGAAAATCATTCAAGTTCTCATTATTTAAAAGTTATTTTAGTCTGATGGACTATATATAAGAAAGGTTATTTTACCCATATATTTTTTTCCTAACCATTAGAAACTAATCAACACTTAGACAATCCCAATATAGATAACAATTAAGAATTTCAAACTGTTGTCAAGGCAACCTCCTTTTAGCGATAGATGTGGAATCCCATCTCCATTAATGGTCTCATATATTTATAAAGACATTAAAGATTGCAACTTGACTAAAGAGATTGAAATTATTGATTGGAAGAAGTTTACATAAACGTCCTTAAACAGATAAATATAACCTGTTTTGAATGCAGACTAATAAATAGTCAATTATAACATTACAAATGCAATTATAATTTTCAAATTACACTCAAAGTATTACTTAAATAATAAGTGTAATAATGTTCAAGGCTAAATGGATATATAAGTAATTATTAGAAATCAGTCAATACTTAGACAATTCCAATATAGATAACAATCAAGAATTTCAAACTGTTGTCAAGGCAACTTCTTTTTAGCAATTTGACTATAGATATTAAAATTATTGATTGCAAAAAGGAGGTTGCCTCGACAACAGTTTGAAATTCTTGATTATCTATATTGGGATTGTCTAAGTATTGACTGATTTTTATTAGTTGCTTATAAACCCATTTAGCCTTGAGCATTATTATATACTTTGGGTGTAATTTGAAAATTATAATTGCAATTTGTAATGTTATAATTGACTATTTATTAGTCTGCATTTAGAACAAGTTATATTTACCTGTTTAAGCAGATTTATTTAAACTTCTTCCAATGCTACTTTCAATCTCTATAGTCTAGTTGCAATCTTTAGTGTTTTTATAAATATATGAGACCATTAATGGTGGTAAGATTCCACCTCTATTACTAAAAAGAGTTGCCTTGACAACAGTTTGAAATTTTTGGTTGTTATCTATATTGGGATTGTCTAAGTGTTGACTGGATTCTACTGGTTACTTTTAAACCCATTTAGCCTTGAGCATTATTACACTTTTTTTTTTTTTAGTATATGGCATTTTTAAAATTGTATTTTCTGTAATAAACATTTGAACTGAAAGGGGGGGGGTTGTTTTAGAAAATAAATGAAACAGCTTTTGATATTTTGATTATCATAGTGGTCATATATAAATTTTTAGAAAATTGGTTTAAGCCATAATTTTTACAATAACTACAGTTTGCATTATGCAAAAATCAGAACCACTTTGTCAGAAAAATAAAGCACTAAAAAATGTAATAAAGATGGAAAAATATTGCCATTATTATTCAAAATAAAAAAACAAAACAAAACAACAAGATTACATTTCCAAAAATCATATCTATTTTTTTTTTTTTCAAATAAATTTTAATATGTATATTTTAAAACTATATTTTTATTAATAGGTCATTACCTTTCATGTAAAATTTCCAATAAATTATGTAATATGACTTACCTAGGTTACTCTATTGCTTTAAAACATCAAAAACGAGCTATTGATAGCCCCACTAAGTTTTTTAAACTATAAAGGCATTTGTGAGGAATGTTTTTTTTCCTAATAAAAAATAGTAATAGTTATCAGTAATTATTGCAAATAGTATGAAAAATAATATTAATAAATTGATAATTTATTAAAAAATTGATCATTCATATTATATTATAATAAAATGGGGGAAATATACAAAATAAAAATAATGGAGTAAAGATATAAAATTAGTAAAAAAGGAAAAAAAGTAAACAAAAATTAAATTAAATACAAAATTAGTTAAAAACAACAACCCTCAAATGAAAGTATTTGAAATAAGGAGTTATTATCATAGAGTATGTAAGTTACACTGCCTTGAATTATTTTTATACTTGAGAAGTCTATCTTGGCAGAAAAGTCATTGGGGGTTTGTAATTTACTGATGACTACTATTGTGGATGTGATTTGGTTTTGACTGAAGAAATGTGTAATCAGTGAACAAAAGTGGCAGAGAAAAATTAAGTCTTGTGCAAGGGATTTCATCTTATAAGGTAGAATTTACCTATAAATTCATATTGAAAAGAATAAGTATATAAACAAAAATGCAGATGCATCTTCTTAGGAAGATTTTGACAGAGCTGATATATCAGTTAATTTCATAATAACTTTTATCAACTAGTACTTCTCTATGTATTCGATATGCAGCTGGAAAATTTACATTGCAGTAATTAATATCTTAATTTCATAAATTTTAACAAAATCTTTATGCTTAACATTTGGCTTTTTTTTTATTGTTAAAATTTGTGACCATAATATACAATAAAATTTAGTTTGGGTCATATTTTCTGCAAAAGAGGATAGTTTTTGCTGCTGTCAGAAATCCAGTATATTCTATTCTATGCACAGGAAATTAGCAGAAATACCCTATTATCATGCAAACAAAATGCTATAGAATTCATACTTTCATAAATTTAACTGGTCCAAAGTTTTTTTTTCTTAAGTAACATACTTGTTCAGTCTCAAAAAATTATGAATATATTTATCAGTCAAACAATAATTGAAAAAAGTTTAAAATTGAATATTCATCAGTGGTAGAAAATTTAAAATCCTTGAAACTTGATAAAATTCCTAATCAACACATGTGAGCCAGTAATGTTCTGTGGGTGGGTCACTCATTCTGATCTGGTACAAAAGAAGGGTTTGCTGTAGGAACATCTGCCACACTTGAGGATACATATTGACTATTGATTCTTTTCTTTCTTTCTTAGAAACCATAATTACTTACTGAAAAATTACTAGCAGAAAATTGACTATCCAAAAAATCATAAACCCTGAATTTCAAGCTCTGCTGTGGGGAAGCTTCTGTTGGCATTTGAATGCAATGAATAGTGCATTTTTCTTTATTGTAAGTTTCTGGTTAATAATATTATTTCATAAGAATGGAAAAATGGGGGGGGGGGTACATTTAAAGTCAAGTAATTGTAAAAATTATCAAAAAAGTTACCATTTTTGGTGTAGAAAAATGTTATCTTACATTTTCTGAAAGTAGAATGATAAATGAAAAGAATAACATAATTTGTGCATGTATAAATCATGGTTTTTATGCAATTTTAAACTGAAACAGGGCATCACAATACAAAAACACACTGCACACACTCACTGAATAAGAATAGTTAAGAAGCTGAATGAGTAAAATAAGAACTTGGAATCAAAAATTACAATAGTGTTGAAATGTCTACAATGTTTTTGCAGTTTTGAAAACAGTTGCAGTAAACATTTTATTTTATTTCAAGACCATTCTGCAAGAATAAATGGATGATAGTAATAGAATAGATTTTGAATAGCATTTCTTTAAAATAAACCACTATTTATTTGTTTTTGTTTATTTTAGAATGCTCAAAGCACATTTCTTATTATAGTAATAGAGTTTATCTTCCTAATATTAATCATTCTTTTCTTCTTTCATCACCAGTCTTTCAAAGCAATATATATATATATATATTGTACCGAGACAAAGTCAGTACATGCCGGTTACAATATATATATATATATATATATATTGACGAATGGGACTTGATAGGATTTCATTCTGGCCATTTATCCTTCAAGTGTTAATTCAATCTAATTCAACTTTATATCCACATATTCATTTTTTGTTGCAGTCTATAGAATATTGGTATCACAATTATCAAACACCATTATTTTTCTTATACAATATCCAGATTGATTTTGGCATATTAATCTTTTTTTATATTGAAAGTACAGTTTTTGCATGATATCCAACTAGCAATTATTTTAATTATGTTATTTTATTTAAACTAATGGATTAACATTTTCAGGCAATCTATTTATTCTTACTATCACTTTGGATTGATAAGAAAGTAAGCACTGGTAGATTATATGATCTGTAGATTGTATCAATAATGAGTGGAGGTTAATAGAAAATTCAAAAGAAAAACTAATTCTTAAAGTTTGTGTTTTGCCAAGGTTTTTAAAGGTATTGTAATTTTTGAATGCAACAACAAATGTAAAGATGATGCCTAAGATCAGCTTTTTGGAAAAATTATCAATGATAATGATTATTATTGGCATTAATTATTATTGTTTTAAAAATTAATATGAGAGTTTGTTTGTGCTCAGCTGAAGTGGTCATGCCATTCATTCAAGTGCATTTTATGTATTTAATATTTTGTGATGGAATAATATTTTGAAAAATCAAAACAGTTAAAAAGTTTTTAAACAGCAAACTTAAGAGTAAAGGTCTCTCAAACAATCCTAATCCAAGAACAGTGAAAGAAATGTTTTATCTGGCTAGACTCAAGTTTAGATCACAGCTATGCCAAGGGAATGCTCTACCACTACATTTTGAGTCCTGCTTAAGAAGAAATATCCATACACAAATAAGATCTGGAATTGAGTATAGATATTGGATATTTTAAATGGAGTCATAATATCTGAACAAAGAGTAACAAGTCCAAGCTGATTGATTTAAAAACTATGAAACTCTATTTTATATTATGTTGGGGGGGGGGGTATTTATTTTTCCAGTTTATGAATATAAGCATATATAATAATTAATGACTATATATATCAAATGATGATTAATAACAACCCTCTTTTATCTGCCATGTTCAATAACTTATATAATAGAAAATGGTGATAAATGAATCTCCATAAATCATTTATTCTTTTCAGATGTCTTTTTCATATGTTTGATGTGAGCTTGGTAAAATTAAAGTTTTATTTATATAAAGTTAAAGAGTGTAGAATCATTTTTTGTAATTAATTTTCAATCCATTTTCAATATTTTAACGACAGTTTAATGTTTTTTGTTTTGTTTTGAACAATGCTTGTTTTATCAATATAAAAATAAGTTCTGTTCATTATACATATATTACTTTTAAATATGTAGAGATGTCTTTAATTGGAGTCATGTTGATTAATATTAAAATAGTTAAAAGATTTAGAATTAAGGATTTGTAATTTTTTAATCCTTCTTACCCCAAACATAATAATAGATAATTCAATCTATTTTTATGTTATTAAACTAAAAATACCAAAATTACTCAAATATTTTTTACAATAAGTCACTCATGAAGAAACATATTTTTTGACAGATTGTATTTATAACTTGATAATAAGATGCTATTTTTATAAATTTTATAAATATATATGTGCCTGAACATAATATTCTCTTATAAAAAAATAGCCACACACCAGTATGTTCATGATATTTATCATAATTGAGTGTATATTATACAATTATTAGAAATTGAAAGAGTAAATTATTGATTGAAAGAATATAGAATATTACATTTGAGAAGATGGTGGATAATTTCTGACAATGATATCAAATGTTTTAATTTCAAATATTGTTACATCCAATTTACATGATGTGTATCATATGAGTAATGTGATGTGATGCGACTTCTCTTTAAATGGAGTCAGGAATCTCTCAGCAACTATACCCAAAGAAATCTGTTAGCCATTTTACCTTTCCCTTCCATTTTCCACCCTAAGTTTTCCCATAAACTGCTTCATCCCATTTCCACAACATAATCTTTGTCTACTCTATGGCCTTTATATCTAAATCCCCCTTATCTTTTCCAAACCCAGCATAAAAACCAATAACCCACTTTCTGTATAATCATTTTGTTCATATTTATTCTTCCATAACTTCATTATTTGTACCCTTTCTGCTTTCAAGCATTTACATTCAATTAACAGATGCCTAATATTTTCTGTGCCTTCCTTATGCAATTTGCAGACTAAATCACCCATATTTTTGTACCAACCTCCCCATACAGTAGTGCCACCAAGTGCAAACCTTTGTAATCAATGGATGTAGGAAAGTTTGTGCATAAAATCCCTATTTAGTACTTACTTATCCAACATCCCCAAACTCTAGTTTAAAGCTTATGGTTTTCACCAGTAATGAGTTTTGGATTTGAGAGCACTGCACCTAGATCTTAGGATCTGTAGTTTATGGAGAGGTTGGTACTCTTATTAACATCATTTGTAAGCATATGAAATGGTGATCACATGATGTTTTGATGTGTATCACATCTAAATTACTTTATAATTTAATTAAGGAATTAATAATTAATTAAAATTTTTATTTTATAACATAAATTCATTAAAAAATTTTTATTATTAATATTTCTAGATTTAAATGATTTTCAATAATACTGAATTTTGTATATATATATATTAATCACTATCCCTGTGAAAATGGTAAATCCAGTGTATTTATAAGATGGTTTAAAAAGTGATTTTTGAGAAATTATATTCATAACTTTGTTACTAAGCATTTTTCATACACATCATTTTTACTTTTAGTTTTGTTGTATTTTTTCTCTCTCTCTCTCTTTTTTTTTCGAATTTTGTATTTACTATTTCATCCGTTGATTTTTTTTTATTTAATGCTATATTGTATTTGCGTGATTATTTATTTTTTAGTTGAATTGCTTACTTGTATGTATATATTTTTTACCCAGTAATATTTTTTTTGTGTCATTATTCATTTTTTAATTGAATTCCTGCTTCTGCAACTGTATCTTTTTCGTTATAATCCACTAATAGTTTTTTCTGATAGCAGATTTGTTCTTTTATTAAATTTTTATATCCAATTTATACTGCTAACATTAAATTCCCTCTTCTGCTAACCCAGTTAAATTTTAATTTTTTTTTTTGTAATTTATTGGCATAAAATCTTGTTTTAATATTGGGATTTACCTAGAAAATTTCTTTCAGTTTAATCCTTTTTTTTTTTTGATATAATAAATTTAATTGTTCTTACATATATATGTAGACTGTTCTTACATATATGTGGGCATATTTCTATGTGTACGTATGTATTTATACAAATTATTGGTTTTATCAAATATAGTTATTTTTTATTATTTGCTTTATGTGTGTGTGCGTGTTCATATAAGTATGTATATAAGATTTGAGGTATTAAATGCACAATTTTATTTATATATATTAATAAATATTTTATTATTAAGATTGACTAAAAAAAAATTTGATCAGTTGTATGTATATGCTTATATGTTAGATATAAAATAAACACCAAAGATGTTGTAGCCTATTTGTCTAAGTTATATTTTCAAATTTATATTTTATAGATTTTTTTTTCTTAATATCTACTGCACGCATTTTTATTTTATTCTTTTTGTCAAAATTGATTTTAGTAAAATAAGTTTTTTTTACATCTTTGATAACTAGTATCACTTAGTATAATGTTTGAAATATCAATTAAATAATTGATTTGATTCTAACAATGTAAAGAGCCAGTCATAATGTTATTTACATTAAGCAGATTCCTATATGATGCATTTCCCCCATGGTAGTGAACTTGTTAAAACAAACAGTCGATTGTTTTACCATATTCTTGGGTGTGGCAATCAGAAATATAATGAAATTCATTTTTTAAAGTAAAAGATAATCTCATGACCCTGAGGTATTTAAGCTTTCAGTATTAAGTTGATTTATAATGTGTTACTCTGCTGCTAAATCTCGTTTTGTTTAAAATATTAAAAATCCCAACTCCTGAGAATCGAATAAAAATATATTATGTGATTTGTATGAATTCATTTAAGCGCTTATTCTTCCCTCAGCCATGGAAGGCAAACTATTTCTTGACTTTGCTTTTATAATATTATATTTAGGTAGTCTTTTTATCTGTATTATAAACTTACAAATGCCTGCTATATTTTCTCTTATGTTAATGTTTACGATTGTTTAAAATGTTAACTGGATAATTGGGTCATATTAACTGATGGAATAACCACAGGCAGTATTCTGTGACAGCTCTGCCATTTGAATGTGACATAAAGAGGAGGAGCCTTCAGAGAATTATAATTGTAGGCTTGCATTAAATCCACAGTAAATCCCTCCTAGTGAAGATTTTTATTACTGATATTGTTATAATTCTATATATTTTCATATCTTCCTAGTATAGTTACCCAAATTATATATACTAACAAGAAAATATACACACTCAACTAAATGAAAAGATAAATAATTTAAAGAAAAATGATATAATTTGTAAAAAGTAGGTGCGTGTGTGTATGTACTCTCAAGTATAGAAATCTCATTTAAAACATATGCTTGCAAAAATATAATAAAAAAGAGAGCATGAATATAAAAATATATATATGTAGTTTTTGTTCATTATAATTATTTGAGGATTTGTACCTTGCGTTTCTTGTAAACAATCCTTCTATTTTTATGCCTTTTGTACACATTAATAATAAATACTGATAGAATACTATTAATCCAAATATCTACTATTCAAAAACTTCTGCTAACCAAACAATGTATCAAAGGTAATGTTTAACTTTTTATATTAAATAAATAAATTAGATTATAGTTAAAAGTTTTAGATTATTATTAATAAATATATTTGGTACTTATGTATAATCCAGTAACCAGAAGCTTACCAGGTTTTTTTTTTTTTAAATATCACTTTTCAGGGACCTCCAATATGGCTGACTATAAACTCATATTTAATATTCCCTTTTATATTTTGCTTTAATATTATTGTAAAAATACAAGAAATTACACCAAAGTACAAGAATTAATTGTAATTAAAATACATTTAATATAATTTAAAGTGCAGTAAATAAAATAAAAAACATAGGGAAACAAAGTAACAAACATGGGTTATTCATGTTGGCAGATGGAAATCTCTAATGGCCTGCAACATTGCCTCAAATGCATCTTCGTGCAATCACTGACACATAAATTTCACTAACTAGGAATCCATGGTTGTCACACAGTTCCTTGGTGCATGTTCTTCTGTCAGTGGAAAATCTCAATTTTTAATCATTTTGGAACTTAGATACTTGCTTTTTCTGAATTGATTATTCATTTATAAAGAGTATTTTCTGTATTTTAAAAAATAAATTGCTTCAAAAATTTAGTCTGGAATAATGAGTGAGACTTGTAGTAAGGTCAAGTGAAAGATAGACTGTAAGCTTTGTGCTAGTAAAACAATGACTCCTCACAGACGCCTAGCCACTCTAAAGTTAGGGAGAACAAACACATAAGTTTCCAGATATATATCAAATAATTTTAAATTCATTATATATTTTTATTTTATATTCAAAATTTAAACTCAAGCAAAAAAAAGTTTTTCAGTAATAACATATGCCTTTATTGTATTCAAAAGCAAAATATGTTTTTTTTTTTGTACATTTTGTTTGTAAAATGAAAAAGAAAATGAACTAATATGAAAAATGTATAAAGCTAAACTCTTTGATATTGGCTTTTATTATTGCAAAGTTGTTATTAATTTAGTATATAAAATAATGGAATTTGACTTTTACTACACAAGGATTAAAAATTGTATAAAGGTGAATCTTTTGATGAGTATGCTGAGATGGCAGGCAATTGTTCATGCTGATCCTACCTAGTTGTGATTTTTCACCAGTAGTGAAAGTTGCATCGTATTATTATTACACCTGGGTCTCGTTTTACATGATAGATAGGTTCCTCAGAAAACACGTGCAAACAAAATCACGCAAAAATAGACATAACTTACATTGAAAAAGGGGGATGTGGTCTGTGATTTTTCAGAATTTGCATAAAAGCAAAGCACCAACGTAAAATTACTTTAAAATTCACGCAAAAAAAAAAAAAAATAAGAAAATAAAATATGACTAATAAAAATTTTCAAATTTGAAAAAAATTGATACAAGACAAACTTTTTAAACTATTTTTTAACTATAATATTTAATTTTATTCAAAACAATATGTATTTTTATGCATACATTTTTTAATACACGTTTTAATTATTATCGCTATTTACCGGTAAACAAGTTCGTTTGCAAACTGGTTTTTGATTCTTCACAAGAGGAAATACAACTAGCACCAACTTCACTCTCATGTTGTGTTGTTTTCTGGTGACAATGTAATTAGTAATTAATCTTTGAGATGATGATTTTATTAATTGTTTATGAACGCGATATCCAGACATACGACCATTTAGCTCTCGTTGGAATTTAAGAGCACGTTCGTGATTAGTGTCATTTATAAGAAAATAATTTGCCAACTGATTAGAAAGTTGAAGACCTTTTCGAATCATTTTTGCAGTAAAAGGAACAGGTTCCACTTCTGTTTCATTATCTTTTTGTACATTTTCTTCTGTATCTAAACTTTTATTTTTGTCTTTAATTTTTTAATTTTCAATTCCGTTTAAAAATCAAATTTCGTTTCACTGCTATTACTCACCTTTTAACCCTTTTTCTGCCTCTTACGAGGCCTCTCGTCAACAGTTGACGTCACTCTAATTCTGTTATTTTTAATGCTAGGATATTCGTTTGACAGTTATTGATTAGGTTTTTAAAAGTTCTGTAAGATGGTGTCCTCTTCTGAATTATTTTACAAGTAAAAAATCAATAAAACCGCATTTAAAGCTAAACAAAGAAAGAAGCTTGTCAGTGATTGGCTGTCATCCGGCTCTCAGCTGAAAAAGACATTCTGATTGGCTGGAAAGAACAAAGAAACCGCCTAATCAAAGAAAATAAAGAAAAACACAGATTTTCATTTCGAATGTGATTTAAGGTTTAAAAAAAGTATATTCTGGGAAATTAAAATCATTTTCACAGGGTATACTAAAAAAACAAAATTATTTTCGAAAAATATTGAAGATTTTAGTAAAAATATTTAAGATTTAGCAAAAAGAAATCTTTACTTTTCCATAACGTAAAATTGAAAAAAAAACATTTATGTCAGCATTTTTTTGTTTATACATTCGCTTTTAAATTTGCCGAAATTGAATATTTTATAATAAATAAATAGCAATTTATTTTTGAAAGAACTTTCGTTCACTTTCATAACCTGAAAAATTAGTAATATACTTTTTATAAACGTATCTGAGTTGAATTTAATATTATAGGTGAATATGTTTTAACAATAGGCTTTGTCTTCAGTTTGTGAGTTGGCCAATTAAAAGATTTGATTTTTACCTCATACAACCAATAATATAATTAGCGGTTTAAAGGTTAAAAATAAACTTGCAGACACTAAATGATTAATAATTAATTGATTACGTTCTTTTTTAAAAAGCAAAAACAGAATGGGATTTAAAATGCAAAATTAACACGCACAATGTTTGAACAAATTTACATTATAATCTTGTAAAATTTAATGTGTATACATAAAATGTGGAAATCAGAATTTTAATTTCATTATTGCATAAAATCTTACTATTATAAAGCACTGAAAATATTGAAATTACTAAGATGAAAATCGAATTCCAATAATGTGCCATTACTTTCAATAAATGTAAGTGTGCAAAATTTATTATTTAAAGTAATAGCGCATTATCAGAGTTCGACTACCGGTGAAACACGAATCGCGTAACTTCAAAATCATGTTAAATAAGTCCGCATAAAAAGAGACCCAGGTGTATATGCAATTGTAGTTACACCCAGCACATTGATATTTATCTGATTAATCAGTTATTTTTTAAACATCCTTTTACTGGCCAAGATAGAAAAAATAGTTACATTATTTATGGGATAATTTAAATAATGAGATTTCTAAACATGCTTATAGCATTAAAAAAAATATTAGAGCCAGCGAGCCCAGAGATCATATTCCAACCCTGGCCATTTCAAGTGAATGCAGTAAACATTAAACCACAACATATTTTAGTAATATGTAAAATCTTTGGTTTAAAATAATCACTCTGGTATTTAAATTTTATTTAATAGAAAAATATTTGAGATCTTTGCTATTATGGCCACAATTATTTTTTTTTACAATCTAAGCAATTTCTTCTATTTCTCAAAATCACATGATTTTGTTTATTTTTTTTTTGAAAAGTTGTTTATGTTTATTTTATAAAAATTTCAACTACTGGTTATGTTTTGAGTCAAAAACTCTTTTGAATAATGAAATTCTAGTCTTTTATTATTATTTTAGATTTTTTTTTTTGTTTGTTTGTAATGTTAAATAAAACTTTTCTAATGTTTTAATATTATATTAATAGTGACTTTGAGTTTCCCTTCTGACTCTAAATCAAGAGTTCCCAAAGTGGTCGATATTGGCCCTCTGGGGGTCGATAGTTTCATTAAAAAAATTTGGGGGTCGACGTCAGCAAAAATAGACCCTCTTACTACTGCTATTTTTTAGTTACTTCAAAATATCTATGATTTCAATAGGTACCTAATTAAGAAATAAAATAATTAAAAAAACACACTTTTTTGATAAAAACACATTACATACCAAACATGCAAATGAAAAGATAAAACGTGTCATTAAAAGAGTCACATGTAAGAATGCATGAAAATACATGTAGCACAAACATGTCTGTGCGTTGTCTTATCGAATATATCAAAGCAAGTGCGTTCATGAAAAACCATTGCATGTCTGCACTTGTTCACAGTGGGACGAGACGATATTCGATATTAAACAGAATCTATTGGTCTTGTACGATCATGCTTTCATAAAATCTATAAATTGGTTTGTTTGATGTAACATGTACTTATTTGTGATTTGAATTTTGAATACAATTATTTATTGAGGAGCAGTAATATGAAAAAGAAAATCAAAGGGGACAGTTTATTTATTCGAGTTTGAACAAAAATATTCTATTTCAAGAAAGTACATATTTTATGTTGTTGTTGTTTTTTTATCATAGCGACGTCAAATTTGTTTGTTAATAAAAGTTTTTATTTCTTGCGATGATAATAATATTACAACCAAAAAAGAAAGGCAGACAGTACAGCTTGGACTATTTGAAGCTAGAATTTTTTCTGTCATTATCAAACAAATGCCTCATATTCTGTCTGAATATGTTGATTTTTTTACTTCACATGTTTAATAAAGTGATTTCAATACTTATACTTATTTTGAATTTACATATTTCTTTTATAAATGTCAAAAATTAAAAAAAAAAAAACTCTGCTCGTATTTTTTTGCTTTAATTTTCATTACTGCAGGTATCGATATTAAATGTTGCACAAGATAATGCCATATTCCATAGTCCTTTTATGTTTTTCAATCATTAATTACAAGTTATTAAAATGAAAAGTTTGATATCTAGTGAAATATTTAATATCTACTACTGTACAAATTTATTAATTTGATTAAGTAAAGTAAATGACTAGGGGGAGCGATGGTTTTAAAAGTTTTTGGTAAAGAGGTCTGCAGCCCAAAAAAGTTTGCAAATTCTTGCTCTAACGCATATATATATATAGTCAAACATCCTGAATATTAATAAAATCACAAATACCATGTTATTAAGCAAAAATAGCAGCAAAAAGTGCATCTAGGTAAAAAAAAATATTTATTTACCCAACTTAAAATGCTCACTACCAATTAATGTAGAATCCATTATGCAAAATCACACTTTCATTGAATTGGACATGCAAAATGAATAACCAAGACCCCCATACATTTTATATTGAACTTGAGCATAGTTTTTGTGAAAGAAGCAAAGCTTATTTAATTTATAAAGATCATCACAAGAAGAGCTTCAATTAGATATACTGCTGGAGTATTTCAGAAAGAAAAGTTTGCTGCAGAAATTAAATGACAGATTCTAAAATATTAAATGAATAGAATAATGAACCAGCATGTTCTATATGTAGATATTTTATTGGTTTAGATTAGTTTCTGTAGTCATTTGTAAACCCTCTATTTAGATATTATTTTTTTATGTTTTGCCTTTTTATCATTTTTTTCTTTCTTTTGGAACTGGACTGTACTCATTTGCAAATGGTTGCTCCTAATACTGATGATATGTGCTCTAAATTTTGTAATTTTCTTAATATTTGAAATGTGTTCAAACTGACATTTCAAACATATTGATTGATGCATTTTAAAGTAATGGAATGTAAATTTGTCATGTAGCATTTTCCCTGTTTATATAGGAGGAAGATTAAGAACTTTTAAATAGCTCACTGCAAGAGATAGACCTCTTGAACAGTCCCCAAAGGACATTAAGGGAGAAGGTATTACTAATGAGGCTTGATAAATCATGTTTTTAATAATTTTCCAATTCTTGTTTTACTTTTTAGTTAAGAATAGTTAGTATTCATTTATTAACCATCTTTAAGATCATCATTATAATTTCAACTATTACCAATTCATTGCAGGATGACTTCTTCAAATTTAATTCTGTTTCTCCAAACTTTGGACTTTTTTTTTCATAGCACATTAACAAATTTTTTTATTTCAGCAAATCATATAACATATAGTCTCTTTCTTGGTTTTTTATTATCTCTTGGAATCCAAATTTAAACTTTAATTCTCCATCTCTTATCATCTCTATTAGCAATATATCCAGCCCACCCCCATTTCAGTCTCTTAATTGTTTCAATGATGTCAGTGATACCTGTTTGTTTTTTTAGCCCTGTGTTTCATTTTTACTCTTTTCTTGTTACTCCTAATATACATATCTCTCCATATTTTATTGAGTGATCTGAAGTCTCTGTATTGCTCATTTGTTAAGTCTTTTAGATCTGTAAGAACTGGTAAAATGCATCTTTTCAAATACATAGGCAAATTTCCATTTAATATTTCTACCAAATGTCTCCATCCAAGTTTAATTCCATGATTAATTTCAATCATTATGCTTCCAACTGTATTAATAATTTGACCAAGATTTTTGTAGTTGTCTGATCTATAAAGTACTATATTTTATTTCAAAGTGTATATATATATGGGAAATTTGAATAAATTGAATGATGGGTAATGCAAGTTTTTATTTTTTGTACGTTTGTATTAACAGTTGATAAAGATTGTCAGTGAAACAATTGAAAGTACTTCTGGTAAAGAATATATTATTTAATTTTGAATACGGTGTTAAATATATTTGTTTGAATTATTATTATATAATTTAAAAATACAGACATTTAATGGTTGTAATTATATATATATATTTGGACCATCCTATATTTGCTTATTTATTAATATACATAATGTAATTAATTATATTAATAGACAAAAAACAAAAACAAAACAAACTAAAATTGTATAGTTTTTATATGTACATAAAAACGTGTGTTTATGTTCATGTATATGTGTGAGGATATAACAATAATATAAAATATATTTTTGGATATATGACAGTTAAAAGTCTGAAAAAATTACTAGACAGTCAAAACTATATAAAGTCACAACAACAATAATACATAAACAGAGCAAAACTCTCCATACAGTATTGCCACCTGTGCTAAACAGAGTAATCAATGGATGCCAGAAGGCTTGTGCATAAAATCCCTATCTAATGCCTACTCATCCAATATCACCAGACTAGTTTCTGGCTTGTGGCCTTTGTCAGTGAGGAGCTTTGGATCTGAGAGCACTGCATCTAGATCTTAGGATCTAATGCAACCCTCTAGCAACCACCTTTTATCTCTACTTAACTACAAAACTATGAGAATGAAACTGAAAATACAAAAAATATTTTCAATCTAAGCTCAATAGCTTATATAGTCATATGGGTCTGAACTCAGTTCAGCACCCATACATTTTGGTGTCTTTGGCTCTTTTACAATCATAGTCACCACTATCCTATTAGGCAGGATTGGTGTTAAACCATTAAGCATCACATGATCACATTTTCTATACTAGCACATTAATTGTTGATAAACAGAGCAAAACTCTCCATACAGTATTGCCACCTGTGCTAAACAGAGTAATCAATGGATGCCAGAAGGCTTGTGCATAAAATCCCTATCTAATGCCTACTCATCCAATCCTGCCTAATAGGATAGTGGTGACTATGGTTGTAAAAGAGCCAAAGACACCAAAATGTATTTGACTATATAACCTATTGAGCTTAGATTGAAAATATTTTTTGTATTTTCAATTTCATTCTCATAGTTTTGTAGTTAAGTAGAGATAAAAGGTGGTTGCTAGAGAGTTGCATTAGATCCTAAGATCTAGATGCAGTGCTCTCAGATCCAAAGCTCCTCACTGACGAAGGCCACAAGCCAGAAACTAGTCTGGGGATATTGGATGAGTAGGCATTAGATAGGGATTTTATGCACAAGCCTTCTGGCATCCATTGATTACTCTGTTTAGCATAGGTGGCAATACTGTATGGAGAGTTTTGCTCTGTTTATCAACAATTAATGTGCTAGTATAGAAAATGTGATCATGTGAAACAATAATACATAATACAAAAAAAAAAAGAAAGAAACTACTTTACTCTATTGCTCATAAAAACACATGTGAAAAAGAAAAAGAATGGATTTTTAATGAAATATCGTAGAAATTATGACTTTTTGTTACTGACTTTCTTTTGTTTTTTTCAAATTATTTTTGTCTATATAGCCAATTATCTCCTTTTTATTTTTTTAAATCCTGTATATATATATGTATCTGTAATTAAGCCATCAAACATCACATGATCACCATTCTTTATGCTTACACAAGCTGTTGTCACAGAGGCAAAATTCTCCATACAGTAGCACCACTCAGTGCAAGCCAGAGTAAACAATGAATCAAGGAAGGTTTGTGCATAAAATTCCTATCTAGTGCCTACTTATCCAATATCCCCAGACTAATTTCTAGCTTGTGGCTTTTATCAGTGAGGAGCCTTGGATCTGAGAGCAGTGCACATAGATCTTAGCATCTAATGCAACCCTCCAGCAGCCATTTTTTTACTTTTTTAATTAACTATAAAACTTTGAATCTAAAATGAAAACACAATAATGTTTTCAAGCTAAGCTGAACTCACTTCAGCATCCATACTTTTTGGTGTCTTTGGATCTTTAATAACCACAGTCACCATAATCCTATTGGGCACTAGATAGGGATTTTATGCACAAATCTTCCTTCATCCATTAATTATTCTGACTTGCACTGATTGTCACTGTTTTGCCTCTGTGAATATATATGTAATTCTTGTAGGAAAATCTTAACTTAATATCAAAGTATTATCAACTTTTTTATTATTGTATTTTATGGAATTGTTGTAATTCTCCTTCCATATTTACATCATTTAATTCGAAGCTATATTATCAATATCAACAATTGACTATAATAGCAAAATATATAATATGCATTTTTATTCACTTAATATGTATGTTTAAAAATGTATAATCCAGATCTATAAATATATAAAGCACATATGTAGGTATGAGTACATATTGTTTATGCACTGTAAAAATAAAAGGAAATTAAATGTAGACTTTTTTTTTTTTTGCTAATTTTATTTTTTTCAATCACAGATAGCTTAATTAGCTGATGTTTAGATAATGGAAATTTCTGTTTTCTTTTGGTTTACTATAAATGATTTGTAATAACTGAAACACAGGCTTATTATACACCTGTGTCTATATATGTAATATATAGGGTTTATGAGCACAGACTTTCACATGGCCCACCACTCTCCACACTATCAACTGATGATTGCTGGTTTAGCATGAAATACGTATATTGGTGATTATTTATCTTTTCAACATATATATGGGTTCAAGTGTATCAGTGTTATGAGATAGTGTGGAAAGTGGTGGGTCATGTGAAAGTCTGTGCTCATAAACCCTATATATTATAAATGATTTGTATGATTTTAAAGTGTTTTGTGTGGGATATCTTAATTAACATCTAATAGAAATTAAATTAATTAGAGAAATAGTATACAATGAAGCCATGAACTATGCTGTATCTAACTATATAATTTTTATTATATACTATCCAAAGAAAAATGTAAGTAAACTATAAAAAAAAAAAAACCCTGAAAATTCGAAAATTTTACCATCTTCAAGCAGATGCTTATAAGGTAGGAGTTAGTTTTTTTTTTTTATCATTCTTATTGTTTCAGTGAATGTTTTAATGAACATATATTCAATAAAATATAATAAAATGGGTACCTTCAATTTATTATTAATAACAACTATATTATTATTTTTTAAAACTTGTATTTATACTATAATCTTAATTTATAAATGTATGTTATATATATAAAGTATCTGAGTCCTATATATGTGTGCATGTTGAAAAGTACTTACTGTACACTTGTAGTTCAATAAGCAATATGTATTATACTCTTATGAAGGTTCCACAAAATATGAGCTATTATATGTTATATACATCTGTATGCTAAGTGGGCTTGGAACAAAATATAGCATAGTTCGTGGCTCCATCACATTGTAGTTAATGTAAATGTAACAATAATACAGAACCCATAAGAGTATAGTATATCCTTTACAGTGGTGATGTGCATATTATATTGTTATCCAACTAATCCAGATTAATCTTTGTCTCTACTTTTTATCTAGCATTTACTGGTCATTATTGGATGGTATATGTATTGGCTATGGATTGGCTTCGTTAAAGAAAAATTCTAAGTCTGTGATTTGAAAAAAGTTTCAAGGTTATTTCAGTCCATCTGATGGACATATGAAAAAATACTATAGCATTTGAGATCTTTAAATTGTGAGTAAGAAAGCTAAAACTCATCAGTAAAGAATGGGTGGAAAAAAGAGAGAATATATAAAAGAAAATGATTCGAGCATAATAATAATAAAATTATTTATCAGTCTAATTAATTCATGCAATTGTAGCCATCTATAAATATTTTATATTACTTCTTTAATCTGTAAAATTAAAAATGTTTTTATATATTTATATTTTATTAGAAAATAGTCTTGGCATATATATTGTCTTTTGTTTAGGTAAGGATGGATTATTAAGGTTAATTTACTGGAAAATTTTAAATTTCAAAGCTAAGTAAGGGAATAATGTATGTTATGTGTGGAGGATCTTTTAATAATTTAGTTAGGACAAGTAAAATAATTGCTGTATAATATTGGGTTAGTATTTGAAAGAAAACAGTTAACTAAAAATAATTATAAGATTGTATGGTTGGGAAAGCTGGCCATAATAAATACTGATTTAATGAGACTTATAAATAAATGATTAAAGTAAATTTTAAAAGTAGTAATTTAGGGTTAAACAAATAGACTATTTGATAATAATAATTATATTTAGTAATTCTATTTAAAAATCATTTAATTAGAAGTAATAATGTGGGAGAAAAGTGCATATTTGATTTTATAATATTGGAATAATTATTCTAAATTTTGCTATAATATTATTTTTATGTAATATTTTATAAATTAAATTATTTATTTTATTTTCATTTAAATTATTAGCATCTCATGTATTTTTGTAAATCACGTGGTGTGTAGATATTCATACGTGTGCTTGAAAAGTTTTTCTAGTAAAGTTCAAAACTATGTTAAATTTCTAATATAGATTTAAAAATAGTAGATTTATTTATTCAAGGATAAAATAATATTATCTGTTATAAATATTAAATTGGGTCTTTAAAATGAATGTAAGAAATAAAATCAGATTTGTATTTTGTTTTGAAAATAAATATGTTTTGTTTAAAAGAAGGATAGAAATAGTAATAAATATTATAATGTGATTTTTTAAAGTTATTTTAGAGTATTTACTAAGACTAAATAAAATATGAAAATTAATTAAGAATTAAATAATATAATAAAAAATAAATATTTAATAGATTATTATTTGTTTTAACTTTAACCCAGCATTGTTTTCTCAGGGTAGTAAGAAGTAAGCATTGTTTAATTTGACCAATCAAATGTGTAGTAGGCTTGAATATAAAAGAGCTGCACAAATTTTGCAGATTGCTATTATTATAACTCATACTATTGTTGTTCTTGTTACTACAACTTTAGTTAATTATGTATATTAGTAATAGTCAATTTTATTATTTTAAATTCTAAAAAGAAGGGATATTAATTCATTATCATAAGATCGTGTGATATAAAAATGTGTGGCTAAAAAGTTAAGTAATTCCTTGCCTGCTAATTTATTACATCTAGTTTTAACATCAACATAAACATGAAGAAGTCATCAGTGAATTCAAATTTATGGAGGGAAATGTTTAATAATTTTTTTTTTACTAGACACATAATTTTGCCTGTGTTAAGCATTCATGATAACTTACTAGTAGATTTCATAAATAGAACTTCACGGAGGAGATTCAGAAAAGCTTGTCAAAGAGGGAAAGAAAAAAATATGAAATCTCTTATTCTGAAAAACTATGTTAAAATAGAATAGTTTTTTTTTCTTAAAAAAAATTTTTAATGTAAAAATAATAGTTATATAAGACGCTGAAATATTGCTTTATGAAGGAATATTGAAAATTGATTTTGGAAAAAATATAATTTTTTTTAAAAAAATTAAAAAAATGAAGATTATTCGTAAAATAATTTATATTGTATTGGAAAAATCTTTAAAATAAGTTAATTGTTGTATGCTGGACATGCAAAAGATATTCGGGAAATTACTTATAAAAATATTTAAAATTATATGATAAATACCGTCGAACGCTGATTGTGTATCAAGGAACATTGACTGGTGGGAAATTTAACTGAAAGCAGTAAAATTTTAGAACATATATGTCGTAATAGAGGATTAAAAAATGCATTTAACAATTACTGTTGGAAATAAAAGAAGAACCCTGAACTATTTGTATTGCAATGGGAATATTTTACAATTCGACTTCATTTTGTTTTATTTTCTTTATTAAAAAGAATTGTCGGACATGTCGTGAGAGTGGAACTATTGGAGCATGCGTGGTTTTTTTTTGTTAAAGGAAGATGTTTTTGTCAACAAATGCTGTACAGGAGGGAAAGGACATTTTCTATAATGAACTTTGTCGGAGTTTCTTTTCGTAAATATGATTTTAAATCTTATTTTACTAACTTTTATCATAATGCTTATAGAATAGAAATAAGGTAGGAACATAGAACATTAAATTATTTACTAACCTAGTGAGTAATTATTATAAAAAAAATCTTTAATAGTTTTTACAAAAGAAGTTTAATATTTTTAAAGTATGATGATGTGGGATAAATGATATTTAAATAATGTTTTATTTAGTTCATGATCCAAAAATATTAATGGAACAATCGACAATGAAGACGTATTATTGATGGTAACAATTATAAAAGTATTGATCATTTTATTATGTATTTTATTATTGTATATTTTAGTATGAATGTATGAAATGAGTATGAAAAACACAATGCATACACATAGCTTATAATTTGTTTATTCATGTTAAAAATATGCATACTTTTAGTAATATTATAAGTATATTTTAATATAAGGAAAATATAAGTATATGATTCTATTATAACTGAATTTAAGGTTTATTTTAAGTGATAAAAATAATAAACTGGGATATTGATACAAATTGTTTGTATTTATGTTTAAAGTTACTAAGGGATAAAATAATATTTTCTTATCGATTGGTTAGATGGTTATTTTAGACATGTATTTATTTATTGTTATAAGAATGTAGGAATAGATTTAGTGATGTAAGCTTGGTATTAAGTTAAATGGGACCAAGATAATATTTTATGTAGGATTTGTTTATATGGGAATAAGTGTAGACAATAGTGGTTATTGTGCAAGTATAGATAACTTAGCCCTATAGCTTGTATATGTTCATGGTAGTGTTATTTTCTGTATGTTGAAGTTGTAATGTTCCATAGAGCTGAATAAATAGCTTGGACATTATGTTTATTAGTAGAGATGATGAACTAAAGTAGTCATACCTTATTTATAATACACTGTTACCATGATGGTTATTTAATAGAAGTGCTATTAAATTAAAATTTAATTTATTCCATATACCTACTTGTGTATTTACTATCGATATTGCTTAGATTGCATCGTAAAGGATAGTATTTCAAAATATGAAATGATAAATAAGTTTAAAATGCAGAATTATTATTGAAGAGGATAAGATGGGCTATATTGTTTTAGAGCAAGGATATAATGAAGTGTAAAGAATACAAGATTATAATTTGTTAATAAGGAACCATAAACTTTTTTATATTTAGAATTCATTATTGTTTATTACAAGTAAATAAATGATGAATAAAGTGTGTTTTCTAAAGATATTATGTGGTCATTAAGTTTTAAAAGATTCAATTTTAATGCATATTTTTTACAAGTAAAAGAGATATAACCCAATCACATTTGAAGAGTATAAGTGATCATAATTTTATATAAAAATTATTCTATAATAATAACACATCAATACTTACATTTTATTTGACATTATATTGATGAGTAGTAAGCAGTCTGGATTAATGGATATGTTATTAATTAAGATTATTTACATTATTAATAGGTTAGGAATAATTATATGAGATAATAAAAGTATTTTAAAAACTAAATAATAAATGATAAATGTATACTGAATTAATAATTTAAATGATACTTTTGCAATGTACTGAATTAAAGAAACTTAATAGAGGCCATAAAGATATTATGGTAATGTTTTAATGAAAAGTATTTTATAAAGCAATGTTTTTGTATCTGATATTTATTTTATTTAATCTGTTTTTGTTAGATTACCTAAATGGGAGTAAAACAAAGTTCATTCATGTTGTATATACTGTATATAATTTATTGTTCAAGCTTATTAATAAATTTGTTAAGTTTTGTTTATAAATCTTGGTGTCGACTCAATTTCTTCACATCACAATTGCATAATCACAGATAATTAGAATTAAGTCATAATATTTGCACAACATAAATAAAATCCTTATTTAAGAGTTATAATGTTTTATTGATATGATTTTTATTTAAGAAATTTCATTTATTATATCATTATGATGGTCATAGAATAACCACAGAATATTTACACAGAATTATATTATTAGTGATTGCCACATATTCTCAGATTATAAGATCATACCATATATGTTTGCTTAAGATGCCATATGGATAGTAGAAGCTTACATTATATTATTAGTATGTGATATACATGAGTTAATATTACAAGTAGAAAAGATATGAGATTAAATTATAATTTGAAGATTAATATTATTATTTTATTATTATTAGTATTAGTTAGATGTAGTTGGGAATGATATTAAATCCCTTATCATACTTAATTACAAAAGTTATAATTATTTAGAATTATTTTAAAAGAACCTGAGATAATTTGAGATAAATCATTTTGATAGAGATATTCAGATTAATTTATTAAGAGTCATTTACTTAATTAAGTTTTATTAAAGACATAGGAGTACTATAGATTTATTGTTTAAAGTCATAGGAGAAAGGATAGTATTCTTATGCCATTGAGGTGATATCCTGTGGCATATTGGCTCAATGTATTCGTTTTGCCACTTGTAAACTCACTTCATAGTCTCATGATTTTTATTAGATATTTATTTATTTAATTTAGGAAACAAAACCATATTATTATTTGTTAATTTGAACTAATTAATAATAGATAGTATTAAATAATATAGTTGTTATTGATTAGATACATTTTAGATGAACATGATTATTTATATGAGCTAGACCAATTTATTATTATTACAAATTTCCTAGAAGTGAGGGTACAATATATATGTAAGTCCGTGAAAATCTTTTAATCAATATATATATGAGAGAGGGGGAGAAGATAAAAACACCTTTTTAAAGAGTGTACTACTCCCCAAAAAACCCTCATAGAGGATAGAAAAGGCAGTAATTTACCAGGCTTGCTAATTGTTGAGTAATGAAGATTTGAGTTTTGTCAACCTTTGGCCTCACGAAAAAAATCGCCTTCTTGGATTATATATATAACAGAAGGCAGCCTAGTTACAATCAGTCTTCTGTAAACAAATACCTATCAATAGTTTCTCATAAAGAAATAAAGAGAGTGCAGTATTCATTAGATTTACCAATTGTGGATGATGAGGATTTGAACAGTTTGCCACCCTTATCTAGCTAAGAATACATAGCAAAGAATTTTACTTAATCAAGAATTGAACTCCGGGTTTCAGGCATGACAGGCAAGCATGTTAGACTCTTAAGTGCGTATAAAAACACGTTTAAGGATTTTAAATTATTAATAAAATACAAAAAAATAAAATAGACATACCTTTTTTAGAATATTAAACTTTTATTTATTTACGATATATTATTCAACTTTCATTTTAAAACCAAAAATTAATAAAGCTACGAAATACTGTCATATATAACTATTACATTTTTTTTTTTAAAAAAATTATGTGTATAGTATATAACATATAATATGAAGAAAATTAAACTTCATCTAAACAAAGCAGAAAAACAAGATTTCCATTTAAAATATAAAAAGAAAGAAAGCAGTATAGTTTCGACTGCAGCTAGCTACAAAGATCTAATCAAGCAGAAGGTGAGGACTCTTCAAGATTTTTGCTCTTCTGGAGATGGGAATATTAGCATTTACGCTTGATTAGAACTGAGAAGCTTATCTGTAGCAGAGAGACTAGAATGCCAAGAAAACAATAGTCGTACAAAAAGATCTCCATGTTTGACAACTTTGGGATATTGCTTTGGGAAAGAAAAAAAATGACACAGGTATAGAAAAGAAAGGTTAAAAGGGCAAGAGTAATATGTCTGACGAATAACTGGCAGCATTGATTTTTCTTCTTTTTTTAATTGTATAATGAACTATAATAATTATACATTCATTTAATTACTTAAAAAATTTGAGAAAATTAAGTCGGACTTTATTTTAGTAATCCAGCTGAATTTATATATACACATATGAGCATCTGTATGTATAAATTATAATATAAAATTGTTAATATTATAAATATAGTAATGCAGTTTTGTGACTTGGATATCCTAGTAGATATACGACTTTTACTAGAAATGTTCACCAATTTTGGTCACTGAATCACAATCATCATCAGTTGTGACCATTGCAAACGAATATGGATATTCTAATTCTAGAAGAAAAAATAAAATGTAAGGATAGAAAGAAAAACGAAGAATAAAAACTAACAACAAGAAAGCAAATAATAAGTCGGAATTGCTGTGTATGAAAATGAGTATGCAAAATATTTACACAAACAAATTATCTTCTTTGACCAAAAAATGACCGAATGGCAGGAGAAAGTTGACCACATCTTACACCATCCTATGTGACCAAAAATACTGAGGAAAAAGACAATAGATACAAAATGAGAGAAAGATGAATGCTTATTAATTCAGATGTCGATGTTATTAATATTTAATAATAAGTTGAAGTGAGCTTAAAAAAGTTAATACATTTTTTTTTTTTATTTAATTGATGTGAGATGGATGGATGAAATAAGGAAGTATGCGGGAGTGACGTGGAGAAGAGAGGCTAGAGACCGGAGAAAATGAATTGAGTTTGAGTGATTTTCATCCTGCTGTGCATCGATCGATAATCGTTGAAAATGATGATGGTGTGATCTAAAAAAAATGTTTTTTTTTTGGAAGCAATTGTTAAAAGTTTAAATTTATTAATCAAAGAATAGTGTCAAAAAATTATCGATCACCATATAAAAATTATTTGTTAATATTTCTTCAGTAATAATGATGATTAAACAGTTTATTTTTCATAAGCAGTTCGATAACCGGAAGTGACAGAACTGGGCTGGTCCCTCCAGGTTGTGCCACTCTGCTACTGCACCAAATTATGCAGGACAGTAATTTTTTTAAAAAAAATGTAAATTATAAAAACTTAATATAATAAATAAAGTGTTTATCTGATCAAAGAAAATAAACTTTAATGAGTGAAAACGCCCAAAAATATCACATTAACTTCTTAAATTTCAACTTTTTTCTCACGAAGGACGAGGGGTTGGAGTGATGATGTAAAGGATAATGCTACTTATAGCTCCCATACCTTTTTATAATTTACATTAGCTAAGTAAATATCTTATACCTATTTAATTCATTATTAAATATAAAAATTGGTGTAGAATATAATACCATTTCACTACTTGCTATATATTAAAACAAAGATAGATTGACAATTATATAAATTCACATTTTTTTTTTTTACATGTCCAGTTAGACCATCTAATATCAAGAAAAATTACATTCAGATAAAACAAACGTTTATATTATATTTTGCCATTTTAGTGATAGTCTGTTTGGTTTATTAATAAAATATTTCATTAGAGAATTTTTTGTTTGTTTACAAGTTTCATTAGAATGAATAGCAATTATCTCTATTGTATGAACGTTTATTATGAGCCAATTAGAATGGAGTTTCATTATCTCAGCTTTTTTGAAATTCACCTATTATATATCCTTATCTAATTTTCAATTTATTTAAAGAGCTTAAACTCAAATAAAAAATGAATTTCATTTTTTAAAAAAAAAATCTGAATATAATTAAGGCTGCAGAATTGAGTTTGCTGTTAACTGGAAGGAGTCTATTTGATTTATTTTTTTGAGTCTTTAAAAGAACCAAGCAGAGCAAAATTACTAATATCCACACCATATGTCTTGTTTTTGAGCTGTTATTATTATATGATTATTCATATAGTATATGAACATAGCTGGGCTGCTCACATACACACATCAACCAGCATGGTGAATTTACTGGCTTTAATCAACAAATACCATGATCTTTTCTTCTCAATGGCCTGATAGCTTTTAACGGAAATATCAACTGAGTTTTCTCAAAGGCAGACAGAACGTGTGGGTGAATGAACTATTTTTAAAATAGATATTTACAGCCATAACAGACAAAATAAAGTTATGGCTCTTATTTTCAAGAGGGTATAAAGTTACCAGTCAAGGCAGTCATTGGTCACCAAAGGGTGCTAATAATATCCTGATTGTGAATCCAGGCTGCCATTTGATGACACTTTTATGTAGACATTTAAAATTGCAGATTACTTATAAGTGAAAGAAGATTGCAAGAATTGGTGGAACTGTCTAATATTAAGTCAGGCATAATTGGACTTTGTGAATTTGAAAAAAAAAGGTGAATAGTCAATTGATTTAAAAAAATTGACTTGTACTATACTACAAAGGCACAAAAATTGAAGTATAAGTAGGATTCATTATAAATAAAAAAGTGGAAGAATAATATTATGGAGATTAATAGTGTATCATTCAGAGTGACAAGATTAATCATTCAACTTAAGGAAGCTACCAAATGCAGATAATTCAGATTTATGCCACAATAGGTTCTCATTGTGATGAAGTAGAGGATTGTTACACAGATACACAAAAGGCTATTGGACAAATCAAACAACATTTTAAAATTATCATGGGAGACTTTAATGCTAAAATTGGTAAACAATTGAAAGATGAAAATGCTATAGGTAAATATTTTTATTGTTATAGAAATGAGAAAGATACATAACTGTGCTGCATTCACAGAAATCCAAAAAAAATCTTAGGAATTTTTTTTATTTGAGAAAAATGTTAAATAGCAATAAACATGGAAGCATCTAAATGAAAATATAGCAGAATTGAATTTTATTTTGATTAACAAAAATATGTATTTCTAGTTTATAATGGTCTTAATAAATTCCACACAGGAAGTGATCTTCAGTTAGTGAGATGTAAAATATGTCTTAATACAAAACTAGACAAACAAAAATTAAAAAGAAAATCAGTATATTCAGAGTTGATATGCATAACCTTCTGAAACATTGCAATAAATTTGAATTAGAACTTGTAAATTGTTTTAAAATATTAATAATATTTTGAACATGGTTCAGATTTGAACAAAATCAATAGGAAGATAACTGATACACTATTAAAATTTGCAAAAAAGATAGCTGGTACAAACAAGCAGCAATTGATTGATAAAATTTCTATTGAGATAAAACTATTTATGAAGAAAATGAAATATGAAAATATACAAAAATGATGCATTAAGAAGAAATGAATATCTAGAATTTTGGGTAAAGGTGCAAAAAAGAGTTAATAATGATAAAAGAAAATATAATTATAGATTAGCAAGGAAAGATGTAGATGAAAATAAGTCTCAGAAGTTTAAACCAACATTTATTATTGTAAGGAAACTTCTGCAATAAGAAAAAAAAAGTTGTCACTATTATTAAAAAGAGAGATGACATCATGAAATGTGTAGAAGAGTTCTACAAAGAATTTATAGCAATAAAGAACAAGAAAAAGTATCCCCTACAATTATTATATCTTCTGAATTGTCCAGGATTTTAAATAAAAAAGTGAGGCATGCAATTAAATTTATGTAGAAAAGAAAAGTTCCAGATAATGATGGAATTATAATCTATTAGAAAAATTGTTGGCAAAGTTATTTATTAAATATCCAAATGATTAAGATGTACCAGATGATTGAAAGAATGCTGTATTCATATTAATATTTTAAAAAGATGATAAAGAAGATATTAGAAGTTACACACCTATCAGTTTTTTTATTTATTTTTATCAATTCTATACAAGTTTTTTTACCAAGATAATTACAATTTGTCCACAGTAAACTTTCTGTTTTAGTCAACCAAAAGAACAAACTTGATTTATAAGTGGGTTTAGTCTGTGGATATATTAGTCCAAGTCTTGAGAGAAAGTTATAGAAAAGGATCAATGAATATGAGTTACTATTATGGTTTGAATTTGTAGATTATGAAAAAACATTTGATTCTCTAAGCATTTCTTTAATGATTTATGCATTGGATCATCAAGATATAGACCCAGGATATTGTCATATTCTGAAGTATATTTATCGAAATGCAACAGCAGTGATTATATTACTAACAAGAGTAATTCTGAGACGGATACTATGTCCAAAGCTTTTTGCAGTTGTTTTGCAAGAAGTATTTTGTGAATTAAAATGGGTAGCTAAGAGATTATTTAAGTCATCTTGATTTTGCAGCTGATTTAATTATTTTTGCAAATAATGTTTCAGAGGTTCAGGAAATGTTGCACGAGTTATCCATCAAAAGTAAGAAATTAGTACTAAAGGTAAACACCAAAAGGATTAAAGTAATAGTCGGTGGATTTTTTTCAAAAGGAGAAAGATTGATAATGATGAGTTAAACTAACAATTGAATATAATTGGAATATTTAAAGTGAAATTTTTCTAAAAGACATTCATACTTATTTTAGATGATGGAAATAGTCCAATATATAAATGCAGCTAAAATACATTATCACAAACCTTCAGGAAAACACTGACTTGTTGTTTTATAACTATACAAAATTAATTAGCTTGAGTTTTTAAGACCTTATGAGTTGTTGTTTTTTAAATTTCAGTCTGTTAATAGATTGAAAGGTGTAAAGACATCAAAGGTGATGCTAAAGGCATAAGTGCAATCAATAGTTTTAGATTTGAATGCTGTTCTTCACTGATGAAGTCAAAAGCCAGAAATAACCCCTACCATCTAATTACCATTGGTTAAAGGAAGTCAGTGGTATTACTGAGAATTACAATTTTATTTTCATGTTCCTAAAACAATTATAATTTAGGAAATAACTTGCAACCATTCTAATTTTTTTTTGTGTGTGCGTATATTTAAAATATAAGCACTGTTTTTACTAATTTAGTAATATATCACATTTCCTAAGTGAAAGGGAATTGTCCTGTGTGATTTACTGGTAATGACATTTTATTATTTTTGCATTAAAGGTTGATAATAATATGCCAGGACTGGCATTGCAAGTTTGATTTGAGAAATATTTTATCTTTAATTGTTATTAAATTAAATTTCTAATTCTTATTAAATTTCATTATTACTTTGCAGTATAATTTATTTTGTAGTCTATATGATGATATATAAATATGTATGGAGTACATAATGATATTTTCTGATTAAATTCATTATCATTTTTACTTATCTTATTTTTTTGCCTTTCTTTTATCTTATTGTTGTTAATCATGTGAATTAGTCAAAGCCTTGGATTTATGAACTTCTTAAGCCATTGGGGATCTTTAAGCTTGAGATGTGCATTGTTACCTTATTTTCATCTTTTTTATTTTAAACACTGTTATTTTTAATACTCTTTTGATTTTTTAATTTTCTTTTTTATTTTTTTGCCCTTTTTTTTCTTCTTCAGAAATTGGAATGGCCACACAGCTCTTTTCATAATTGATTAATTTTTTTTGACTTCACTTGACATCTATTCCTAAATCTTTAGCTCTTAAGAATACTCTCAGTATTGGCTAAAGTGTTCAAGCTAAGTAATTGTAATCGATGGACACATTTTTTTTCCTGGTTGTATATATTTTTTATTATATTTATTAATAAAATTCCAAATTAGTATCTACCTGTCTAAGTTATTATTATTTTTAAAAAGTTATAATACTTCAATAATAGAAAAATACACAGAAAATGAAAAGTTTTGCATTGATTATATAAATTAATGCAGAAACCATAATTATGGTCACATAGATCACATTGGTTCATTCTGTTTATTTGATGTTCTGCATGATATCTTTCAACTTCTTCTGTAACAAACTTTTTTTCCCCTGAAGGATTTCAACAGCGTCTGATTTTATTCTAGTCTTTTCTTGGCTATATTTTTTTTAGTGAAAACAATGAATAATGTATTTATTTCATTTGAATGAATTTGAGATGTAATTAAATATGGACTGTTCTCCCATGAAAAATCATGATCAAGTTTATTATAAAATATTCTTTTTAGGAAGCTCTTACATTATTCAAATGTTTTAAAATGTCTAATCCAGAGAAGATAGGCTTGTTTAGTAATGGAATTGTAATATTACATCCAGGAAAGTGAAAATCATACTGACCAGTCATATGGTTTTGCTATCATAGTTTTATAATTTAAAGAGTATTCTTAAATTAAATTATTTTTTTCCTAATGTTTGGTTGAAATGTAAATTAGTCAATCAACATATCTAAAAGTTTATTATTATTATTATTGTTTATAATAATATTCACTATTACTGTAATAATAATAATAATAATAATAATAATAATAATAATAATAATAATAATAATAATAATAATAATAATAATAATAATAATAATAATAATAATAATAATAATAATAATAATAATAATAATAATAATAATAATAATAATAATAATAATAATAATAATAATAATAATAATAATAATAATAATAATAATAATAATAATAATAATAATAATAATAATATTATTATTATTATTATTATTATTATTATTATTATTATCCTCCTCCTCCTTCTTCTCCTTCTTCCTCTCCTTCTTCTTCTCCTTCTCCTTTTCTTCTTCTTCTCCTTCTTCTCCTTCTTCTCCTTCTTCTTCTCCTCCTTCTCATTCTTCTCATTCTTCTTCTTCTCCTTTTTCTTCTCCTTCTTCTCTTTCTTTTTCTCCTTCTCAGTCTTCTCCTTCTTCTTCAAAAGGCCTTTATTGTCTCAAAAGAATACAACATTAGTGGTTACATAGTAAATTAACTGCTACAAGTTGATTACAAATTTTAACATTTACATTGTCATTTTTGATAGAGTTCTTTCTGGATTTCCATGAGCTTAAAACATAGCTTCTGTCTACATATAATATACATGATTGTCCATTCCTTATAACTTTGCTGTTTGTCTGAGAAGGGACCAAGTACCTGCCTAAATATCTGGGCTGGTGATCTGCTTGTCCCTAACTTGAATTTTAATTATCTTATTCTCAAATGTGGCTGGATGCCTTCTGGGGTTTTTACCCAATATGAACGTACACCTAGTGCACCAAAGTGCATATAAGACAAATGTTGAGGCCCTTATGGCTGGTACAGACCTATCTTTGTAAGTTGATGTAATTTGCATCATTGTAGTATTTTGTTTTCTGTATTTCCTCTGCAGAATGCATCTAGTCTGCTCCAAGGCTTTGCAGTTGAAAATTATATGCTGTAAAGTTTCCTCAGCCATATGGCAAAGGCCACAGATTGGATCAACTGATCTGTACATTCTTCTGTGATGTAAAAAAATATTTAGTAGGTAAAGCATTCAAATTCATCTTGATTATAAAATCTAGGAAATTAGGTTCTAGTTGCCATTTTTTGTATTGCTTGATCAGATATTTGTTTCCTATTTCTAGTATTGATGGGATCTCCTCATTGTAATTATTTTGATGTATAAACTTATATATTTCCCAATATTTATACTTTTGCTCCAATTGATCTGGAATTGTTTTTTCTCTCATGCATTGGTAAGATGGTGATTGCCAAAAAACAATCTTTTGGAGGGGGCCTATGTATAGGTGTTATCTGCTCCAAGTGTCTTAATTTAGGAAATTGAGTGAGTATAGCAATTTTAGCATTCCTTGTTTTGAATGTTTGAAATGTTTGTAAGCTATGCAACCCCAGTCCATTCCCTATAACAGGGCGATTAAGTTTTGCCATTGAAATTGCCACCGTCTTTTTCCCCCAGATGAGCTTGCAACATATGGAGTTAATGTATGCCATAAATTTTTTTGAAAAATCAACTACAGGTATGTAATATGTTATCTTGGTTATCATAAGTTTGTTAATCAGTTGCACCTTTGCATATATGGACAAATATGCCTTTGAGAGTGATTCAGCTATGCTTTTGACTTCTTCTTTGAGCTTGGCTTGGATCTGACATCTCATTCCAGTGGCTCCTAGAAAAAAAGGAAAGCCTAGGAATGGAGCAGGTTTTGCTCGATACATTGGCCCACATGGCTTTCCAGTGAGTAGCGTCCAGGCCGCATACTTTTCTGGGTTTATGCTCATTCCATATTGTTTTGAGAATTGTTCAAGCATTGTCTGAAGCTGTGGTATTTGCTTCTTTGATATTGTCCATGTATGCAAGACATGCAATTTTCTTGTTGTACCAGGTATTTGAACTCCAATGAATGTGCTATTGATTTTTTCAATAAGTGGATTGATATAATAAATAAACATTATTGCACTCAGAGGAGACCCCTGGGATAGTGATTGTGTTGGGATGAATGAGGGTGAATTTCTGCCATTCATAGTAACATACAGTTCTCTGCTCAGTATCAAGTTTGCAGTCAAATATAGCAGACCTTTGGGTATTTTAGTCTGGAGCATTGAAACAGTAAGATTCATATTCGAATCTTAAGTTTCACCTTTTTCTATCGTCTCTCACTCACCGGTCTATCCTGCCCAAATTTAAACTTTTTGGTATCGAATTGTGTGTGTAGCAATATTAAAAATGTATAGATATATGTAGAATTCACCATAAACACGTACACATTTCGATCTCAAATTTAAGGCAATAAATAAAGATAAATAATATAATTTAGATTTTTTTTAGTTATAAAAAATATATATATTTTTAACCATTTATTTTAAATTGTAAAATCCGTTATTTATTGCTTTGTTTAAATTTCATTTAATAATAATTTTAGAAATCTGATGTAATATTTAATTACAAGCAAAAATAATCGTATGTTTCCCTTTTGTCTTTGAAATTTTAAAAGCATCGGTCGGTGAGAGATAATAGATTAATTAAAAAGAAAAATTCCCTAAAATTTAATTGCAAAAACTAAATGTAAAATCTAAACATAAACAATAGAACGGCAGTTTTCTCTAATTAGAATTAACAAAAATGCATTGATTATCCTCAGGGCAGATTAAGTGGAATCTAAAAATACACTAACAAAAATGTAAAGATAAGATCTAAGAAGAGAGGCCATCTTAGACTTGCTAGAAACAGGCACTTTAACTTTAGCTCTGCTCTCTATCAGTTGAGAGTCTCCAAAATATTAAATAAATTGTTCCTGCCACAGTATGACCGAGTAAAAGCGCCCAGATTATTCTCCGCCCGGGAGATGGCCTATCGGATGCCAAACCTTCCATTGCCCTTCATAAATTCAACCATGAAGATCTGCTGCCTAAAATAATGAGAAAGCTGCTGCTGCTGTTAAATTAAATGAACCACCTAAACACAGGAAAGAACTGCTAATTATGAACAATTTGCTACTAACTAATGGAATCGGAAAACTTCTCATAAAACAGGTACCTGTGTCCAAATTCTCTAGAGTACTCTACTAATATGCTATAACTCATTCTTCATACTACTTATATAACTTATAAAATGTAAAATTTATCATTTATAAAACTAAAATTTAATAATTAATTTATTGTGTAAATTTCTCTAATAATCTAGCTTACCTCACTCTATCTTTCTTGGGTGCGTATTTCTAAAATCTACATTTTATCATATAATTATCACATGCTCATAATTTTCTAAGTTTAAATCTATGATCGCTTGAAACAGTGAATGCGTGTCAAATTTTCATTAATATTTACTTTCATAAATAACTTCATATAAATCAACACGCATTCAATGCTTCATATATTGTAATGCAGGGGTCTACTACTTCGCAAATGGCTGGCATATTAGTTGTAATAATCACCTAGTTTATATATGTTTTATATTTATTAAATCTTAATTAATAATTCCATAAAATTTGCATTTGTTTGAGAATCGCCAACATTCTTTATTAAATGTTGATAATGTAGGGCCGCGTTAGAAATATATTTAAGTCTTGACAGGATTGTCTGTACATTATACATGTGCTATGTTTAGAGACATGACCCATTACAAGCCGTGAATATTCCGGATTCTATAGGGTTGAAATTAACCCCAGTCGTCCTACATAAGCGGACATAATAAATGCTCCCGTAGGGCTTGACGACCATCATGCAGCCAGCAGGCAATTTCGGCATGACACCTTACTTCTTTGGGCCGATGGCAAACGCCAGCCCATCATTCTTATAAACTCATTCACGGTTTTGCAGTTTCAATATACTGCCATTCCATATCGCCTTTCTAGCATACCACATGTTTTCTTTAACTAACTTTATTATTCTATGTATCACTCCATTTCTGCATTATCTTCATAATTCACTCTCAGATAAATGTTTGCCCTTAGTTATAAATGAATATTTTAATTAAATAAATATATGTCTGCCGCTACTCTTATAAATTTTACTTTAGACTCTTGCATTGCAAAGGTATAAATCCCTCAAGGCATGCCTTAGAAATACTTGCTGGAGAATTTTAGGTAGCTAGATTACGCCTTCAAATAAATGTATTTCTTTTGTAAACATTACAGTATCGGAAATACCGCTACTGAGGTCTTAAATATAAAATATGTCTAAAGAAATCAATGTATTCTTTAATATATAATAGTATTGCAAATCCCACTACTGAAACTTTAAATCTATGAAATATTATTAGTAAATGATTTTTTTTATTAAAATATTTCAATAAATAATTTTAAATTATACGTCTGCAGTTACGTTTTATTTATTCGATACCCATTCTATATAATATTTCCTAGATTATGTAAATATGAATGTTTAATTAATGTTAGTTTGATTATTGGCTAACTCGAAAATAAAATCATGAATCTCTTGCATATCCCTGACCACCGTGCCTAAAGAAATGTTTACTAATGCCGATCAGATGCATTATTTTGTAGATTGTATTGTGGAACCGATAAACTATGTTCGAACTTGTACTACGGGTGGCTTCGCTACCTAGATGGTGCTGCAGTTCTATGTGGTGGTCGAATTCTGCACTATGTTAACGAGTCACATGTTTTCTGACTGTTACAGCATATCCAGTAACACAGGGCTTCTCACTGAATTGAAAGCTGAAGCAATATCTATCTATACCACTACTGTGCTGTTTTTCTTCCTCACCCTAGTGGCTATCATCATGGTCTTGATTAACAATGCTGCTTACACTGTTGATGATATCTTCTTTGCAAATTGTGATTCACTGATGGTTGGTAAAATATAGGGTTCAATCTTATCTTTTATAATTTTTTCCAATATTTTAATAGGAAGTGGCCCCATAGATATTGGTCTAAGTTCATTTGGCATTGGTATGCCTTTCTTTTTCTTATTATATGGCACTATTGCCATGGGATATATCCCTGTGGTTGGTTTAATTTCTTGAGCAAGATGGTTTGCTAAATCCTTGAGGTATTTATCTGTAAAAAAACTTAAGTGCTTGAAAATGAACAATGGTATCCCATGGCCACCTGGGTGACAAGCATTGCTGATAGTTCTCATTTTCTCTATTATATCATTTTCACTAACTGGTAATTCATCCTCAATCTCTCCAAACATTTTTGGCTGGAAAAAAAAAGTGAGGCTCCGCACTTAACTTATCTTGAAAATATTTGAACAGTGGCATAATCATGTTATGGTCAGTGAACATATCATCCTCAGTCTGTATGGCCATTGGCACTTTTAGGTCTGGTACATAACCCAAAGCCCACTTGATAAACTTGTGGGTCCATGTGTGCTGTTGTGCCATGCAAAGCTTACTTTTCTTTATCTTCAGATATTCTTTCAGTGATTCACAGGCCTTGTTATAAGCATTAGTCAGCTTTCTTATGTGTATTTGGGTGTTGTGTGTTGGACTCATCATCATTAGTCTCTGATGTAGCTGATTGGCATATAGCAGAAGCCTTGATGGTGGTGGTTGATTTCTTTTTACATGATCAACATTGAAAGACAAGATAATCTATAAAAGTCAGGTATTGCTGTATAGGATCGAGGCTCATCCCTTTAACCTTCTGCAACAGAATATATGTCTCTGAGAAGAGGAATTCTGTCACATTTGTTGGGATAAGTACTCTTATTGTTTTTGTTAGGTTGTGATTAACTACTTGCAGTTTTTCTAGATTGATCGTGATTAACTGGGCAGAATGATCAGAAAATATGGTCAGGACCAATTTTACTTCCATGAGGTGATGCAGCAATGGTGAGTAAAAGACAAGATCTATTAATGTTGCAAACTGACCATTATGAAAGGAGACAGCCCCTTCTGGCAGAAAACCTTGTCCACTAATCAATGGTATGGTTATTTTATGTAGTGATTTCTGTATAAATTCTTCATAAGATGAGTTGCAGCCCCCAACCAGAACAGTGGGGCTTGCATTCCTGGCAAGAATTGAATTTATATTATAAATTCTAGAATTGAATTTATATTATAAATTATAGATTCTATCTTTTGTTTTTGTACTGGCAAATATACAAGCACTATATTCATTGTAATTATTTTTTGAGTCAGTGTTGTTATTAGAAGGTTGCATCAATGTAAAGTATTTTGAAATTTTCAAAAGGACAATCTTCCTATTTCAGTTCCTGCAGATGGAGAGGATGAATCTCTGGAACATGCAGAGAAGCCCTTGCCTCTCAGGTACATAGCTGGATTTATTGCTGAGCCTGCATATATCTTTGTTTCTAATAATCCTGTTATATGTGCTTGGATTTGATTTATCCAATTTCTGACTTTGAAATTTTTATTGATTGAGTTAAATCCTCTGACATTTAAAACAGCAATTTTAAGTTTCATTAATAATTTTGTTTGAGTTTAGGCACTCATGACTTTCTACTTTTCTTCCTCAATTTCCACGGCATCTTGAAACACCAGGTCACTCTCTTCATCCATTGCTACAGCCCAATTATATATTTCCTGCTCACTGTGATGATTCTCTTGTTCAATTCTCACCTTTTTATTTCTTCTATCTTTTTTTTGGTGATTGCCCTTGTTTGCGCCTATATTCAGTGTTCATTTCTATTTGGGCAGGCAGATCCAGAGTAATAGCCTCCATCACTTCAGTTGATGTTTTATTAATAATTGTTGGCCATGGTATGATTTTGGTTGAAGTTTTGCATCTTTATGTACATCAATCACATCTTCAGTTTCAGTCTCAATTGCCATTATTTGTGTGTAATCTTTATTTACACTCTTTGACTGATTTTGTTGGTCACATTTCATATGGCTTACCTTTGCTGCAATTCTCTTATCCTTTTTTTCATTGTTTAATCTCTCTTGCTTATAGAGCTGAGCTGGCCTTTTCTGGTGTGCAATTTCCACTTTTAAGCCATTATAGTTCTAGTATGTTGTCCAGTGGCTTATTTTCCACTTTTAAGCCAACTAGTTCACAGTCGTCCTCAATGTGTTTGATGTGTTTTATCTTCTTGTCTTCCATTGCTTCAATTATATCTTCTTTATCTGTTATTTTTACTTTGTTTATGTTGTATGTCATCCATTTCCTTATTTTTCACTTTTATGTCACCTAGTTCTCGGTCATCCTCAATGTGTTTGATGTGTTTTACTTTCTTGTCTGTCCTTGTTTTATTTTCTGTGCCTTCAATTATATCTTCTTTATATGGTTGGTTTATTTCTCCACATTTTTTATTATTTTTTTGCATACTGTCTATACCTATTTTTGATTTTTGGTGTTCATCAGGTGTATATTCTATTCCAGTCTCAGATTCCAGTCTTTGATTGTTATCTTGATTTCCTTTTTTTTTTATTGTTTTTTTTTGATCAGGCTTTATCTGTTTTGGTCTGACTTCAATTCTTTTGCATTCTTTTTCATTGGCTAGTTTGTCTTTCTCAAGCAGCTGTGATAGTACTGACTGATCAGCAACTGTCAGCATAGTTTGCTTCTTATTTCTTTGTATATCATCTCTTTGTTTATAATTTTTTTGCATGTCACCCATTTCTTGGTCACCCTCTTCATGTTTGGTGTATTTTCTCTTCTTATCTGGCCTTGGTTGATTTTCTGTTTCTTCATTTGTATATTCTTTATCTGTAAGTTCCATTTCTGCCCATTTTTTTCCATGTCATCTATTTCTCAGCCAGTCTCTGCATGTTTGGCATTTTCTATCTTCTTGTCTGGTTTTGCTTGATCTTCCATTTGCTCTGTTGTGTATTCTTTAATTAATATTTGCTGTGATTTAACTGCTGACTGGTCATTGCTGTTATGCTTTCTTCCACAGTCTATTGCCAAGTGTTCTCTACTGCCACACACAAAACATTGTGGCCTAAGTCCTTTAATTTGTATAGTCAATATTGCTTCCTGATCCATTATTATGCTTGGGATGTCTTCAGGTCTTATGCCTTTATTCATTTTGATCTTGAAATAAAAACTGTTTGAATAAACTAGTGTAGGCGTGTCTGAGCGATATATTGACTTCATGTATATCGGTTGCCCAAAGGGTTTCATTAGTTTTGTGAAATCGTGTATATTATACCCAAAATAGGTATTTTTAATAATGCCAGTGTGATAGTTTTGCATCTCTCTATCTACAATCACAAGAGCATAATTTTCCAAAGTCTTAACTTTTTTCTTGGAAAATCTGCACATTGCATTTCATTAATGAATTCTACTGCCAGATATCTTGAGTTGGTATGCTCTCCTATGGTTGATACTGAGCTCCACATTTTGTTCTTAGATAACTCGTTATATAATATTTCCTTTGGAAACTTGTAGAGAGAGAGATTTCTATCTGTTGCTGCCAAGACAATTGACTTATTTGAAAAAAATCTCTTAAATGAAATGAATAATTTTTTCGGTATGGTCTTATTAAATCTGTGATTTATCTCTTCTACTTCTTCTTTTAACTAAACATTTTGCAAAGGCACATCGGCATCATATTCATTCATATTTATATCATTCACTTCATTCAGGTCATCCTGATTGGCCGTTCTAAATCTTGGGATTTGTTTTGCATTTTGCGAATTTAATTCAGCTATGTTCGCATATGTTGTTGTTGTTGTTGTTATTATTATCATTATTATTATTATTATTATTATTATCAATAATAATAATAATAATAATAATAATAATAATTTTTATATGTCATAAAATTTTATAATAAATATTATTTTTACATTAAAATGTAGAAATGATATGCTTTTTTAAAATATATACTGTTTTTTTAAGCAAAGAATTTCCAAATTTTCATTAATCAGTTTTGAAGAAAATTAGTTTTGACATTTTAGGAGAAGCTTTTTCTTTTTATTCCTTGAAGAATAAATTGTTGCTGTAGAATAAGATGCTGAATGTGTGAATAGAGGTGAAATTTTTCCATACAGAGTTCAGAAAAAGATTGGAATATTTTAGTTGCTAGGAAGATTGAATTTACATCGAGCTATCTTTCTAAGTGTGTACAGCGAGGAAACTGTTCTCCGAATATTTTTGTGTATATTGCCAAATCGAATTTGATTATATTGAATTATTGAGCTGAAAATTGTAAATGAAAAACTGAAATTTTATATTATTCTATTTTTAAAAGAAATTGCTTATTTATTTTTTTGACATAGGCCTTTTTTTTTAATGAATGAAACAAGTGATTAAATTATGTTTTGATATTTATTTTATATCTGTCATGAATTAATCTTAAATATTAGCTTTATATATAAAAATAAAGTTAGATAAATAAATTAAAAATTAAATAATTAAAGACAATATAAGAGAACAGAATTTCGTATCCTTTAAAAAGTTATATTTCTAAGTTCATTTTAAAATCTTATCTTAGTAATTAATTCATAACCAGTTAATTTTGATATGTAAAATATTTGGATAACTGGATGATTTATAATAAGTGCTAAAAATCATTTTCAATTTGTTTGGATTTATTGAATGTAGCATCAATAATAAATACACTAATAATGTACAATATCACCAGCAATATTTTTAATGGTACCATGTCTTTTGCGTAAGTAAAAAAATAAAAATAAATATTTACATATAAGAATGTTTTAAAATTTTGCTTTACAGTAAGTAAACTAATGTTTGTGGCTCAGACGTTGTTCAAACACCTGGTGAGACAAAACTAAGCTATAATCTTCTGGGTCAGCCACTTTACCATTACATTAAATATATGAGGGCAAACCTTGCTTTCAGTATGAATAATGACTATCATTTTTTTTAAAGATTTAAATAGTAATGCTAATTTATGAATGATTTAATGAAAAATTGCATTATTATACAGTCAATTGATTGGAGGGTCATGTGACATTCTAGCGACAAAATTGATGTGGCTCACTGCAATCCAGACTGAGTTGTTTTTTTTTTTAATTTTTCACTTAGGAGTTATGTACTTTTTAGCCAAATATTCAAACTACTGAATTTAAAACTCAAGAATAGTTTTTAAGGTTATAAAGCAATACTAGTAGAAAGTTATAATTAAAGCTTATTTTTATGCACATTGCTTTTTTTTTTTTTTTTAAAAAAACCGAATGGATTTACTTTTTATGTATGTATGTATAACAGAATCACTGTTGTGCATGCATACATATATATAATTATTACAGTCATATTTATATATAAAGTCCTCCTGTTGTAGAGGTTACTGCACCTATTCCATATATATTTCCATGATCTGAATTTCAAATTTTGGTCAAATTAACTAGAATTTTTTTTTATAATTTTTTTCCTACATACTCAGCATATAGCCAATCTTTGCTAATCATTTAATTATTGTTTACCATGTAAGGATACAACAATCGATACTTGTGAGTTTTCAAGTAAGCCAAGATGGCACCCGTATTATTGATAAATGTACAGTTTTGAGGGGCTATAATCTAGCAAAGATGTGTTAGTTATTAAATTAAAACAAAATTAATGAATTGATTGTTAAATTTAAAAAATGGAATAAATTCTGATAAATTTCACTAAGAAGCTTTATTTCAATTTTTTTAAAACTTTTATTATTGTGTGGGAAATGACGAGATACTCTTAACATTGTTAATACATTGTACAGGCTTAAACCTGCATTAATATATGTAATATATGTGGGATTCAAGCTCAGACTTTCACACGACCCACTACTCTCAGCGCCATCTCATATTGCTGACCCACCATTGTTGTATTTTAGTTCAAATCAGCATGATTCTTTGTCAGCATTTTTTTTCGTAAATTGTCATAGTGATAAAAATTTGGGACCTTTCTGTCAGAAAATGTGATGCCATGGATATTTCCAAAGGTATAGGATCATGCCCTCCAGAAAAGTGTCTGTTAATGGTTACCACATGATTGCACCCCATTGACATGAATAAAGTGTAAATATTGTATTTATATATTATTTGTATTTTTCTGTTAATAAGTTAATCCAAAATAAATCCATTGTAAATAATGTAATTATTAAATACGACGTTTCTTAGCAGGCATTTTTTTTGGAAACATTTTGTGCCCCCCCCTCCCCGATACTGTAGATTTATTAAAAATACGAGCTGCCATCTTGGTTTGCCTGAAAATTCACAAGTACTTAGAGAGTAAAACAATAAGAAAGATTCAAAGCCTTACCTGTTAGAAATTTCCTAGCTTGGTAAATTTTGTCTTCATTTTTTTTTTTTTGGAGAGCTAGGGGGAGAGGCTTGGCTATGCAGAGAACTTTTAAAACTGTTTTGCTTTTATATATGTAGTATGGATTTAACATAATCAGCTTTGAATTTTAGACAAAGTTTTAAAGAGTTAATTTGTAAATAACCACAACTTTTTATATGTGTGATGATGTAAGAATTTTTATCTAAAGCCAGAATCTTTGCTACTGATAAAGTGCAATGGAGCCACTATATTCATTACTTTTAATTCAAAACTCTTAGTGGATAGCATAAATTAGTAGATAGTAATAGACACTATATATTGAATACTATAAATATGTATGTAGTGAAAAACACATATCTATATATATATAATAATTAATAATATACTGATTTTTTTATATATGCCATATATGCTGTAGAAAATTGTCACATTCTCCTAAGAGCATAATTGACACGACAATACATGCCAATTTTCTATGGCATGTCTGAAAAGAAGTTACTTGCACAATATTTTATATACATAAATGTAAAAATTATAAATACCCATTATAAATATACTATATGTAAGTTCCAAATAATTTTAACATAAAAATAGTAAAATATCTTAATTAATCAATAGCATTTTCAATTAAGTAGTAATCCTTATCAGTTGTAAAGTAATACAGAAGTTTAATAAAAAGAGAAAAAATTAAGGGAGCAATATTGATAAATAGATTTAAAGATAATGTAATAAAGAGACAAGCAGAAAATACTGACATACATAGCTCACTGAAAATCACCTAATATTAAACTTCCGTATTACTTTACAGTCGATAAGGATTACTACAAAATCGAATGCACTACTGATTAATTAAGATATATTTATTTTATCATTAAAATTATTTGGAACTTATATATATATACACACACACACACACAAAAGATACTTTTTCATTAAGTATGTTCACATAACTATGATACTATTTATCTTAAAAATAACAAATTAAGATTACCAACAAATAATAATCTTTTTTTAAAAAAAACGAATAATACAATTGTTAAAAAGACAACAGAATAATAAATTGGCAGAGTATATATTTACTTAAGTATGTTTTGATGGGTGTATAAGCATTCATTAAACTCATTAAAAAATAATAAAACTCATTCTATTTTTCTTATAATGAAAGGGAATCATGAGAAAATGTCAGACTATTGATATTTAATGTTGATGATATATCAGAAGGATTATTTCCCTCGTGGTCTTAGAGTCTAAATAATGTAGATAAAGTAATCTTTTATTTTGGAGAACATGGGATAATTTAAATAATTAAAGTCGAAACTTTTTTATTGTGTTTTTCACTTCCATTTTAATTCAGCAAAATGTTCTTGTAACAGTTGTAATATATCGATAGGTACTCTTATGTATAAGGAAAATACTGTTTCGTCACAGAATACATAATCTGAATTGTCACCATTTCCATGTCTTAAAGTCTTTTGTCTGTTTTGCCTTCTTGTGAACATATATTTGATTTGGAATTTACCTTCAAAATAATTAAATTTTATTGTAATAAAACACTTGTTTTGTAATGTATGATTTTTCTTTGATAATTTTTTAAAAATTCTACTGAAAATATAGTAGTATTTTATTATCAGCAAATGCAGCCTGATCATAATTTGGATATTTTAAAATCTTCATTGATTTCTGATTCTATTCAACCTGTCCTGTTTTCTATGAATGTTTTTTAAATAGATTTTTGGATAAACTATATTATGCAATCTTCTGGAACATTGTTCCAGTTCATATCTTTAGACAACAAATTTAATACCATTTTAATCATTTCAGGAGCACAATGTAATAATGATACTTTATTTTATTATTTTATGAATATAAGATTTGGTTTTTTCTTTTAGATAAGCGATGTCTTAAGAATAAAATTTTATTTTTACTATTAAGTCAATAATTTTTATTCTATCATTTGAAGTTGTAATTATAAATTTATTTAACACACATTGATTTATGCACATGATTTATGTAAGTAATATTTACTAAGGCAATAAACCTAAAGCATGTGTGGTTGAAAATGCAAAGGCAGGGACCTCTACAGATCTTAACTACAAGCTTATGCATTGGAAGAAAAGAGGGGAACTTTTCTTCCAATGCGTAAGCTTGTGGTTAAGACCTGTAGAGGTCCCTACCTTCATATTTTCAACTGCACATGCTTTAAGTTCTATCATTTGAAGAAAAGCACTTCACAGAATTGCTATCATTACTGTCTTTATTTATTTTAAAATGAATTTTAGATGTTTGAAAAATAGTAAAAAATTATTACACCCATTCATTGCTTTTACTTAGATTGTTAAAACATGACAAAATGAATTCATGAGACTCAGTGAAAGTATGATTTCAGAGCATGTTATTTAGAGAGTATGCTGCAAGACAAAGAAAATGGTTGCTGACATATTGGTAAATAATATATGCATATAAAAATTACATTTTTCTAAGTAATTCATAAATATTAGATGTTTCTATTTATTTAACTTTTTGTGTGTTTATTTTATTTTTTTGACAGATGTTGATACAATGTATACAATTACTCCATTACTGCATATAATACTATCATTATAATGTTTTACAAGAACTTATAAAAAGGAATTAAGAAAAGATATATTGAAACTGTAAAGCCTAAAAAGAAGAAAAGCATAAAAATAAATATTGATATTTTTAAGAAAGGAAATTGAATATTTAGCATTTGTCAAATGGAATAAAACACAGATTCCATTTATATGTAAATTATAACACAACAGATTAATTGAATATTAGAGAAGTTATAGAAACGATTAATAAATACACATTACTATTATTCTTTAGATTTGTAGATTATGAAAAAGCATTTGATTCTATAAACTTTTTAGCAATGGTTAGAGTTTATATAGAATCAAGCTATTGATAAATTCTAAAAAAATGTTTATCAAAATGCAATTGCAAAAATTAGAGTAAATGGTGATGTTAAGAAGGTTGACAACTATTAATCAAAACTAAATTTTAAGTGTATTGAGCAGTGTCACAGAAAGTGGAATCACTGACAAACTGATGAAAAGAAATGTGTATATTGATATAGTAGGGCAAACATAATAGACTTCAATTCAATCTTCTACAAAAATCTATCTTGTACAGAGAGGGAGGGGCATTTAAATTTGAAGAGATCTTTATGTTGCAATTGATTGATTAAAAATCATGATGATAACTAATGCAAATTTGTATTTAACAGTGCAGTTACAAAACCCTAACAGTTTTTATAACCTCTGGTAGAGTTTATACTAACAGAATCTGAGACATAATTTAACCAATATGCCTTTATTTATAATGTTACTTTTACTTCTAAATTTCCAAAAGTATTATAATTATAAGTTGCCATACTTTGAATTGATAGGATTGATTAAGTCCAAATCTTTTTTTTGTTTCCAATTAACCTTTTCTATAACCAAATTCTGTCATATTCAATTAATTGTTAAGATTTGTCATATATTTTCAGTTAGAAATCAGATTAATTTAAAGAACTCTATTTTGAACTCTAAATAAATATAACTTTTACTATTTTTATTATATGATTCATTTAAAAATCACAAATAAACATAATTAGCAAATTTGAATTAAAATCTCCCAATTTGTTTTTTTTTTTTGTTGTTGTTGTTATTATTATTTTAAAACATTTATAATTGTATAATTTATTAATAATTAATTTTAAATTAATGTGTCTTATTTAAATAAAAATAATTAAAATTAAAAGAAAAATCATTATTTTCTAATGCCTGAAGCTATTTAAAGAAAAAAAAAATCCATGCATATGCAAAATTATAAAATAATGCTAACATGTTTAACTTTAATTTCTATTATTATTTTTACTTTTCCCACATTGATATTCTCATATTAAAGACTTTTGCATGATTTATGCAAAATCTATTATGAGATCCAAAATATATTTGCATATAGAATAACTTCAATACAACTTCCTGTTATTCAGAAACTTCTATTATCCTGACAAAATTTGAAAGATATTTAATTTTCTATAATTAATAAATTAATTTGTAAACTTCTTTACAAACAAAATTAAATAATACTCTATAAATTTTAGAAGTGCAATGTTTAAATTGTAGCTATATAGAAGATAATCAAAACTCCACACCAGCGCCATTAAACAAGATGTTAAAACTGCAAGGATACTCTCATCCCAACCACAAGATAAAGTCTTTAAGAAAATAAGAGTGATTGTCTTATTTCCAAACTCACATGTTAATTTATGAGCCGATCTTAAGACTTTATCTTGTGGTTGAAGGCAGAGTAGTCTTGCAGTTTCATTTAACAGTGCTGGTGTGGAGGTTTGATTACCTTCTATATAAACAAAATTAAATTAAAAAAAAAACATTTAATAAGCATCCATAAATTAATAGGCCTAATTGCAGTGAGCTGCCATTTTTTTCTCTATCTTAGCAGACTTTGGGTTTATAATAAAGAGGTAAATCATTTGTTTTGATATTTGAAAAGTTCATAAAATTTAAAAAGTACTAAAGCAGAGAGGGTTAGCAAACTGTGGCTTGCAAGCCACATACAGTTCTTTGATTCCAATTTTGTAGCTCTTTTTATTATGATAAACATAAAAAATAATTTTATTTCCTCTTGTAATTTGTAAATAAATATTTTGATGACTCTACGTGAGGAAAAAAATGCACTTTATAACATTGTTTCTTGAATTCAGTCTTATTGTAGAATAGTAATTATAATAGATATATTAAGTACTTTATGACACAAAATAAGAAAAGCTTAACAACAAAAACTTAATTTACTATGCTTGCATGCTTTCAATATCTTTGTGTTGATATCATAATCATATACAATGATAATGAAAACATATTTAGCATATGCATTAAATTAAAAGTTTTCGTTATTAAGCTTTTCTTATTTTGCATTGCCACCCACTTAATATATCTATTACAAATCTTTTAAGAAAAGTAAAAAGAACATAATACAGAATAGTAATTATTAATATATAGGGTATATGAGCACAGACTTTCACACATCCCACCACTCTCCACTCTATCTAATAACACTGATACACTTAAATACATATATGGTGAAAAAATAAATAATCACCAATATACGTATTTCATGCTAAACCAGCAATCATCAGTTGGTCCAGATTATCGTCTCTACACATATTAAGTGCTCAGATATATATTAAGATAGACAGACAATCTTCATACTCAATGGACAGGCTGCAATCTACTCCAACTCTTCAACCATCCACCCAATTGAAAATCTGATGATGAAATGCCCAAAGGCCACCCTGAGGCCAAGATTCTTGTCACACCTATGTTGACCTAAAGTCAATCTATACCCCACATGTACAGGACATAATCCATTTCATACATATGCAAGGATGGGAAGACATCTCTACAATGTAATAACTGAAACACAGACTTATTATACACCTGTGTGTCTATATATGTAATATATAGGGTATATGAGCACAGACTTTCACACGTTCCACCACTCTCCACTCTATCTGGCCTTTGAGCATTTCATCATCAGATTTTCAATTGGATGGACGGTTGAAGAGTTGGAGTGTGGAGTAGATTGAAGCCTGTCCATTGAAGTATGAAGATTGTCTATCTTAATATATATCTGAGCACTTGTAGTATATATGTGTTAATACGTATATTGGTGATTATTTATTTTTTCAACATATATGTGTTTAAGTGTATCAGTGTTATTGGATAGAGTGGAGAGTTGTGGGACGTGTGAAAGTCTGTGCTCATATACCCTATATATTACATATATAGACACAGGTATATAATAAGCTTGTGTTTCAGTTATTAAATAGTAATTATTCTATATGATCAATGTTTAAGTATTATAAATTTGTGAATAATTCAAACTGTCAAAGTAATTTTTTGTTTTTGGTTATTTACTCTATTTAGGAGAATTTTTGTTTTGGTTAGGATGTGTACAGATTCTATTACTAAAGTAAATAATATTCAAATATATCCTTAGGCATTTAGAAATTCGTATTTTTCATGAACCTATCTTGTTCTTTTATGGAGAGAAAGAGGGGGAGGGGGAGTGATATTTAAACAAAATGGCCCTTTATATGTTGAACCCTATTTTAAATCAGTGTTGTTTTACTTATAATTGCTTAGCCAGCTATAATCTTTGGTTTTTTTTTTGGGGGGGGGGGTGATTTCAAGTGAGAAATTTATTTATAATTTTTGCAAAGCAATTACACTTTCTGATACTGTTGATTTATATTTGCTAGAAAATAAAGTCATTAAGAAGAATAAATGGTAATCATACTTAGCACAGATAGTAGGAGTTAAGATTCCTATATTTAACTCAAATGAAATGGATGGCTGAAGAGTTATGGGGTGGAGTAATTTGAAGCCTGTCCATTAAAGTATCAAGATTGGCTATCTTAATATAAGTTGAATTTTGATTGTATATAGGTGTGGAGATAATAATCTGGACCAACTGATGAGGGCTGGTTTAGCACAAAATACATATATTGGTGATTATTTATCTTTTCGACTTGTATGTGATCAAGTGTACTATGCGATAGCATGAATGGTTGAGGGGCATGTGAAAGTCTGAGTTCAAATCTTCTATATATATATAAGTGCAGGTATGAAAAAGCCTAAATATGTTTTGCCAGTTCTTACTTATGGGTCTGAGACTTGGACGCTTAATAGAAGAGCAATACAGAGACTTCAGACTACTCAAAGAAGTATGGAGAGATGCATGTTGGGAGTAACAAGAAGGGATCGAAAATGCAATGTATGGGTAAGAGAACAAACAGGTGTTACTGACCTCATTGAAAAAATTAAAAGACTGTAGTTGGACTGGACATATTGTTAGAAGAGATGATAATAGATGGACAATTGAAATTTTAAACTGGATTCCAAGAGATTGTAAAAGACCCAGAAAGAGACCACATGTGAGATGGATGGATGAAATAAGAAAGTGTGCAGGGGTGACGTGGAGAAGAGAAGCTAAAGATAGGAAAAGATGGACTGAACTTGGAGAGACCTTCATCCTGCTGTGGATTGATAATGGTTGATGATGATGATGAAAAAGCCTGTTCTGTAGAGAAAAAAAAGTTATGTTTCAAAAATAAATCAGATAATTGTGTGAGTAATTGCGTTTGACTTGCAACTTCGTACTAGAACATTATATATATCACCTCTATTAACTAACTGATTTTTTTAAATATTGATACTAGGTATTTCTTGATCATCTTTCCAATATTATAAATATAATGACTAGAAAAACTGATATTCATAATTATTTTTTTATAGAAAAAATAAAATTAATTTGCTCAGAAACATATGGTATCCAAGCACCTGAAGTAATAAGTTGAACCTCATCCAGAATCTTCAACCATCAAGTCAGTCACTGTACTGTCGTAAACTACACAAGATTATATTCTTAATGAAAAGAAAATTCAGTTGAAATCCTTATTTTTTATTTTGTATATAAAAATGACAACTTTCAAAAACTAGAAAAAAAATTTTTTTTTGAATAAAGGTCATCTGTGGGATCATAAAACTAAATTATGTTTGACTGAATTTGAAGTTTGATTCTGAAATAATTTTTCCAGTTGATAAATATATGATTAATCAAACTATCCACAACAGTTCTTTTGAAGTGGGATGGCAAATCAAATTATCTGAAAGTTTTTGTCAAAGCATAAATTTTACTCCTATAGTTAACCACTCAATAAATCAACAAAAGTTTCAAGGGAGGGAGGGGGGTATTAAGTTTATGTAACAACATTGTTTCTTCTAATGACAGACTTTGAGCAACTACAAAAGATTAATAGTGTAAATAAACAGATAATCAATCAGCTGGTGATGTCATTAGCTGTACTCCTCCCAACCCATTATAAGAATAATTCTAATAATGACCGAAAATATTTTGGTGCGTGATCCGAATATTTTAAATTCTGATTGTCATTAAAATATGGAGAGTGCATTAATTGTCGAAAATCAGCTGAATTACAAATTTAAACCAATTTAATCTCGACAATATATATATATTAAAAATTTTTGTTTGTAATTTAAATATTTCATAAAATGCTGTAAGAATGGGGGGGGGGATCTTGCAAAGTTCACTAAAAAAAAAAAGATTTTGGATTATTTAATGATTAATTTAATAATAAAGAACTTCGTATTTTTTTTAAACGATAATTTTTAATTCTGTAATGGATGCATATATTACATATGTTTTTCTAAATAATATTGTCAATATTTTATTTGACACAATCCAAATATTACCATATATATATATATATCTGCGATTATATATTCCATCCATTATAGAATGTTAATCATGGAGGAGAGATAATGCATTCACTATATATGCTTACATTTTGAGTTCAAGTTCTAGCCGGTTATGTAGATTTTTTCTTTCAGAATCTAGCCCATGGCCAAATCAGTTAATCATCCAGTATCTTGCTATTTTAATTATATGGTCAAACAAGGACAGAAAAAATGTTCAAACTCCCAATACAAGTTTAATTATGTGGGGTTTTTTTTTATCATTTTTTTTTTGTAGAATGAAGGGAGATTTGTTAGAGACCTTTATTTACTTTGTGACGAACTATTTAAAGACTGTTTTACCAAGAATCCTTTTTGAACCTGTTGTATTATAATCTATTTAGTATTAATTATTTCATATATATATACACATTTCTGATTATGTATTAGATAATGCAGAAACACAGAAAATAATATATCAATAATATCTGCTTTAACGATTTCTGCTATGTTGATGGTGTTAATTGTGATCCCATGGAAATATTAATATAAAGTTCATGTAACAACAGATAACTGTATTCATGGATGAATCTGATATATATATATGTTTAAATTTTTATTCTGAAATCAGTCACATTTAATGTTAACAGTGGATGATCAGATTCAACCTGGATTGCCAACATAATTACTTTAAATGAGGGAATCAACAATTTTTACTTAGATTAGTTAAAATTACTGATGGTTTACTTAATTGGAAGTGTATAAAAAGAATTAAAATTACACATTTCATGAACCATTAAGAAAAAAGTGTGGCAACAATTGATTGAAATGTAAATGAATTTTTAATGCCTTTCAACTGCTGAGTCAGTAAATTACTATCATGAACTTTTAAAACTATAAAATTAAAGATAACTTAGAATAACTTGTATTTAGAATGGAATTTTGTTAAGGGTAGCTTAATATCACAACGGGTTAGAATAAAATATGCTTATACTTTATCCAGAGATGTTTTTACTTTATGAGATTTACTGAATATAAATGAACATACATTTTTATGCGTCATCATTAATAATGAACAGTTGATTCTCGCTTTTTTTTTCAGTTGAGTCTTTTTGTGGAGCAAAGATATCAAGCATTGGTCGTCGAGAGGTCAGCGACAGCTGCTTTACAAGCAGTTGTCAAGAGTTAGTGGGTTCGCTTCACGGCTGATGCTATGATATATGAAAAAAAAAAGTAACTAAATTCAACAAGTGTAAAAAGAAAATAAATTAGTCAGACATAAAAACACATTAACTATCTTCGTTGATAATAAACAAAAGTCTAAATTTTAACTCATTATATAAAAATGTACAATAATAAATATGAGCAAAGTACATTGAAAAATTTAGTTATTTAATTCAATTCACTTCAATTTTTTTTATTTTATTTTATAAACTTTCTTTTGTTTGTTCAGTTTACATTTGATGTCTTAACCAAAGAAAATTAATAAAATTAATTTCTAGTTGGTGATGTTATGAAAATTTAATAAATAATAAAAATCTTTGGTTTATGTAAATATATATATAACTATTTTAAAATCTATACTTCAGAATATAAAAACAACTATTATTCTAAGAAATTTAACCATTAATCTACTATGCTGAAGGGAGTATGTATATATAAACTTGCAAGTGTATGTGAGTGCAAGTTATAGATATATGGATGTGATAATCTTAATAAATAAACTAGAATGTAGACATGTAATGTTTAATAATTAACATGGAATCATAGTATTTACTGAGTTTTATGGTCAACTAATCATAAGGAAAAACATGACGTTGTAAATGATTGCATTGCCACAATGGCTAAAACATATACAGTGTAATAAATCTGGGTAACAAATACATTTAAGTAATTCAAAGATATGTCATTTTAAATATATAAAAGCACAGTAAAATACGATGCTTCCAGAATATAATTTCATTTCATATTCAACATATTTTAAAGAACATCTAGTAGCAACGTGACAAACTCTGGTTTCCTATAAACTTATAAATGTGTTCAAGGTTATTTATTTTTCCCAGAAAAATGTAATTAGTATGATGAAAACTATTGAAGTAATCTCTCTTGAAGTAAGCTGTTTATCTCAGAAATATGAAGAACTTTTATTACCACAAGAACAACCAAATATATAATTTTCATCATGACAAACAATATGAAAACAGTAAGGCAAGGATAAGAAATTATTATACAAATATTAATTTTTCTATTCATAGTTGACTAACCACAATTCACAGATGAGGGATAACACATCGAAAGTGCTTAACCTACATTGATTCATTTTGATTGTTTGCCATTAACAGCTTCTTCACCCAGCGTTTTAAAGTGCTTGTATATACCATAAGTAAAATCTTAATTTCTACACATTTTTAACTAGCTCTGAAGATTTCAATGATGATAATGTTAATAATATATTTAAAGAAAATATTTATTTAAATTAAAAATTCACTCAAATTAATTTCATATGCATTCACATATATGAAAGATTTTCCTTTTATTTTATTTAGACTACAATTCTTTAATAAAAAACAAAACAAAAACATTTACAATAATCATAAGACATCCCTAAAAATTAAGACATCTAATATATATAAATAACTAATTTACAATTATAGAAATTGATGTTAAAATAAAGTATTTAGATATAGACATACATGATAATAATATAATTACATTAAAACACTTCATTAAAGAAGATAAATTAAGGAAAATTATTTCTATGGATTTGCAACAGGAATGGATACAAAAAATGGCAGTTATTAAAAATTTTAAAAATAAAAATGATAAATATAACACAGATAGGAAGATAGCTACTTTGCAAAAAGAGAAATTTATAAAGCTATATACTAGTTATGGATACAACCCTAGAAGCATTAGAAATATATTCTTTAATTATAAACAAAATAATTTGGGTAGTAATAATAGTGAACCAGAAAATATGTTCCTAAAATTTATAATACATTATTAAAAAATAAAAATTATATAGATAAAAATATTAAAATAGGATGGTCAAACAGTAAAAATCTTGATATATTAGTAGAGAATTGTAAAATAAAAGATAATATAAAATATAAAAAGGGTATAGTATATAAAATTACTTGTGGGGTTTGCAGTATGGTTTATTATAGACATATAGCAAAACAATTAGAAGAAAGAGCTAAAGAATATAATAATGCTATTAATAGAAGGGATGACAGATCTGCATTATATGTTCACTACTTAAAATATGGACATAGAATAGATTGTGTTAAGAATACAAGTCCATTAAATTATATTAAATAAATTAATAGAAGGAAGATATATGAAACCAATTACATTAATTATAACAGAAATAATTGTATGAACATTTATAAAATGTCAATTAATTTAACTAATAATTGGATAATGAAAACTGAATGGAGGGTTGTATAATATGTATTATTATAATGATATATAAGTGTAATTATAGGCTTGTGTTAATTTTATATAGAGCCGGTAGGTGTCACTGTGTATGCAATATAGGTTACTTTTGTAATTAAGACATATTGAAAAGGGCAAAAATTTAAAATTTGCCAAAAAAAGCTTTTATATGTTATTTTTATGTGTTATGATTATATGACTATATTACAGATATTGTCATATATCATTTTATTGTTAGATAAAGATATTTTATTATATCTAGGATTTATTTTTTATATATAAATAATATTTATTACTCATTTGTCTTTTTTCCTAGATTTTTTTACTCTTTTTTTCTAATAGGTTTATTTATTTATTTAATTTTAAAGTAGCAGACAAAAATATTTACACATTTTTTGAAGGTAAAAAAATCGCTTGGGATCGTTCTAAATTTTCTTTCTTTTTTTTTTTTAAAAAAAAGAACTTTTCACATATGAAGAATAGTGATTAGTTTGATGCATATAACTATTTTATTAATATATACAAATCATAAATCATTTTCAATAATACACCGAACTATTAAAAAAAAAAGATCATGGTAAAGTTAACAACAAAAATAAACATTTTGTAACTAACCAAGTAAATAAATATGAAAGGTTAAATAATTTTTAATTAATTTTCTTGGTTTTCCCTTTTTTTATATTAACATTGATGATCTTTAAGTTGTTTAACAAATATTATATAAATATTTAGCTAGAAACATATTTTAATAGTTAATTATTAACGTTTTTAAAATAAATTGTGTATTTTATAGTTTTAAACTACCATTTTGCCATGTTATCATTGGTCTATTCATTTATTTGACCTTTATTTAGAATTTAATGGAGTTAACAAACTTATAAATTAACTTGAAAAATGTTTAGAAACAAGTTTATAAATTTACACTTAAAATCAAGATAGGATAAACAAATTAAACATGAAGTTATAATAAATAAGTAAGAAATATTAGCTTGCAAACAATGAATTCAAAGACATTCTAGGATGAGCCCCCCCCCCCCATTCTCCACACTTTTCGGCAATTTCATCTTATAGATTTAGAAGTATGGTGATTGAATATGGAGTTGAAATACAGAAATGATACCAGTTAAAAGATAACACACTAGTTAATCCTTTATCTCTGCATGTTATGCATCTTACAGTTTTAGCCATTTGAATTTTAATGTGTACTCTAACTCTGTTAAGAAATCAATTCAGTTTATACACTTTGATTAGGGTCACATGACTGTAAAAGCACATTTGATACAATAGAAAATTCTGCTTTATTTAGTGATAACTATTTAGGTACTAATTAAAGACCTGTAAAAAAAATAGAAAAATTCTGAAATAATTTTTAGCAACTTTATTTTGAATAATTCTCATTAAAATATATGGATAAAATAAAAATCTTTCAAAGATGAATAAAATGATAGCTATTTCCCTGTTAATAATTTTAAAATAGTTTGCATCAAATAGCTTTTAAACAAGCCATAAAATTTAAACGTGTTCATTATTTGTTCTAAAGTTATCAAAAATAAAAATTCATTAGCACAAATTTGATTTATTACTTGTAGATACATGTGCTTGTTTATATATACATATAAAAATATGAATTTGTACGTGCATGTGTATATGTGATTAGGCTAATAGATATCATTATTATCATCATCAACCATTATCAATCCACTGCAGGATGAAGGTCTCTCCAAGTTTAATCCATCTCCGATCTTTAGCTTCTCTTCTCCACATTACCCTGCACATTTTCTTATTTCATCCATCCATCTAACATGTGATCTCTTTCTGGGTCTTTTACAATCTCTTGGAATCCAGTTTAAGATTTCAATTGTTCATCTATTATCATATCTTCTAGCAATATGTCCAGCCCAACCCCACTTCAATCTTTTAATTTTTTCAATGAAGTCAGTAACACCTGTTTGTTCTCTTACCTATACATTGTGTTTTCAATCTCTTCTAGTTACTCCCAACATGCATCTCTCCATACTTCTTTGAGTGGTCTGGAATCTCTGTATTGCTATTTTATTAAGTGTCCAAGTCTCAGATCCATAAGTAAGAACTGGCAAAACACATTTGTTAAAAACCTTCCTTTTCAAACACATAGGCATATTTCCTTTTAGTATCAAGTTATTTCTACCAAAAGCACTCCAACCAAGTTTAATTCTATGATTAATTTAATCCATTATGTTTCCATCTGTATTAATAATCTGACCAAGGTATTTGTAACTGTTAACTTCTTCTAATTCATCATAATCAATCTTTTTTTTCATATTTTGAGCAAATCGATTAGACATTCCTTTACTCTTTTTAACATTTATCTTTAGTCTTACTTTCCTACTTTCATCTGATAACTCCTGCAAAATTTCCTGCAACTCTGAAGCATTATTTGCAAAAACAACTATATCAGCTGCAAAATCTAAATGACTTAAATAATCTCTATTTACTTTCACTCCTTTAGTTTCCCATTTTAATCCACAAAATACTTCTTGCAACACTGCTGTAAAAAGTTTTGGAGATATGGCATCACCTTGTCTTACACCTTTCTCAATGTTGACTTTCCCAGTATCATTATGTAATCTAATTGTTGCTGTTGCATTTTTATAAATATTCTTTAAAATATGACAATATCTTGGATCTATACCTTGATGATCCAATGCTTTAATCACTGAAGAAATGTTTATAGAATCAAATGCCTTTTCATGGCAACTCATATTCATTTGTTCTTTCTATAACTTCTCTCAATACCTGGATATGATCTACTGCACTAAAACCACTTTTAAATCCAGCTTGTTCCCTTGGTTGGTGGAAATCCAAGGTTCTTTGTAGATGAGTTGTAATATATCTATATTTATATATGTCTATATTCCTAATAAATTTAATTAAATTTACTTTTAAAATTTTGATTTAGTTAACCTTGTAACAAGTAACTTAAGTAGCTCAATTAATCTGGAAATTCAAAAGGTGGTCTCTTGAGGCAAAATTCTTCAATTTCCTCCTCAAAATCAACCTTCATTCCCTTCCCATCAATCAATTTTTCCTAATAAATTTAATTAAATTTACTTTTAGAATTTTTATTTAGTTAACCTTGTAACAAGTAACTAAAGTAGCTCAATTAATCTGCAAATTCAAAAGGTGGTCTCTTGAGGCAAAATTCCTCAATTTCCTCCTCAAAATCAACCTTCATTCCCTTCCCACCAATCAATTTTAGTGAACCATAGGGGTATCACCAAGATCTCTCCCCTATGCCAGCTCTGTAAAACTGACATTGAAACCCTCTAGCACTTTCTAGTTAAATGTCCCTTTCTGCTTGGAGTGAGATGTGTCATCAACTCCTACCTTTCCTCACACAGAACACCATCTTTAATCTCCAAGAATCTATACAAACAGGGGTCTTTGCAACTATCAGACTATCAGTTTTTCTCATCTATACACTCTGGTTGCTCCGATGTGCTATTATTTTTGACCAGAGAGTACATTCAATGAATCACAAACTATTGGACCTAATTTGCTCTCTCAAAACCAGAGATACCAAACTACCTCCACTCCTCACAGACACTTGGGCAATCCTCCACCTCCCATCCTCTCAGCCTCTGTCATAGGACTCAACCATTTAAATGTTTGTGACCCATGCTGTGCTTGCTCAATGAAGACATGCATCTCAACTGGCCTGGACTACACACCCTTTCCACCACTTCCCATTCCCTTTTCACATATATCCTTTCTCTCTTACCATGTTACTCCTGAAATTTCAATTTACCATGTAATCACTCCCTTGTAAACCTTTTTCTAACTGTATTTGTATCTGTTTTTTTTTTTGATGAATAAACTTTCATCATTGAGAAAAAAGTAACTGAAGTTGTAGTCTGCAAAAATAAAAAGAAAAACTTAATAATACATTTAAAACTATTGTGCTTATAGAAATTGCCACCTCCCTCAACCACAGTCATATATATATATATGTGTGTGTAAAAACAGAAGATGTAAAAATATTATTTCCGTAATGTGACAATGCTAAAATATATTTTTGAAACATGTTGTCTTAGGCTATATTTTGTGTGTGTAATTAATTATACAAATGTAATATCTGACAGCCATAACCGTTTGCAACTAAAACTTTTGGGGCTTTTAATTTTTATAGTTAATAAACATTTTTTTTTAGAAATGAAGGAGAAAATTCTGATCACATGAAAATATATAATTCTTTTTAAATTGTATGTACACATATTCATACATAATGTGCACAAGAAAATTGTACTGGTGCACATATTTTCAAAATATTATATATTTTTATTAATTTATGTTTTTTATTTTATTCTATGTGCTGCCTGATGTTTACAATAGGTAAGATTTTTTTTAATTTTTAATACTATATTTTGAATAAATGTGTGATTTTATACATATATAAGTTTTTTGGTCACTTATTATTTCATTTAGTGCAGAGTTCTGGAACATTTTTGAGACAGGGAGCCATTTTGACAAAAAACTAGAAGAATTAAAATTTAGGCAGCTGCAACCTGAAATCGATTTCATTCATTATTTATAAATTTAATAATATTAACTCTTAAGCTTGCATATAATATTTTGATGGGTGAAACAAAAAATATATATTAAACTTTTAATAAAATTTATATAATTAAAAAAAAAATCAAAACTAAGACTTGGAGCCACAATTTTTCCAATAAAGAAGTGCATGCATTCCAGATTCCTGTTTTGGTGCAAAGTCATGCATGGTTTGATGCAGTGATAGAATAGCACGATCTGGAGTTCAAGGTTTATGGAACATGCCCAGTTCTGTCACTTCTGTTCAAACTTATGTACTTCCAAACAATAAACCATTTGATTACTAGTATTTGGAGTATAATTAAAATAAATTTTCTTAGTAATTATCTAATATATTGATTCCCAACCAGTGGTTTTCAGACCCTGGGGCCCACATTGTGCCATTCATGGATACATGGAAAATCATCAGTAATGGTGAAAAAAGAAATACACCTGGGTCTCGTTTTACGCGATAGATAGGTTCCTCAGAAAATGCACGCAAAAGAAATCACACAAAAATAGACGTAACTTACCTTGAAAAAGGGGGGGAGTTGGACTGTGATTTTTCAAAAATCGCATAAAAGCAAAGCACCAACGTAAAATTACTTTAAAATTCATGCAAAAAAAAAATAAGAAAATAAAATATGACTAATAAAAAATTTCAAATTTGAAAAAAATTGATACAAGACAAACTTTTTTTAACTATAATATTTAATTTTATTCAAAATAATATATTTTTATGCATAATTTACAGTACAGTAATTTACATTTTTTTATACACGTTTTAATTATTATTGCTATTTGCCAATAAACAGGTTCGTTTGCAAAATGGTAAAAAATCAGATTCTTCACAAGAGGAAATACAATTAGTGCCAACTTCACTCTCATGTTGTGTTAATGGTTTTCTGGTGACAACCTAATTAGTAATTAATCTTTGAGATGATGATTTTATTAATTGTTTATGAAGCTCACGATATCCAGACATACTGTACAACCATTTAGTTCTTGTTGGAATTTAAGAGCATGTTCGTGATTAGTGTCATTAATAAGAAAATAATTTGCCAACTGATTAGAAAGTTGAATACCTTTTTGAATCATTTTTGCAGTGAAAGGAACAGGTTCCACTTTTGTTTCATTATCTTTTTCTACACTGCTGGGAAAAATTTAATTAAAACTAACAACTAAAAATTAAATTCTTATTTTTGTCTTTAATTTTTTAATTTTCAATTCTGTTTAAAAATCAAATTTTGTTTCACAGCATATTAATTTCAGGTCATCTTAAGTAATTTTTAAATTGTTAATTACAATTAAAAATCAGATTTTAATTTTTAATTGTCAAATTTAATTGTGCCCACTGCTATTACTCACCTTTTAAAAATAAACTTGCGGACACTAAATGATTAATAATTGATTACGTTCTTTTTTAAAAAGCAAAAACAGAATGTGATTTAAAATGTAAAATTAACACGCACAATGTTTGAACAAATTTACATTATAATTTTCTAAAATTTAATGTGTGTATATAAAATGTGGAAATCATGATTTTAATTTCATTATTGCATAAAATCTTACTATTATAAAGCACTGAAAATATTGAAATTATTAAGATGAAAGTCGAATTTCAATAATGTGCTATTATTTTAAATATGACGTAAGTGCGCGAAATTTATTATTTAAAGTAATAGCGCATTATCGGAGTTCGACTTCCGATCTAATACAATGTTAAAGCATAAAAGAAAACCGCATACAAAAATATTAAGAAGAAACATGAATCGCGTAACTTCAAAATCGCGTTAAATAAACCCGCGTAAAACGAGACCCAGGTGTACATGAAAATTAGATGAACTGTATAGAACAAAATAAGAAAAGATATATCTGTTTATAAAAAATAAGTACTGCAGCAAGATTAATACAAGTTCAGATTCAAGACTGTATCTCATATCTTTTGAGCCTGATTTCAAAAAATTTATGTGCATCAAAGCGAGCTTAATAATGACACTAATGTTTCCATTGGCTAGTGATCTATATGACAATTATTACAGAACTTTTCAGATAACACAAATAAATATTATTAAATTAAGAATTTGTTAAATACTTGATCATTAATATCTAATATAAAGCTATACTTATTTTGTTTTTAATTATGAATATTGTAAAATTAAATCTGTGGTTTGTACCTCATTAGGGTTGTAATTTTTTTTTCCAACTCATTACCTCATTTCTACTACTTTGTGTTAAGATTGACATGTGAACAAAAATATCAGTATTTTTTTTTTAAAAATTACTATTTTAAAACAAGGGTTACAATCAGTGTTCCCACTAAGCTGTGCACATGTGTGTGCACAAATAAATTTTAAACATAGCGCACATGAAAAATATTCACACGCACAAAAAATTTTTTTCCGTGCAGAAAATAAAATTGCACCTGCATATGAAATCCATATAAAAAAATAAAATGAAAAAAAATTGAATCAAATGTACGTTTAGATTTAAATAAACTGCCAACTATAGTATTTGTGTATAGGTATAGATGGCAGCACATTTATCGTTGATGAGAAACGAGGCTGGGAATTACCGTAACGCTTGTACGCCATACATAAAGATTGCAATTTGCTTCATCTTTTATCAGTGTTAAAATTGCCACATTTTTGTTAAAAATTTAAATTCAAAATCATTACCAGCTTTTATTATTGAATATATGTGTTTCAGTGATATAATTTTGTGAAAATAAATAATTTTGTGAAAATAAATATTTTTAAAAGTATTTTTACAGTATAGGGTTAAAAATGAGTTTGACAAGAAAAAGAACAGCTAATGAATTTAAAATTGAGTGGCTTAATGAATTTGTGGAAACTGATACTCCAAAAAGTCATGATAAATTACAAATTCAGTTAAAAGAAATATTTGTATTTAATGAAGAAAAGGGTGTAATTTGTAATTACTGCCGAGATGGAGCTGTACATAGTGATTTTGTGAGTGGAAAAATGTGGGATTGCATGTGGAAATTGGATTTTTTAAAATGGCATTTAATTAGTAAATCACACTTAGAAAGTGTACAAAAACTGAAAAATAAGAATGCTTCATTATCAGCAACTGGTTTGGTACAATTTTTAAAAGAAACACCAGAAGATAGCAAGAAAAAGAAATCAAATCCTGAGGAAGTAAAAATTTTAATTGATAATCTATTATTGGCAATTAAAATGAACATATCTTTGCTTTCAGTTCGAGAAATAAATAACCACATGGCAAAATATGTCCATATTCCAGAAAGTTGGCATAGTAAAAACTATGCTTTTTCATTTTTGGAAGTGGTGAATACTGTTGTAAAAAATGAAATAATAAATGAAATTAAAATGGCACATTTTCATACTTTAATTGTTGATGAAAGCACAGACATTTCTACAACCAAATTTAAGTTTAGAAAATCTGATCAATATAAAATTGTTTTTGGTGGGATAATCCAATTAAAGACATGTGATTCCTCTTCAATTTTTTCCTGCAATTTTACAATTTTATGAAGATAACCAAATTGATTTGCAAAAGCTGGTTATGTTTACATCTGATGGTGCATTCGTAATGCTTGGAAAATGAAATAGTGTAGCAGCTAAATTAAAGCAGAATGTACCACATTTGGTGCAACAACATTGTGTTGCACACCGAGAAAATTTATGTATTTCAGATGCATGGAAAGAAGTAAAAGCCACAAGAGAAATCGAAACAGTGGTGAGAACTGTTTATACATTATTCTCGAGATCCGCAACAAAAACAAGTAAATTTAAAGAGATTATTGAAGCTTCATAAAATAAATCTATAGCTTTCCAAGCTGTTAATGAGTTGAAGTCGTTGTCAAGACATTTTGCAATAAAAGCAATTATTACAAATTATGAATCATTAATTGAATATTCTAATCAAGATAAAGATGATCCAATTTCCAAATTTTGTTTGAAAAAGTTAAGCAACATTGAATTTCAAATAAATTTATAGACATTTTGTCTTCAATTTTAGAAGAACTCAGTGCTTTATGTCAAATTTTTCAACGCCATGAATTAACACCCATAGATCCAGTTTGCTCATGTAAAAATTAATAAAATCAAGGAAAAACATCTTGGAAACATGGCATGGAACAATAAAATAAGCGTGCTTTTAAAAAAGGCTAATGATTTAAATATGACTATAAAAACAGATGATATGTTAAAATTTAGTAATTTATTATGTGAAAATTTGGAAGAAAGGTTTCCAATGGATGAAGTAGAAGATTGGATATCCTTTGATGTTTCCAGTTTATTATCCTGCGATTTTAATTACGGACTAGCGGAAATTGAAAAATTGTGTTTAAAATATAATGCTTTTCTTACAGATAAATCTATTATAAGCAAACAGTATAATGATTTTAAATATGCAATGCAGGAAAAAATTAAAATTAAACAAATAAAAGATTTTGAAGAAATGGTTATGATTTGTTTGAATAATGAACAATTTAAATATCTATCCAAATTACTAGATATCGGAGGCACTTTTCTGGCCAGTAGTGCGGATTGCAAGCGTGGTTTTAGTTTGATGAATTTGATTAAAACGAAACAAAGAAATCGATTGCAAGAAATCCATATGGATATGCTGATGAGAGTAAAATCATATATGAGTGATGGAAACAATGCAAGTAAAGTTTATGCAGAATGGTTAAAACCAAAAGATAGGAGAGAGAAGTTATAAAACAAATGCCATTAATAACAAATGTAATCTTTAATTCTAGAATTGTTCAATAATAAGTAATTGTGAATTGTTGTTCTTGTTTGTTTGTTTTGACAAATGTGTTAATTGAAAAAATTAGAAGCAGACAACGTTTTTACATTGTAAGTATTTAAATTTTTTAATTTTTCATTTGAATGGAAAAGGGAAGCCACATTAATCAGCTAAATTCTGTCTTCGCGAACTAATGATTTGACTTGATTTTAGAGTAGTTTTTTCATTGTGTTCCGTTGTAATGTATGTAGTACAAAATTTTTTTATTTTTGAAAAAACTACACACACTTAAAAAAGTGCGCACACAGGTCACAAAAAATTAGAGGGAACACTGATTACAATCGATAAAAATTAATTTAAAACGGGGTGTATAGGTGTGAAAAGGCTGAGAAACACTTATTTAGTATATAAAATAAACGGATTTAGATTGAATTTTTTTCATGCATTCATTATAATTACCAAAATGAATGACATTACCCATAACTAATACTTTTTTTTTTAGAGTAATAATAACAATTTAAAAAATTTCAAAATGTTTAATTTTTATATTGTTAAATATAAAACTGGAGAGGTCAAACTAGTTTTCTTTAGTAGTTTTCTGGCCATAAATATTTTGACCATTAATGTCTAAAATGATCTGCCACATTTTAGTGCAGTGGTAAAGTAAAGAGTAAAAAAGTTTTGTTTTTTTATGGGAGTACTTACTTTTTCCCCTATCTTAAAAAAGATAAGAAAAAAAAAACACTAATATAGATAAATCATCTTCATTAATAGCAGCAGTCATTTGAAAACAAGAAAAGTCATTTCATTTCCAAGAAAAAAAAAATTCTAGAAATGAGTTTTGCAATAAATGTACAAAGTCATCAGCATCAACAACCATTATCAATCCACTGCAGGATGAAGGTCTCTCCAAGTTCAAACCATCTTCTCCGATCTTTAGTTTCTCTTCTCCACATCACCCCTGCACACTTTTTCATTTCATCCATCTATCTCACATGTAGTCTCTTTCTGGGTCTTTTACAATCTCTTGGCATCCAGTTTAAGATTTTAATTGTCCACTATTATCTCTTCTAGCAATATGTCCAGCTCAACTCCACTTCAGTCTTTTAATTTTTTCAATGAGACATGCAATTATACAAAGTAAACACATATATATCTACATGCAGAATAAGATGGTCCATTTTTATTTTTACTTGATATTATATTTCGTGGGGGAAAAAAATCTGAATTACTTCAGCATTCTAATTATAGATTTGCAATGTATTCAGGTGTGTACTCTGCTAATACCATACTTAAGCTCACTATAAAACACCCTTTTAGGAAGGTTTGCATTATTCATTCATTTTAATTGTCAAATCCAATGAAGGTATGATTTCACAATAGTGGACTCTATAAAATCCCATCAAGCAAACATATTGATTGGTTTTATGATGTTGCAAATACATTTTTAAAATAGTATGGAACAAGTTTAAATCAATCTTTTCTAATGCCTTATATGTTGCATCAATAGTATGTCCAAATTCATTTTTATACTGCAAATTATGTAAAATAGGAATTACTGTTTATAGCTAATTTAGTTGCAGTACTTATTTCCCTATGACAAAATTTCCTATTGTTTAACTTGTCAAAAGCAGCACTCAATATTTAAGTTCAGCTTTCTACTTGTAAAACTACTAATATATTTAAATTGGTTTCCATTTTCGAGTTGATAACCATCTAAGCTAATAGTTGCTCAAGAATAAAAAACTTGGGTTTTTTAAAAAAATATTTATTATTAATGTTGCATTAAAACATTAAATCCATTCTGTTCTCAAAGTAAGTGCCATTGTTGTCTGTTAACTATTATTAATATAAAATTAATGAAAAATGATGAAAGAGAAACTTCTTCCATGCACGAACACATATGTTATTTTTTCCACTTTGTAAAATGTCCCAAAGATTTTGATAATACATATTTAGAATATTTACTTCAAAAATAAATTAGTTTTAAACAATAATATTATTATTTAATATATATATTTAAAATGTTTCAATTTTATTTATTTATTCCTAAAACTAATTTGTTCAGAAAATATTAGTTTGTCTCTCATTCCCCCAACCTTCCTAGATTAATATTTTTGCCAGATTTAATCAAATATGAACTTCTTTATTGTAAAAAAGAAAACTGCATAAAAAAGATATTAAAAAGAAACATGGATCGCATAATTTCAAAATCGCATTTAAAAAACCTGCATAAAATGAGACCCGGTTATAGTTCTACGCCTATATGGCAAAAAAAAATCTGAATTTAGAAATGCTGTTAACAGAATAAAAGTTAAACTTGGTCAGGGAATTTCTAGTTTTTTTTTAGCTCTATTCCAGATTTGAATTCAGAGCAGATGATCTACTTTTATTCTATTACAGTATTTAGAAAAAGATAATGAAACAAAATTGGAACCTGTTCGTTTCACAGCAAAAATGATTTGAGAAAGTCCTCAACTTTCTAATCAATTGGACAATCATTTTCTTGTTAAAGACACAAATTATGAATGAGCTCTTAAATTCCAATGAAAGCTAAATACGTAGTTGTATGTTTGGATATTGAGAGTTTCATAAACAATTAGTAAAATCATCTCAAAGCTTAATATTGTCGACAGAAAACCATTAACTTTTAGACTGAAAAATTTTTTATTGGCTGAGTGAATTAAACTTTTGATTGGTTCAATTACAGAATCAGTAGTAAAAATATATTCGTCTTTTAATATTAGATTTGTTTGTAAAATCAGATTGATAATTTGTCAGTTTATGAAAATGAGTGAAAGTTTTTTTAAAAATAAATTTCTATTTATAATTATAAAAATATTATATAATGGAGAACCTAAAAAGAATGTTCATAACCTATTAGAAAATGCTGCATACATCGTTGATTTCTTTTTCAATTTATGTTTGTGTAAAAATAAATAATTTTTGCTAAAATCTTAACTATTTTTTTATTTTCAGTAGATTTTATCAAAATAATTTATAATACGTAAAAAAAAAATACGGAAAAAATACTCTAAAATATACATTTTCATTTTGAATATCAAGTGCTCCCTTTAGTTGACAATGAGCAGCAACAAATCAGCATCTTATAGTACATTTTAAAGAAGACCATAAATTTGCTATGATAATGACAGTTTTAGAGCGACCTGAAACCATGAATGAAAATTTTCAGTTGATGCACTTATTAAACACAGCATGAGACTGAAGTTGGCACTAATTATATTTCCTCATGTGACGAATCTGATTTCTTATCAGTTCTCAAACGTATTCACATATTGTCAAATAACAATAATGATTAAAATATATTTGACAAAATGTAAAATAAATTACACATAAAAACATATTGTTTTGAATAAAATTAAATAGTTAATAAAAAAAATAAAAAAAAGTTTGTTTTGTATCAATTTTTTATTAGTCATACTTTATTTCCTTATTTTTTTTATGTGAATTTTAAAGTAATTTTACCTTGTTGCTTTGCTTTTATGTGATTTTTGAAAATTATGGAATATATCCCACATTATTCAATGTAAGTTAAGTCTATTTTTGTGCAATTTTTTTATGTGTGTTTTTTTGCAGAACCTATCTACTGCATAAAATGAGATCCAGGTGTATATTTGAATTTCAGTATTTTGGAAATTGAGTTAGGTTAGATTCCAAAGAAAAAGAAATATACATTTGTTAAAATAATATTATTTGATTGACGACTGCATTGATTCATACCAAACATCTTATTGATAAAGGTTATATCCAGTGATAAGTCTGGGCAGAGTAAATTATATTGCACTTCTATTTGGTGACTCCCAATTAATCAATATTACAATAGATAGTGCTAGAGTAGAGAAAGAACCACTTTGGAATTACAATTTCATTGTTATATTACTATTAATGTATAATAAAAATGACATATAATATATTACTAAACTTTTAAAAGTTTTTGAATTTTCAGTGAATTTTTTAAATTTTGAAAAGATAAAATATTTATTAATTTTTTTTAATGCAACATTTTTTTTATATCACATTAACGTCATCAATATGTTTTCCACAGTATTGGAGTTTTAGTTTTAATAATTTAAACCAGGATGCTAGTGACTTTGTCAAAGCTATATTGACCAAAAATAAAATGGCACTATTAAAAAGTGTACAATACAAAGTTTATTCATTATACTGTATTATGTATTTATTTATAGAATTAAAATAAGTTTAATATATTTTATCTGATTATCATCTATTGTCCTTGAAAAATAATCAGCGCTTTCATTCAAGACATGTCCAAAGTAAAGAACATTTTTTATTGTTAATGACTACACAAGCAAAAAAAGTATCAAATTCATTATATCATCAGTAGTCAAAAATAATTTGATCACATGTAACAACAAAATCTATTAATATTAAATTTTAAATGTGTACATTGGATAAAATATACTCATTTACTCAATTTTATAGATTAAATTTTTTATGAATGCTATTTTGTGCCCAGAAAAAATTACATAAGTTTTAATTAGATGGGATTTGAACCCAGACTTTCATGTTCCCTTCAGCCAACCACTTTATCTTATACAAGCAATATACATTCCCATATAATGTGAAAAAGATAAATGATCTCCAATATACATATTCCATAGTCAACTAGCAGTCATTTATTTCAGCCCCCGCTCTCCACATATATAATCAGTGCTCCATTTATATTAAGATAAAAAATCTTTAAACTTTAGTAGATAGGTTTTAATCTTCTCCACTCTCGATCTTTTCAGCCATCTGTATCATTGAAAATCTGATGATGACATGTTTAAAGCCTCGTTTGCCGATATTGTTATATCCATGTTGATTGTAAGTCATTCTCATCCCTCATGAGAGCCTCTTAAGACCATTTAAATATACAGAAGAGTTATGGGCATAATTCAAGCTAGACCTGTAATATTTAAATACAAATCTAGAGGTAATTAAATGGAACTGGAATCCCTTCACTATATGAGGGGTCAGAATAACTTAGACCAACATGAGTATGACAACAATATTGGCAAATAAGATCTTTGATCATGCCATCATCAGATTTTTAGTGATATGGAAGGCTGAAGAAGTAAAGAGTGGAGGAGATTGAAGCCTGTCCATTAAAGTTCAAAGATTTGCTATCTTAATATAACCAGAGCACTGCTTATATATATTTGTGGGTGATAATAATCTGAACCAACTGATGAGTGCTGGTTCGGCAGAAAATGCATATATTGGAAATCATTTATCTTTTTGACATGTATGTAATCATGTTTATTTGGTGTATGAAATAGATTGAATAGCTAAAGGGAGCTTGATAGTCTGGGTTCAAGTTTTCTCTAATTACATCTATTTTATTTTTTTTATTTTTTGTAGTTTTTTTTTTTTTTTTTTTTTGTATTTTTTTATTTTATTTAAAAAAATATGTTATTTAATATTTAATATACTATATAAAATAATAAAAAATAATAAATAAAAATAAAATTTATTTTCTTTTTTTTAATTTAATACTTTATTTTTTTTTGTTGATGTACTGTAGCTTCATTTTAAACAGAGTCAAGAATCTCTCAACAATTATGCCCACAGAAACCTGTTAGCTACTTTATTTTTCATTCCCCAGTCTAAGTTTTCTCATATTCTGCTCCATCCCATTTCCACAACATAATCTTTGTCAACTCTATAGCCTTTATATCTAAATCCCCCTTATATTTTCCCAAACCCAGCATAAAAATCAATAATCCACTTTCTGTATAATCACTTTTTTCATATTTATTTTCCCATAACTTCATTATATGTGCCCTTTCTGTTTTCAAGCATTTACATTCAATGAACAGATACCTAATAGTTTCTATTCCTTCCTTACATAATTTACAGACTAAATCACCCATATTTTTCTACTTACATGTATGTATATGTATATGCTTCTGATATTCAGAATAGTGGCGACTTTTGTCATAAACATAAAAAAATTATTATAAAAAAGATTTAATCATTTACACTATTAAAAGTTCAGCAATCAACAGCACAATACATTTCTTTATAAATTTTTATTTATTTTCACTGCATATATGTAAAATAAATAAATTCAAAAATGAAGTTTAAAGAAACTGTTGATAATAGAACATAAAATGCATTAAAAACAAATAACAAACTTTTAAGATGCACGTTGCTTTAAGTTATTATTATTTTTTCGCCCTAATTTTAAAATTTTACCTTGTTGATAGTTTTTTTTACTTCATTCTTTATTTTAATTTAATGGAACGGAATTCCGGAAATGTTTTCTCATTATGTAAGAAGCAAAATGGCTGACAATCAATGAGAAAGGTATATTATATTTTAACAAAATTAAAACTACTTTGTACAGTATATTTATCCACAGGTTAATAATTTTTTTAAAAATAATATGCTTAGTTAAATGTTTATTTATTAATTAATACTTTTTTAATTCAAGTTTTATGTTTGTTAATACTAATTTTTATCAATACTTATGCGCTTATAACGCTAAAATAAAGAAGTTATATGTTATTAAATTTATTTAAAGCTTAGCGCTTTCAAAGCTCTATGGCTTCATAATCATAGCTGTACAAAATAAAAATAAAACAGTTGATAGTGATGAGGGGGTGTATTCGAATTTAAAATAACAAATTAATTTTTTCCTTATCATTGTAATTGTTTATTTTTCATCTGAGATTTATGATTTATGATGCATTTTGGGATTTTAAATCATTTCCAATTTTCTTACTGTTTTTTTAATATCAAATATTATATGGAAATTCCATTATTGGGTTATCTGGAGTATATTGGAAACAGATTTTTAAAACCTACATCTTTTATCTATGCCTAAGTAACAAACAGTTGTTTGTCTCCAATCCTTTGTCATTTCAATTGTTAGTCTCAAAGAAGTGAAACTGAAGCCAACGATTTCAGTGTGATATTCATTCCAATCATGCCATTATTTTAAAAATACTTTATTATTATTTTTCTTTAAAAAGTAGTATTATTAACATTTTTTTGTTTAATTACAAATTTTGAATTTCTTTCAATTATTTTCATTTTCAAAAGTTTCAAATCAATTGGACTATTACACTACTATAAAATTACTGTTTTATGTGAGTAGCTACCCCATTATATATGCTCATGTGATTTTGTGTAATAGAAGATTGACAGAATCAAAGAGTAAAGATTCTCGAATTGATTTGAAACTGAGTAAAATTAAGGGGAAAGTAACCTGTTTGCCTTTTGAATGGAACTGTTATGGTCATCATGTAACATATGTTCAAGTATCACATGATCTTATGAGCATATAATGTTAATTTTTTAAAAATTGTTGCTGATATTTATATGAAATTTAAAATAAGTTAATTAATAGAATTATATTAAAACCAGAAATCAAGTTCTTACACACATGATATGCATACATATATATGGTAACTTTATAAATTAGCTGAAACTTTTAAATTTAGATTAAATAAATAAAATACCATATACATTTTATATAAACACTTTTCAATGTAATTCAATATAATAATTTATTTTCAAAAAAATAGGCAAAACTCTCCTTGTTTACAGTTTCAACTATCCAGCAGTCACCATCAGAGCTACAATTTCAAATATATATAACCATACTATTAATACTTACCTATGCACTTACTTATAAACAATATAAACAATATTCTATGATATGAATTGCAAGGAGAAATAAATTCTACTATATTAAATTACATTGAAAAGTATTTATATAAGGATGTATATAGTATTTTGTTTATGTATATAAATAAATGGAGAATAGGATAAGTAGAATTTTTATTAACTTATTTGGGGGGGGGAGGGTGTTTTTTTTGTAAGAAAACTAAAGTAAACCTATTATTAATTAATATTTTTCATACATAAAACAAATTTCATCTTTATTATTGTGTGAATAAGTTTTATAGCTTCATGTGGTTTAATCACTTTTTTTTCACTTCTTTTTGCTAAGGATATTGAAGTTTTCATCCATAGATAAAATATTAGTAGTGATTGTGTCATAAAAAGCAAAAAAATTAGCATTTATTATTAAATAGATTAAATTAACATTGGTGTTAAAGACAATTTAATCATAATATTGTTATATACTGAAGTGAGTTTCACAATCTTAACATTCTCCTTCCCCTCCTCTGAAGTATTAAAAAAGAACCTAATAATTTTTATTAATGACAATGAAGGACTGGATACTTATAAAGATTTTCAATCTTCAGGATATAGTTTCATAATGAATACTTGATTTTTTCATGATGCATTATATTTTGATGCTTTTTAAGTAGGTACCATCAAGAATTAAATCATATTTGTAGCAGCCAAAAATAACTCTAAAACTTAAACAATGGGAGAGCCATGTTTCAGTAATTCTTCACTGATAGAAATTAAAATGATGACTGATTAGTTCAGTAACATTGGTTTAATTCTATGAGTGGACTAGATTTTTTTTTAATATAAATGAATGTAGTCAAACTAATTTTATGTCATCATGAGTCATGTGAACAAAGTGTTATATTTGTCACCATACTCATCTGTTTTTCAAATATAACCACATTTTATTTATATGTTATGTATATATGAAAGCATGCTTTGATTTACATTATGTGCCCATCTTTTCAGCATTCTTTACATAGAAACTAATCAATGTGTATCATTTTGGAAATTGATCATGTTGAACCTTATTGTGATTTCACATATTCTATATTTGAATATGATTTTGTCTAGTTTACAGATATCCAAAATATATATCCATTGCTACCATGCAATAAATATTTAAGGCCAGATTTTGTTTATTTATTCTTTTGCTTAGTTAGTTATTTACTTTTAATATATAGATATATGTTATATATAGTTTTGATATTTAAATAATTATTCTGATCTGGAGTTTAAGAAAAAAAATAAGGGAATGCATATGTATTGTTTTAATAAAAATTACAATTTATTATTAAAATTGCAATTAATTTCCATAAAATGCACAAGTGCCAAAATTATTCATGCATGATTTGTAAAATAAATTTACATCAGAGCCACCAAGAATAGATGGATTCATTCTATTTGTTTATAACATCAAACTTACTAAGAATAGGTAAATTTATTCTATTTTGATTCATTCTATTCTTCATTCTTTGTGCAACATTTAAAGTGCTTTTAAGACATAGCCTGGTGGAGAGTGATTTATTTTCATTGAGCTATGTTTAATTTAAAGTTTATAATTACTTTTTAAACATTTTGCATTATCACATAATTATTAGAATCAACTAGAAAATACTATTTTTATCCACTGTTATATATATGTCCTGCCGGATAAAATTCCACAATTTCATTTTGAAAAATTATTACACTGTAATGTCTCTTTCAAGTTCAGGATGCTATTTATTCAGTTTCTTAGTTTTTTTCCAATGCTATTTTCTTAGGCATTTGTTTTAGCTAATTTTTATTAAAAATTACTTAGTTATTTTTAATAACTCAACTTGAAATTGGACATATATTTTCAAAACTTGAGCTTTCTGGGCAAAGTCAGAGGGGTGATGACTCATTATAGCTATTTATTTATGTTTATTTTTGGCAATCAAAATGCATTTGTAAGCTAAATAAAGGCTACATTTCTGACATGTATCCATTTTTTTTATTCATACTCTGGTCTTTAAGCAGATGGAAATAATATGATATTGCTTCTAAATAACTAGTCAAAATAAGAGTCATAGATCACATGACCCCTATTCTTTTAATCTTGTAAGTTATAAACAATGAGGATTGCCAATTCCTCAACAAGCTTTGTGATAAATGCTTAGCTAGAGAAAACATTTAAAATATCTCTGTCAGGACCCCCTCCCCCCCAAACCTCTGACCATGGTTTCATGCTCTGGCACTCCTCAGAGAGGTGCTCGGGTAGGTTCAGACACTAGATCTAGAAACACCAACCCAAAGCCAGCATTTAACTAAAAGTTATCTATTGAGTGGAAAATCTGAAATTTTCAGACACCTACATGTCTTCAAACCCAGTTTCAAAATAAAAATGTCTTTTTTTTTTTTGCACATTGAAATATTTTATTTCAAAATAAATGTTTTTCTTTATATCAACATATTAATAAATGTCTTAAAATATAAATCACTCTAAATTTTACTGCATTACAAAATTGATTTAAAACATTAATTTACTATCACTATTACCAAGAAAACAATTCCACATGATAAGTATCACCTAAATTTTGAAGTGTTAGTTTATTTTATTTTTTTATATGCCATAGCATCGGCCGGGACGCGAACCCACAACCGTCTGCAACCAACTACTTGCTTGCATGGCGGCTGCGATACCTCTCGGCTAACAACGCAAGACTGTTAGTTTATTTTTGATACTACCATTGTACAAACTCTCGTAATCTTTTTTTTTTTTTGCTATTGTGATTCTTGATTATTCCTTGCCTATGTAAGATTGTAAATATGTAGAGATGTCACTATTGTATAAGACGAAGAATATAAGTTAAAAAATTGTTTCATAAAGCTTAGATTTGGGGGGAAAGAATTTATACTTGAGATTAGATTTTTTTATGTTAAACAATTCACTTGTTTTTAAATATACTTACGTTGCTGAATATTTATAAAAGGGAGTAAGGAATACCCTGTTCTTTATTCGGTTATAAAAATATATTAAAACTTTTTATTTCTTAATATTTTATAGATAAACCAAAGTTTTCAAATTTAATTATTCAATTGTTTTTTAATAATTATTGTAATTATGATTAATTTCTGATGCAGCACTGAAATTAGAATGTTTGAAAACTGTCAGAGGGACGGAATGAACTATCACAAAATATGATTATAAAATATTATTGCTTGGTATACTATCCTCTTATCTAGTAAACTCAGTCTGGCCTTCGGACAGAGAATTTAATATATGTTATTACTGTACTTATAATATATGTTCATTTTCTATTAATGTGTTTTGTAGATATACATTTACACATTCATCTATATTTTCAACTTTGTTTATTATTACACTTAAAATTGTTATATACATTCATTTGTGTATCTTCGCATTTATACAATATATGGTTGAGCTTTAAATTTTGAAATGCTAGAATGAATTATGTTAAGAAGATTAGCGAATATTAATAAATTGGCATCGATGATAATTCTGGTTATAATTCTGTTTTAATACTCTCTTGCTCTTATGCAGAAAACTTAACATGAAATACGTATGTACACAAACCCAATATCTATTACTAGTATACATAAGTAAATAGTCCACTGCAGTAGCAGTTCTCTCATTTCAAGGAGTAAAGCAGAAGAGTTACTCATAAGATACTCATTTGCTTTGTGTTGAGGGTTTTAACGCTTTTGATATCTTTGTTTTATTTATTTACTAATCAGTATTGGAAGAATTGAAAAGCTGGCCATAGGCCTGTTGCCTAAAAGTATAATCTCAAATCATTGCAATCTGAAAAATTTTCAGCTTATAGGCTGGTCGGGCTTCGAATCTAGAGCATGAATATGGAAAGCGTATGCAACATTACTGCATTACGGAGCGTTTTGATCTATGTTTGTACTTGCACTCTTATATAAATGAATACTTGCAGTTAATTTAGTTATTTTGGGTGTGGATGGGAGTACTTTAAACAGCAAAAATTTATCATTTACATTTGATTTCTAACAAATTAATACAAGTATTTGTCTTTTAAGCGCTATTATGTAATAAAATATAAAAAGCAATCAAATATTTTTACATCGAAAATATTTTATCTAATACCTGTCTGTGCGCGTGTGACTTTGAATAATGGGTAGTTAATTTTTTAAACAAGTAAGAATGTTAGTTGTCACTGAAATAATTGTTTATTGAAACTAGAAAGTTGTTTTTTTATAAGTATTTAGAAAACATTTCAGTGATGCCTGTTCTTTAATGAAGCCTAAAACTAGACATTAAAAAAGTTATTTTAAGGCTGTTCTTATTTTAACAAAAGGTGACTAACCGTAAACAAAAATGTTTTTATTTTAGTCCATGGTCTCAATGCCCTTTCCTTGAAGTCAGCAAACTTACATTCATGTGTAAGCATAACAACATACAAATACGTAAAATTACTTAAATATTAAAAAGTTCTTTTGATGCTCACGCATGTGATATTTAAGAAATTTTAAAACAGGTGATGTATCTAGAGGAGTTTACATCGCAGTTTCCTGGTTGGGCTAGCATAATGTCCAAAGAACTGTTTTATTTCTTGTTAACAATATAAGGAGCAGATGTCTTTTATCTGTTCTAGAGTTATTCTTTTTTTCTTTTTTAAAACCAGCTGCTTACAACCAGTAATTTATATTCTTTCCAAACATAGGCAGTCTTTAGCATATGGTCACTGGGACAAAGCAATTTACTAGATCAAAATAATGGTGTATTTTTTTAATTTGTCTGAGTGTATATTATATATAAACAAGTCGGGTCTTACTTGTTTAAAAAAATATACATTGTATAGTATTTTTGCACGTAAAATGTTAATAATAATAAATGTGTTAATAATATATTTCCTTTTTTTTTTTTACAAAAAAAAAAAAAAGTCAATATCTTCTCTATGTTTGATCGTAATTATCTGCTTATATGCCTGTCTACTAATCTATCTCTTTTGACTTTATGTACATTAATTTAAGCCATATTTGTCTTTTTATCCGGAAAGTAAACTAGGATAACAGCCTTAATTAGTCATTGCAAAGCTTAGATCTCTTTAGCTCATCTCTTACTCACTAAATTAGTCAACTATTAGTTTGCGAGGGTGTTTGAGTTCTCTAAGTGGCGAGGTGAATTTTGATCCAGGAACATTTATTTTTCAAACCTGTCCTCTTTCTATTTTAAATTAAATGGCGAGTGCCTATGGATTTTCTAAAAAAAAAAAAAGTAATTTATTTGGGATTTTCACCTGCTTGAAAAATATTTAGCATCAATTAGTACTTTAATCCCAAGTCATTCCTGTAAATAGCTATATATTGTTATTTGTTTTTTTCTCCTTTGTTTTCATATATCAGCGCTATAGTTGATAAACTTAGTAGAGGGTATATTATTTATTTTTTCTTCTAACATTTAAAATTGATTAAATGTGATATAATAATTAAAGCATTATCCAGATGCACCCATTGTCTAGGATTCGTATTTAAACCAAAACTGTATTATGATATATATATATTAGCTGCTTGACGATAAATAGTGTAACTAGGCAATAGACTAAACAAAAAATTTGATTATTGTCAACCATTCTCTTAAACAATTTATTCCAACATCTTAATTTTATAGCATATTACAGACTTATGAACTTGCATAGTATCAAGATGCAGGAGGAATTTCCAGGTCATTGTGATATTATTCCCAGATAGTCAATTCCAATTATTATTAATATCGATTAATAAATAGCTATTTATTATAATATCAAGCAGTCATCAAGCTCTAGTGATTATTTATATGAATAGCATTTATCTAGAGTGACCTGTTATCCGGACGAATTTTTCGTGCTGTTCAAACAAACATTCCTCTTTATGATGTGAAATCTATCTATTTCATTGCTACACATCTTCTTCATCACTGGCATTTTTTTGAGCTCTATTTATTTTTTTTTAATAAATTAATTTAGCAATTCTTAAATCTAAAAGATTAAATGATGTAAGTCGATTCTCTAATCACAGAGAAAACAAATATTGTGAAGATTTCTTTACCTTTAGTAAGAAGGTATCACATACTCTAAAGATAGTGAGCTCATAGTTGATTTTGCTACTTAAAATTACTTAATTATTATTAAAAAAAATTGTAATGAAATTTAATATACAAATTGGGAACAATAATCATAATTTTAATTTTTTTATTGGCTTATCAATATTGTAACTATTATTATCATTGCTCCAAATAATATTAAAATTATATTAATATTATTGATAATATCCTATAAAATAATTTTTTTAAGAATAAAACCAAGATGTGTTATTATACATATTTTATATATAGCATTTCAAAAATACATGTCTCGATTTTTTTTTTTAATCGCAGTTTATATTTAGTTATAAAAATACTCACACACATAAAGTTAATTTTGAAAAGACAATACATGGAATAAAAATGCATAATGCTAACAATAAAGCAACACATTTTTGAAAGGAATATTGTTATAATAAGTTTTGTATATATATGATTAAAGTTACACTTAATAGTAGTACAAAGTTTTAACATAATATTCAAATACATTTGTGTGCATGCACAAATGTTTATATTTCTTAGATATATTTAAATTTAAAAGAGTGTAATCATCAAATATTTAGATAGGGTGAGAATATAATTAAAATAGAAATATTTAAAAATGTACAAAATGAATATTTGTTTATACTGTGATAATGTGTATTTAAATTTTTACAGTTAATGTAATATTATATTTAAAATATTAAAACATATCTTGTAATTTTAAGAAAATTTTTTATTGAAACATTCCACTATATTTCTTAAAGTTTTAAGCAGTCACCTACTATATATCATATCCTAGCAAGAATGATAAAATTTTCCTGTAAAACACCAAAAGAATGGAAATTTTTTTAAGTGAAGATGATGATGTAATTAATGACATCACACAAATCTATAAATACACCTACTTGTTAAGATTTTTTTCTTGCTAACTGTCTGCAAGAGAACTTTAAAACATAAATTTAAAGTTAGCCATATTGGCATCTTGAAGCACAATGACAATAGAGTAGATAAGTAAACAAACATTTGCCTCTTTAGGACAAATGTACCTCAAAACTGTTCTAAATACTTCCAGATGTTGATTCTTATTTCCTACAAACCCTTAAAAAACTCAAACACAGAGACAGAACCTTATTTACAAAATTTCTATATGAGGAAACTTGGAAGCTTTTTCAGTTTCCTAGATAAGGTTCTTAGTGACCAAATTATCATGTATTTATTCCTTAAGTTTTGTCTTATTTATCATTATGTTATCAGTTAATTATTAATTATGCCTATAGTTCAAATATACTATTCATTCTTATCCAATTGTATTATTTGTAAACATATATTATTTATTTTAATAAAGTTATTTTAGAATAAAACTGTTCTAAATAGAGAATTAAAATAATTAACAATCTTCATCATCTGATAGTGTATTAAAATAAAGGAAATTTTAAAGTTTTAATTGAAATATGAAATCTTAAATTCATTTTGGAATGTTATTTTTTTTTTCTCATGTGTCATAGCATCAGCTGGGAAGTGAACCCAGTATCCCGGGACAATCGCCTGCAAAGCAGCTGTCGCTGACCTCTCGATCAGTATCATTTTACTTGTTCTTTTAAATTCACCTAACATTTATATTCACCTGTAGTTAATTTAAAGCTTTCTGGCTAAATACCTGTTTATTGAATAATTATTGTTAAGAACAAATTTTATCTAATCGATTTTATCAACAAATTATTATGTCACACTGAGGAAAGAAAAACAATTTATTGTAATTATATGGAATATTTAAAACTTATTAATATGATCTGATTTCATTTAAGAAGCTCAAACTTCATTATTAATCTCTTTACTATAAGGAATAAGTTTTGTTCATCCATTCATTGGTATTTTACAATATAAAATACCTAAGGATTTAATTATTTCTAAAATGTTATGGTATTGCTTCAGGATAAACATTTGAACTGTTAAAAGACTGAATGAACTTTGAATTACAAGGATATATTATAGTTATGGAATATACTTAATTATTCTAATATTTAGTTATATGTTTAATAAAAATTCTCACTAGAAGAAAGGTATAACAAAAGATTATACAGATAGTATATTTACATTTTATAATTACAATTTAGTATAAGTGTGGGTGTTGTTATATTGCATCATGGAGATCTGTTATTTAAATAGTTAAAGTTAATTAATAATTATTTATAGTTAAGATATATTTAATATTTTCATATGTTTTATTGGCCTATTAATTTAATCACATGTTTTTATAATTAAATGTATCTAAAGTATATGTAGAAATGAAAGTGTTATATAATTGAAATATTTTATAAATATTACCCTTCTTATTTTATCTACATAGGTAGACCAAGAATTTTCTAGAGTATATATAGTATCATTAGTGATACTTGTGGCACTAATATTTTTTATAGCTATTATTTGTTCACTTGAGTTAAACTGACAACATTGTATAAAAGTTATATTTATAATATGAGGTTAATAAGCATTTTATGTACTGCCACTCATACCTATTAAAATTAAGTGAAATAAAACTTTACATTAAAAAGAGTGTATATTGTGACAGAATGGGTTCAAACCCAGTCATAGATAGTTAAGGTATGTAGATTAATTATTATATTATACGGTGGTAGTTATACAATATATATATATATATATAGCTTAGAAAAGGGGGGAGTGATCTGTCATTTCGAAATAGTATGTATGGGCATGTTATAGATGTACGTATGAATAGATTTAATTGTTGTAGAGGGAGGAAATGAGGTAAAGCCTAGAAATTTCTAGAAGACATGGATTTTAAAACAAGAAAGGCTGAAGGTGCTAAAAGCCTTCACTCCTTGATCAAAATCCGGTTGGGCAGAAATCAGAGACAGGAAGTGGAAAACAATTGAAGCTTCTAGAATAAATGGAGGGGGCTATAAAAGAAAAAAAACCCAGAATGCTCTCTCTCTTGTTCCTGCAGAAATTGATGATCACCATAGCGGGATCGTTAGTGCAGCAAAGTTAATTTTATAATTTTGTTAATTTTAATGGCAAAAAAAATTAGAAATGTCAGGATAAAAGCCTAACATATCAGCTCAAACCCCATCTCCAACACTCTATGTTGCTACATTCAATAATGAAAGTGTCTCTGGATTTGAAGCAACCGCCAAGATTGGAACCATAAAGTGACGATTAACAAAAATGGAGACCCTAGATAGAATACTGAAAGAGAAACCTCAAGACATCATATATTCATCTGTGCTGATTTGAACTATAAAATATTATTCCACGAACTTCCCCTGGACCTGCAGGTAGTATAAACTTTGCATATTGATTTGTTGTTTAAAAAAATGAATAAAATAAAAAGGAAAAGAAATCAGTTGCTGATTCTAGAGATTTACGTAGAAGAACTCCATAAGAAATTTTATAAGGAGATTGTTTTGTTTAAATTGTGTAAACCCATTATAGCTATTAGTGATTGAGGAAACACTTGTATGAAATGAATTGTCTTCAACTAAGTCTATAAGAAGTCAATAAAAAAAATAGTGGAAGGGAGATCTCTTTCTGTCTGTCTGCAACTTTTAAACCATTTGTGAATAATAAATGTATTTGAAAGTAATGTCAGAGCTTTAGTTTTATATGTTAATGGGTTAAAATTAAATTATTCTTTTTATGTTTGTATACCGATACTTGATGTTTAATGTAACTCTTAATAAATATTGGTGATAATGAAACCATGTGTAGAAATCTGTTATTGAATTTTTTTTGTATTGTATTGTTAAAAAAAAGAAAGAATGCTTGTTCTCATTCACATCTACTCCTGGCCATAACGCCACCTGCCCTGAGCCTGAGCTAGCTGAGGGTTAAACCTCTCACATTTTATTAAAGATGGTGGCTGTTTATTAGTAGTCTCTCCCTTTATGTAATTATTATTTAACATAAGATTGGTGCTTGGAATCCTAATGAAGTCCATAAATATGCACTGGGAAACTGCTACATTAAGTTGATGAATAAAACGGAATAATATGTTTGCCTCGCAAAGTGATATATATGTAGGTGCATGCGTATACGGATAAATATAAGTACACCTGGGTCTCTTTTTACACGGACTTATTTAACACGATTTTGAAGTTACACGATTCCTGTTTCACCGGAAGTCGAACTCCGATAATGCGCTATTACTTTAAATAATAAATTTCGTGCACTTACGTTATATTGAAAGTAATAGCACATTATTGGAATTCAACTTTCATCTTAGTAATTTCAATATTTTCAGTGCTTTATAATAGTAAGATTTTATGCAATAATGAAATTAAAATCATGATTTCCACATTTTATGTATACACACATTAAATTTTACAAGATTATAATGTAAATTTGTTCAAACATTGTGCATGTTAATTTTGCATTTTAAATCACATTCTGTTTTTGCTTTTTTAAAAAAGAACGTAATCAATTATTAATCACTTAATGTCCACAAGTTTATTTTTAAAAGGTCAGTAATAGCAGTGGGCACAATTAAATTTGACAATTAAAAATTAAAATCTGATTTTTAATTGTAATTAACAATTTAAAAATTACTTACGACGACTTGAAATTAATGTGATGTGAAATTTGATTTTTAAATAGAATTGAAAATTAAAGACAGAAATAAGAATTTAATTTTTAGTTGTTAATTTCATAAACAATTAATAAAATCATTGTCTCAAAGATTAATTACTAATTACGTTGTTTCCAGAAAACCATTGACACAACATGAGTGTGAAGTTGGCACTAGTTGTTTGCAAACGAACGTGTTTTTCGGCAAATAGCTATAATAATTAAAATGTGTATAAAAAAATATAAATTACCTGTACTGTAAATTATGCATAAAAAATATTATTTTGAATAAAATTAAATATTATAGTTAAAAAAAGTTTGTCTTGTATCAATTTTTTTCAAATTTGAAATTTTTTATTAGTCATATTTTATTTCCTTATTTTTTTTTTTGCACAAATTTTAAAGTAATTTTACATTGGTGCTTTGCTTTTATGCAAATATTGAAAAATCACAGACTGCATCCTCCCTTTTTCAATGTAAGTTACGTCTATTTTTGCACGATTTCGTTTGCACATGTTTTCTGAGCAACCTATATATCGCATAAAACAACCTATATATCGCGTAAAACGAGACCCAGGTGATATATAAGATCTTAAGAGAAGGAAGAAGGGAGGTTTTGTTGCAATATATATGTAATAATATTATAAATTGATGTCTTTATTTATTCAAAGCAATATAAGAATCTTATAATTAAATATTAGTAAATACAGTAATCAAATATTTTGAAAAGCACAAAAAATATAATCGTCACTTAGGAGCGATTTCGACTATCCTTGTAGTCTTTGTCAATTAATACTTTGAAAGGTTAACTTTCCCATAATTCTGTGATCTTAATGTTTGCTGCATGCCTATTGATTAAGTCATGCTTATATTTATATATTAAATTTTTGATTACTGTATTTACTAATATTTAAGGTTGTTGTGCACTTTGTCCAATGTGGCTGCTTGATGGCATTGTTGCTTGTAAAAATAATGAAATGTAACATTACCGGGCCAATAATTTTTTGTTTCTGTTCTCTGATAATTTTTCAAAATATTTTTAAAAATTTATGAACCAACATTATTTTATAAATTACATTTTTAATTACATTATACATTTCAGTGCATACCGCGATTTACAAACCAACATTATTTTCTAAATTACAATTTATAATTACATTATACATTTCAGCATGTAGTGCTGGAATATGCAGGGAGGGGGTTCGATAGTTTTGCTAATCTGAAGGATCGGCCAATACACACACTTGTATGAGTAAACCAAGCTTTCAGCGTGTAACACTAGAATGTGCAGGGGGATCTGATGGTTTTGCTGATCTGAAGGATCGACCAATACATGCACTAGTCTGATTCAAACAAACCTTTCAGTGCATAGTGCTGTGTGGGGTGGGAAATAATGGTTTTGCTACAAACACAGCCATTTTATTACTCTCATAACTGCTCTCCCGCAAAAATGCCTTTTTGCATGACTTATGTGAAATGGTCTGGGACCTATACTTTTGCAATTTTTTTCACCTTACAAGATATGTATGGAAACATGATGACAGGCTTACAATTATTAGTATGTAATAGTAGGTCAAGTAAGTTTTAAGATCATTACTTCGAATGCACATTAAAACACTTACAGCCAGTTGAATTCCATACACTCTCACATTGTACGGTAGCAATCTGTGAAGGGTGAGCTATTGCCGTAGTGATATCAGGCTCATCAATGGGCCATAATAGTTGTGTGCAACACCATCTAGGCCTGCTAATGTCTAATATGAAGAGAACTGTTCTGTAGGCAACTTGGGCCATGTAAATGGCATATTTCTGTGCTTTTGCAGAGAAACAACACCATCGAGCGGCCACATTGGACAAAGTGCACAACTACCATATTTAATTATAAGATTCCATATATATATATAAGTGTATGATCTAGATACCTATAGGAAACAAAGTTTATTATTTAACAAGAGATCTAATAAACATTTTTTTTCCGTTTATTGTTTATATTTCAGTTTCTTTAAATAATATTTAGCAACATTCTCCAATAATGTGTTTTCATTTTACATCACATTAAGATATACTACACATTTAGTTATTAATAAATTAGAAATGATTTTTCTAATTAAAACATGAGAATATTAATAGTTATTGTTATAATAATTAATGTAATTAATAATATATATGTGTTAATTAATTAGACTATATTTTGTTAATTACCTGGTCTTTGTGTTTAATCATTTTAGTACTCATCAACTATCAATTAAAAAATAAGTATCGTCACATTATTTTATTATTTGTGTTATTTTAAAGGTGTACTGGTTTAAAGACGTACTGTTCCTTTTCTTTTTGATACTCTAATATAAATATAGATATTAATAGTTAATTACTTAAAATATTGATTGATTACAATAAAATATCCTTTTTTTATTTAATCATATCATTAATACTAATTTATAATTAAAGTTTTAAATGTTTTTATTAAGTAACATTTATCGTACTTAATCTTTTAAAGCTGAGATTAGTTCAAATCAGACTCATGTAATATGAAAGCATAAAATAGAATCACTAGCCTGAATAAATGATTTTTTTAAAAAAGTCAATTATTACTTAATGTTAATTTGTTTGTTTTGTTGAAATAGTATACACATACCAGTTGAATAAAATAAAGGGAACATGTACAAAATACGGGGTATTATTTTTTAATTACTTAGATAAGCTTAGTATTATTTAAAACATGTGATTGAGAAGATCTTGAATTTTGTATAAAGTGGAAAATTTTTCAATGGAAGTACATTTTCTTTGAGTTGAACTCATCAGTGCAATCATAACTATTTATTTGAAGAATTCAAATTAGAAGAGTATCATGGGAATAAGTAGATAGTATTTTAAGAATGTGAACGAAAAGTAGATGAGATATGGTGAAAAGAGTAAGAACAATGTTTTGGCTGTAGCAGTAATCTTATGATGATGTAGTAATTGCTTTAAGTCCAAGAACAAAAACCATCATTTTTATAATTTCTGTAAAATGATAGTTTGTTCTGATTAGATTTATAAGAGTTTTATAAAATATAGTGATATTTGATGTACATGCTGATTAGTTATCATAATGATAAAGAATAAAAACAAATATGAAGAAATTTTTAAAAAAGTGTAAAATTATATTATAATGACAATGGGAGATTGACATGATGGTGTCAAAATGGAGAAGGATGATAAAATAATAGAGCAGATATTAGATATCAGAAATGATACAAATAAAAGATTTTGCAAATAAAACAGCATGGTAATAAAGTGCATAGGTTGAATAATCATGATTCATAATTAGAAAGTTCAAGAGATAAGACTAGATATTAATTAGAGTATGTTTTGATGTAGCTTAGGTTTTGGAATATTCTGGAACTAATATAGATTTGGATGATAATTCATTGGTGATAGACTTTAGATTATGTTTTGAAAAAGTTGAGATAAAAAAAAAACAAAAATGGCCACTGATAAATTAAAAAAAAAATAGAAATATTAGAAAGGATTTTTTTTTTTTTTTACATAAGGAAATAAATGCAAATACTGTACTAGCTGACTGATAAAGAAATTTAAATAAAAGATAAAAATTACTTCAGATAAAGTTTAAATTGTACTGCAATTGAGACAGTGAATTTAAAAGATGCAACAGAGCAAAAAAGTTTTGAGTTATTAATGAAATGATGAATAATAATAAGAGGGTGAAGAAAATAGAAGTGTTTTGTAAAAATAGATTAGGGAAATATTGAATTAAAATATGAAACAGAATACGTTATGAGAATGTGATGTTAGATAGATAACGTAGGGAGATGAAGGAATTACAATGAAAATGTGGGGTTAATTTAAAATACTACGGAATTAAAACCATTTGCTTTAGGAAAAACAGAACCACAAGTATATAGAGATAGAAGCAGTAAATTATTAATAAAGTTGGTATCTTGAAAGTTTTCAAAATACAGTATATAAATAATTGGATTATAAAAATATTGAGCATTCATTCATATTAGTTTATAAGAAAATTGAATAAAAATGATAATGTCATTATGATGGAAGAACCCATTAAAGTTTTAATTAAAATGGAAAATAGAAATTTGCATGGAATTAATGATATTCTAATTGAATTCTTAAAGCCTAATTTAAGGGAAAAGAAGTTCAAAAGAATTAGGTAAAATATTTATATCTAATGAATGTTTTGGATTTAGAAAAGGTAGCAAAAATTACAGTATATGAGAATTACTATCTACATATATATTATGGAGAAAGAGAGAAGGCCAATTTGGGAGAAGTTATATTAATTTTAATGATCATGAAAACACATTTAAAAATATTAACATTAATTTATGTATTATATTTGAATAATATATATGTACATTTGAAAAATAAAGATAATCATTGTAAGAAGAAATATTGAATATTTAATTTATATGTGATTTGCAAGTAGGATAGATCTAATGGTGTTTTTATGCTCCATATATATAAGACAAAGATAGTCATGTTTTCTGCTGCTTGTTAATTGAGTTATTAAATGATTGTTGCATTGAAAATGATCTGCATGTTTTAGTTTAGTGGTGGAGTGATGGATTTAAGAGCTAAAGCTCCATGAATTGCAGCCCCTGTTGCTTCTGTACTGGGAACATCCTGTGATCTCCCAAATACAAATCTTTTTTTAAATAGAGTTAGCATTATGTCACATCTCTAATGACTACTTGTTAATAGTGAAGACAAGTTAACATAGCAATGTATAGAATTTTTGTAGAGGATTTGAACCAAAAATAAATAAATTAAAATAATAAAAATGAGTAAAGAGAGTAGGAGTAAGCATTAGCATTGGGAAGAAACTTGTACGACTCTATATTGCTATTAAAGTTTTGAGAAGTTGGATAATTGATGATGGAGAAAAATGATAATAAGTTAGAAATCAAATTTAAAAACTGATTTGTTAAATGTTTTTTTGTGGCCAGTTAGAAAGGATCGTAAAAATTGTGGGTTTGAAACACATGGTTGGAAAAGAATGAAAAGGATGGTTAGGGTGGCTGTGATTAACAGTGTAGGAGTGCTAAAAAGTATAATGTATATAAAAATTATTTATTAAATATTTATGGGTGTTTATGATGAGAAGCAGGGATTAAGTTAGGTATAGATTGTCAATTTTTTTATTATTTGTCTTTTTGATATTTGCATATGCATTTATAGATTCTTGTTAATATTTTCCATTTATTATGATATTCCATCATATTAATTTTTCCATATATTCAGATTTTTTTTCTATAGTGTTAAAGTCACCCAGAATTCCTTATTCATACAATGGCTTCTTTGATGGCAAATATTTTTTATATTTTCACATGAAAAAATAATATTAATTTCTTACTTATTTATTTTTGTCTTTATTTTTTTTTTTGACTATTGGTTGTTGACTTCTAATCTATATTTCTCCTTTCTTTTCAGGATCATTTCTACTTACATTGTATCTAATATATTTGTTCTTAACCTAAATATAGTCACCGTTTTTATTAATCATTGGAAAGCAGTTGAATACTAAATTTGTTTTTCATCAGAAGGAAATACATATTATTGTTAAGTCTAATATTTTGTTATGTAACATTTGCATTCATTCGAAAAGCTGCATGAAATGGTCTACAAGTTTACAGATTTCTCATCTTTATATAGATTTTTAGAGTGCACTTTGATATGAGAAATAATCTATTTGTTTTGTTATTGTTTCTGAAATAATATTTTTACATTTTTTTAAATGATATATCAGAAGATTGAAAATTGATTTAATTTTTGGTTATATTCATTAAAAAACAAAACAAAGATGGAAACCAGGAATTGTATTATGGGTAATAAAAATGAAGTTTGTTACAACTAGGCCAGTGTTAGATATTTAAGAATGTTAATAAATGATTATCATTTCTTATTGTTTATTAAATATTTGAATTTTTTTACTAGATAAATAAGCTTATAACCCAATTTTACACTACTTATGTTTTAAATTGTGAACATTAATGACAAAATATTTTTTCTTGATTTCTGTTAAGTAATATAAGAAGAATTGTGACTTCCACAGTTGTATACCGGAAACTTTCATCAAGTCATATAAGAAAGCTATTGCTTATTTTAAATAGTATTTTTATCTAATTTTTTTTAGAAAAAAAAAAAAATCAGTGTAATTTTTAGTATATTTAAAATATCCTTTTAAAGATAATATAAAAATATAAAAGTATTTAACTGAGTTGTTTCTGATGACCCATATTTGCTGTTTTAAACAAATAAATTTTTTGCCACTTTACATTAAACAGATAGTTAAAAATATAGCATCTATTTAATGAGAGACTGATGTTTTGAACAAGAAATGCAATTGTTTAAATACTAAAAAAAATACCAAGACATTGCTGGTTTTTTTATAATTATTACTTTTTATCATTTCTTAATTTAGATCATTAATTAATAATCACATGATCACAATTTCTTATGCTTGGTCATAACTGTTATTAAAACAAGCAAAATTCTCCATACAATAGTGCCACTCAGTGCAAGCCAGAGTAATCAATGGATGTCAGAAGTCTTCTGCATTAAATCCCTATCTAATGCCTACTCATCCAATATCCCTAGACTAGTTTCTGGCTTGTGACCTTCATCAGTGAGAAGCTTTGGATCTGAGAGCACTGCACCTAGATCTTAGAATCTAATGCAACCATCTAGCAGCCACCCCCTATCCCTATGTAACTGCAAAACTAGGTGTGTGCAGTGCTCTCAGATCCAAGGCTCCTCACTGAAGAAGGTCACAAGCCAGAAACTAGTCTGGGGATATTGAATGAGTAAGCACTAGATGGGGATTTTATGCACAAGCATCCATGATTACTCTGGCTTGCACTGAGTGACATCACTGTATGGAGAGTTTTACTTGTTTTAATTATTAATCCCAAAGTAAATTTTGAATTTATTAATAATTACAATGGAATCTTCTACAGTGAACATAACTGTGAGCAGAGCTTATTTATTATATAGTCCATTTATTTCAGTACATATTGAAAGATGTGTATTTAGGAGTAAACTTTTTTAGGTGCTTGAGCAAAATTACTTTCCAAAGTCAATCATTTAAACAACAAAAAAAATGTATAATAAAAAATCAAACATTTCAGTTATTGTATATAAAATTGATTTCTGTACATATTTAAATTTTAAGTACTGAATTGTAATTTTAAAGCTTAAAATAAAAAGCTTAAAAAAAATTGTAGATAGACATTCTGACTTCTGTTTTCTCATTTGGAAATTTACATCTTGATGAATGGTAATATTTTATTAATGTTGTTTTTCTGTCTCAGAGTAAATCTCAATTTTATTGAAAGTAAATCAGATTTAAAAACATAACTTTTTAATAAACTTAATCTAATAAAAGTCATAAAATGTCATAGACTGATGATTTAGCTGCACCATAGTCAGAATCCCTTTTTGTCATTTGAAAGTTATTTCTTTCTTGATGTTTATAATAATTAATTTTTACATACAGTGTTTTCACTACTATAATCACAAATGAACAATTAAACTAAATTAGTAAACTAAATATAATAAAATACGACAAAATTGTCTTATACTTACTATAAAATTGAAAGGCTCTGAAACATTTTGTGTTGTATGGATGCTATATCAGCAAATGACATGATCTGAAAATCTTAATTTAAATGAATGTAATCTGTACACCCTATTACATATTTTTATATATCTATTGTTAATTTATAATTCTTAATTTAATGAAAAATGAGTATATTGTATAAGCCTTATGGATATGAAACCCCAATGCATAAAGACAATAGAAAATACAAAAAAAAAAAAAATTAAATCTATTTTTATTGAAATACAATAATAGTAGTAGATATACTTAAGCTAATTGTAATTAAAGGGAATTTGAACCCAGACTTTCAAGATCCCTTCATTCATCCACTCTCTCTAATATAACCAGTACACATGACCACACGTGAAAAAGAAAAATGATCTCCAATATTCGTAGTTCATTCTGAACCAGCATTCATCAGTTTGTTTAGATCATCATCTCACATTTATATATGGATGGTTGAAGAGTGGAGAGGATTGAAACCTGTCAATTAGGGTTTATAGATTTGCTATCATAATATAAACCAAGCACTGATTATATATATGAGTGTGAGATAATGATCTGGATCAATTGATGGGTGCTGAGTCAGCATCAAATACATATATTGGACATTTATCTTTCTCACATGTGTGTTGTAATGTGTATCAGTTATATAGAATGGATGATTAAAGGGAGCTTAAAAGTCTGGTTCAAACCCTCTTTAATGAAATAATATTTTTGTTTTTCTTCTGGTATGGAACGATGCATTTTAAAAAATTGACAACAGATATGTACTTAATTAAGCTATTAATTGAGTTTTCATATTCACATATTGTTTCTAGAACATTTAATATTTCAACCATCTACAATGAAGGATGAGGAACATTTGTATGTTTAATTCATTCAATTGACAAATGGTTTTGTTGTCATTTTGATATATTGCAACCTATATATTTTTATCTATGTTATCACTTCTAGTTTAATAAAATTAATATTAAACATAAATTGAAAAGTGTTGATAATGTGTATTGCATTTCTGTTGTTGCTACTGTTGCAAAATTTAATTGAATGTTGTCAGACGCCCTACTATTACATGTAAGCATATATTGAAAGAACATTATCTTTTTTAGCATTTATACATATGTAGTATTACAGGTAGACTTACTTATTAAAATTTTATTTTGCTCTTTAATATCATTAAAAAAATAATTTATAGTTCAGAATGGAATCATTTCGAGTTATTTATTTCAGATTGTTGAGTGGTTTATTTGTTTCTCTAACAATGTCTTAAAGCTGTCTCTTCTGATAACCATTTGTCATCTGGTTTTCAAAATTAGAACAGCTAGAAGGAAGGATATTGGGGAAATAAAATCTATTTCAAAACATTGTTTTCATTTTAGTTGAATTCAGCAGAAAATGATTTTTCAATTTATATGTGATTGATGACTTGAGGTCACACATTATTGTACATCTCTCTCCCAAGGGTTATGCCCATCAAGGGTTCAAACTTTTCAAAATAAACTCTCTTTGGCAGTGCCTTTATGACCCTCATTTCCTTTAAATGACAACTGTGTTTTGAAACCATGTTTTCTTTAGAGGAAGTATATAATTTTTTTTGTAGAATGTTCTTGAATAATAAGAAAATTTGAAATTTATTATACTATAAATGTTAGCAGTATTATGTGTGAATATATATAGTTTGTGTATTAAATTTATGCTTTTTAATATCTATTTGCAATATTATTTTTATGCATATAGATCGTGGACACATAAGTTTTCATTATATTTTTATTCTCTCTCTCTCCCTCTCATACACACACATATATATAAGTGCTGTTTTTTATTTGAAATTTGTTTCTAGGCAATAGGGATATTTAATATAACTCTTGATTCATTACTATTGATAATTTTATATTTCTTAATACATTCTTAGTACAATTTATTCTAGCAACTTGTATTTAAATAAAGATTATTAGGTTTATAATAAAACTAAATAATTTTACCAGTTTATTGGCAAAGTTTTTGAATCTTTGATAGACAAATCTTGGCTATAAAGAGAATTGCTGGTTTTTGTTTTGGCATGAAATGAATTGCTTTTAAAATCCTGGAAGATAGATTCTTTTGGGGCAGCTGTTATGAATTTGTCATGCTTACCATAGTTAGAGACAATTAAGGAGATCTTATCCCTATTCCATTTATGATATCCAATATATCAATTCCAGTCAGCTTTTTATAAATTCCATGTCAGAAAAGAATAACTTTCTATTATGGGAATATAAATTCCAAAATTTATTAAGCTTGATGTATGCAGGCTATTGGGAAGATTATTCAATATTAATAAGTTGGCATGTAATGGCTGACCATCTTTTATAGAAGCAAAACATAAATATTAATAAATCACCATGTACTGGTGAACAATTTTTTATAGAAACAAATTATAAATTAAGAATTGTTATCTATATCTATATGTTTGGCATCAGAAAGTAAATGCAGGTTGTTTAAATCCATTCATTCTAAAAGTTGACAATCAGCTTGATCTTCATTTACATACCCCCCCCCCCACCAACACATGATAATTGAAATCTTTTGTACATACAGAAGAAGTAAGAAAATATGAAAAGGAGGTCAGTTATATTGGGAAGTTTATAAATATTGCATACATAAAAATTATATATCTGAATGGTGATTACAATATTATTTGAACTGTCTTCTAAAGAAACTATTGATTTAAAACAAGGATGGACAATTTCTGACTTTTGAAAGTCCATAATCCAGCCTGCATATATTTTCAGAATATATGTATAGTAAAACAGTCTTTGAAAGAATGTGTTTATTCTTTTTTGTTTTACAAAAATTTTATTGTCATAAAAAATATGGTCACTTATAATTCTTATGGATAATTTTTTTTAATTGTTATGTAAATGTAATAATAAATAATACAATGACACTAATAATAATTATGTCCTTGATGTGATTAATAAATATTAAAATAATACACATTGAAATAAGTAATTTTATCCATTTTTACATTTTTAAAAATTTTGAATCTCTAAAAATTGTGGTCCTCTTTTCCAATAGATTAGTGTGAGTTGACCTGCCACAGAAAAAGCCACCCATCCCTCCTTTAGAAGATGATTTGAAACAAAAATAGTCATATAATGTTAAGAATGTTTTAATCAAAAATTAATTTATATCAAAAATTCTCAAGAACATGTATATATTAGAAAAGTGTTTAGTTTCCTGAATTGTACTAATTTTAATATTGTGCTGAACAGTTATTTTGTAGAATATCTTTACTTTTGATTTTTGAAACATTATTAACATTAAGATATTTTATAGATATAATAAACTCCTCCATACTTCCCCATTTTTTTAAAATTCATATAAAGATATAATAAAAGACAAATGACCCCCAAGATGCATTTTGTGCTGAACCAGCACTCATCAGTTGGCCCAGGTCACTATCTCTCATATATATCTTTATTATATGCAAAGTATTTATCTAGAGTAAATTGTTACATTTTCATTTACCATTGTCAAACTTCCTCCACTCACAACTTTGACGCCATCCATTTCAGATAAATACACTAATGATTATTACTAATCATTTTCGAAACTAGAGATTATCTCTAGCACAGATATAAACTTTAAACCTCAGTTAAAGATTAATATATCTGATTTTTTAAATTTACACACATGGAGTTATTCACTTTTCTCTGTCCTGTATGTAATATCTTTATAGGTGTTTATGTATCTGAAATGGATGGCGTCAAAGTTGTGAGTGGAGGAAGTTTGACAATGGTAAATGAAAATGTAACAATAAGATATTTTACTGTGTTTTTTAGATTGAGAAGACATTTTATAGAGAGTATACATGATTCCCAACAGTTTGCAGTCATTTTTTCTTTTGACCATCTATTATTTTCACCTTTATAATCCTGACGTGACTTTAGTTATTGGGTATAAACATTAATTTTATTGTAGTATTCGATGGACATTATGAATTTATGTTTATTACATTGCATTCATTGATAATTTTTATTATTATTCTTTTTTGACTAGAAACTAATATTTCTTGTTAAAGTACAGATAAAATATCATTAATGTGAAATCCCTGGTTTCAGTTTTTATTTTGTGCATTTACAAATTTTTGATTTATTCCCTCATTATAAGCTCAATTGGTTCTAAAAATATAAATAAATATTAATTTTATGATCTATAGTTTATATATGAATAAAACTTTCTGTATACTATATAAATTTATTTTAACAGTTTAAAACTTGAAAATATCATTTATGCATATTTTCTATCAGTACAAAAAACAAGTATATATTGAAATAATTTACTTTTACTAATTAACCTCCTTTTTAAATTCTTTGTTAAAATTGCAGGTCAGATGGCCATTTAATAATTCAGTGTAATCTTTTTTTTAATATTAATTATATAATTCAACATAAATAATTAATTATTGGCTTAAGGTAATGAAAAAAAAAAGGGCTGTTCACTGCAGTTGGGTTTATTAATTTATAGATATTTACAGAATTTTATTATATTTTAAATTTGGATTATAAAATGGTGTGTACAAACTCATTTATCTTTCAAAAGTAACCTTTATTAGATAAAAAATTACAAAAATTTTTCAGGTACACTTACCCGTTGAGAATTACAAAGTGTTCAGTGTTACAAGGTAAAACAATTATTGACCAGGTTTATATAAAGTACATATGCTCAATAACAATTATATCCATAAAAGGGTTGCTATAATGTTGATTAAGGGGTATCTGTACTTGGATCTACATGGCCCAGCTGCTGAAAAGTTATCCATCACCCAATGATTCCACCCCTGGGGCCCTGAAGTGAAGACCCAAATGCTTCAGTGAATAGGTGGACAAGTCCAGCATTGTGCCAAGGCCCAAGTCCATTAAACAATAAACTCTTGACCCACAGCTGAGCCATGCCAAGACCATTCTAGGTACCTTTGTCTCCCAATTAACAGTCCAAATGTGCAGGGACCACATTTGGTTTACCTGCCCATAATTGGAAAGCCAACTAGGGAAAAACTAACAAGTAATGAGCACAGTTCTGCATTACACAAAACCAACTTATCAAGGGGGCACAGCAGCTGATCAGAGCAGGAATGGCACTGAGACTTTGACCGGGAACCTTCCCAGCAGGTTTTCCAGGTAGTGGCAATAATTGTCAACAGTCTGCACCAATAAATCAGGCCCCTAAAGACCATCATCACCCCGAGGAAGAATAGGGGAGTACAGACCCATGTCTGCAAAATTAATGCAGCAAAAACTCCATGAAAGTTACACAAATTGGTGGTGGCCCAAAGCAGATCAACTGCCTTACAAATGCTCAAATTTTAAAGTTAACTAAGGAAACAAAATAATAATGAGCTCAAATCAACACTGTCCTAATAAACAATCCATCATGGGGCACAGTAGCCTTTCAGGGCAAAGTCCAATGGAGGGCAGTGACTCTCACATACCCATCATCACATATCCAGGCTTGGCAATGATTGCTAACCACCCCCACAAATGAATCAAACCTCTCATGACCACCACCACCACACCTGAGGAAAAGAAGAGGAGTGCTGACCATGCAACATTTGATTCATTATAGTCTGGAATCAAGCCACATTTGTCCATATCACCTTGCACACTGAGGTCAATAGAGCTGAAAGTCTGTTTGTAATCATTATCAACCTCCTGTGTTTGCAAATGTTCACAATATCTATTCAATCCACCCAACTATAAAAGTCTTTTAGGGTTCACTATGATTCTTACTTATTGATACTAATTGGATTCTGCTTCTTTGGATTCTAGGTCTTGATTAGTAATCAAGGATTCAGTTGTATAATCTGAAAGTTTGTTGTTAAACTTCGGAATAATTTCAATAATTGTTGAATTAAAAGAGGGTGAATCATTTGTAGCATCAATGTCTCTGTTTAGGTCTAAAACATTATTTGTACTAATTTTGCCTTTAAATCATTGGTTTTTAGTTCAGGGATCATTTTGTTGTAATTCTGTGACCATTTGAAATTTTTTTTATTTTTTGTGGGGCCCGAATTGCACAGCAAGTGAGCTAATAACTTCTGTTGTGATCATCAGAAAAACTTGATTTTTGTGGAGGAAGATAGCTTAAGTCATAATCTATAATATTCAATTCTAAAATTGAGATCGAATTAAAATTCAAAATAATTTATTTGACCTGCACTGATTTGCCACATTCAGCAACTTTCGGTTTGACACAACGCTATCGTAGCTTTATTCTTATGAACAGTTTAACACTGGGATTTCTTTTTTTCTTAGTTTTATGATTAATTTTGTTGCTTAGACTATTTTCTGTCTTCCCTGACTGGTTTTCAGCCATAGAAACTTGTTTAACATTATTAATATCTGATGCAAAGATAAAGTTTTTAAAACCATCTTTGCTAACATTTTTATTTTCAACATTTTCAATGAGATTTGATGTTCAAATGCTTTCTCTTTTATTCTATCAATAAAATTAGGATTTCTAATGGTTCTATTTTTTTTTAGAACTATTTGGTGTCATTTAAAACTATTTTTCAAAGATTTATGTTACTCTAATGATTCAAAGAATTACTTAACCTAGCTTTTGCATATTTCTAATAACAGCCATTTGCATAAAACAGAATGATAGATAATTTCAATTATTCTTGAATGAAAACTGATTTTAAATTTCTTGTAAAGATGAAAAACAATAAAACAGGCATTCACTTACATCTTGGTAAACTTTTCTTCTATGAATTCAAAACTAGATTATAACTTTGGCGAATAAAACTGGGAGCCTGTAACAGCATGAACTGGAGTCCCCGGCGCTCTCTAGTGGACTTATTAGTTGTAAAAAGTTAAAAATCACACTTGAATATTTGTTTAGAAATAAAGGTTTGTTAGTAATAGATATTTTGATCAACAATATTCTACCTGTAATTTCCATTGATGGTACTGTGTAAAAGTATATTCTACCTGTAATTTTAATCAATGGTACTGTGTAAAAGTAAGCAATTTCTGTCTTTATTATTCTCTTTTCATAGTTAGTATATGAAGTTATGTATCATTCATGATTCCATCTTTACACATATTTCCTTCATACTGCCATTATTATCTTGATAAAAATATTTTGATTTCACCATTTATACTGTATGTAACATCTGCAAGCTTCAGCCTTGAATCACTTTTATAGTTTTGTATTTTTTCCTGCATAGTATCATTATTATCTTGATGACAAAAAAAATATTGATGTTTCAACTGTATAATTTTATATTCTTTATCAAGGAACAAACTAAAAAATACATAAAATAATAGATATAAATACAAATATTCCACAATAATTCAAATACAAATAACTCTTACCTTAAAACTCTTCTAACAAACAATCTTAACTTTCCATTTCATTCGCTTCTTAAATACTTTTCTTCAATTAATCCCCTATAATTATTTAATTAAATCAACCTATTATTATTATTTTTTTTCCAATTAACGACCTCTTCATTACAGGTTTCATTTCAGTAATATAAATTCTTTCTTTTATAATACGATCTAATATATTATAAAGATTTTATTTTAAAATCCTTATGTTTAAATTTACTCATATGACCATAAACTCTAGAATTTTTATCATCTAAATACTATTTTAATCTTGTGGCCAATTTATTTTTTGTAGTTCCAACATAGGACATTTCTTTGTTACCTTTAAAACAATCTAAAAATTTTGTAATGTTAACTGAATTCATAACTTCTAAATTATTGTAATCATTATCATTATTAATTAACAAATTTAAACTTTTTTTTTTTTATAAATAGGACAAATGATAACATATTTTTTATTAATCATCTTACATAATTTCCTAATTTTAACAAATAAACCTTTTGAAACTTTGAAAATAAGACTTATTATTATTATTATTTAAACTTATCATATTATTCATTTTTCAATATTTTTTTACAAAACAAACCATTAATAATATCTCTAGGATAATGAGAGTATTGGTATTGTTTATTATTGATTTCTTTTATTGAAGTTGGATTAATAACATTTTGCTAGACTTATGATTAGATATCATTAAAATTGTTCTATTTGTTTTTTAAATAAAGATATTAGATAGTTAGTAAAGAAAGAATGATTGCATAATTATCAAGAATAATTTAGTGTAAAGTGAAACTAATCTGATATAGATTTGATAATGAAATTGGTATTGTATTCTTTTTATTATTATTAAAGTAATGACTTTATTATTGTTACAAATGTTTATAAAAGGGATACATTGCTATAAAAGTAGTTATAAAGATTGTCCTCCAATGTCTAAAAATAGTCTTGGCATCTTTCCTATGTCACAATTGGTATTTTCATAAAAGTTCAACCTTGCAATCACTGCCCATTCAGCTTTTCTTTTGTTCATTAGTTAGTTGTTTTCAGATAAGTCTCCATCTATGTTGCTCTAGCTACTATTAATGCTAACATTTACATAGTTACTGTCATATTTGTCGGCGCCAGCTCACCCTCTTTCATAATTTATTTTTTTAGATCGATCATTTTCCATGTCAGCCTGAAGGTCATCTGGGGTGGATGGAGTTGGTCACTAGTTCTTGTCTTCTTTAGTTTCTTCCTATAAGATTGGGATAGAGGTATGTTGTTGGGGTTGTATACTGCTTCACATCTTGTAAGCCACAGGTTGAAAGCAAGGAAGGTTGAGCTTCTCACAGTGGCAAAGTCTTTATTATTGATGGCGTGTCTGATTAGGGAGGTTAGTGGTTGCTTGATTTGGTATATTGCTTGGATTGTATTTCAGCAATCCTGAAGGGAACTGCATCATTCTAAAATATGGGTTAAGGTATCCTCTTCTCTCTTGCATAGTTGGCAAATAGGGTCTATGGTTTTAAAGCCTCTGCAGTATACCAGAAACCAATTAATAGATAATGCTTTCAAGTTAGTTTGACTAGGAAGTCATAGAATTTAGGTTAGAGGGACCATCTTTTGAACTTCCTTAGTATTCTGTGATTGGTGATGTTCAACAATGAGGGCTCTAGATCAGGTATTTTGTTGGTAATGCATTCTTTAGAATAATTTTATAGATATCTGACATTTTAAACCCTCCTAAATAGGATACTATGATCAGTTCCACAAGTGTCAAATAGTGGAATGAATTTCAGATATGAAGATCAACAATGAATGTCAAATAAGCAGTGCCCTACTTAAGAGTACCTCCTGCTGCCTATAGGATAAGATATTGGTTTATTAAAGGCTAGATACTGTTTCCAATATAATCAATATTTTCTATCATCTCCTTTTTTTTTGCCTTCAGTTACTTACATTAATTTAGGGCCCAGCCACTATGAACTTCTCACCATCAGTCATATCCCTATATTCATTGTGCCAATTGAATTGTATATTTGTGCAATCAGATTTCCATCCTTCAGCTACATGCCCAGCATTTGTGACTCCTTCCCTTTTTCATTTTTTTAAGCAATGATTGAAACATGCTTAGTGGACTAGAAATTCTTAGTTGTGATCTTTGCTCTGAGTCAGAAATTTTAAGTGTCAAAGATTGTATGTTAGGCAGTTCTATTTAGGGATCCTTTATCTGTCACAGTAATGGATAGGGCCTAAATAAGGTGGTCTTAAAATGATCCATGATAAACAGTCTGGCTAGGTTGTCATGTCTAACAGATTACTCATTAAGGCAGTTGTGATACTAAAGATAAGTATTATATATCTGTTTCCTCTAAATAGAGGTACATGGAATATGCACATTTTACTTGATACAAATTCTTCCAGATTAAATCAGAGGATTGCAGTGATTGCTAAAAAGTTGTCAAGAATTAAGATCAGTGTAGCTACTTTTAGTTCTTAGAGGAGACAGAGTTTAATAAAACAGGTGGATGGTTATAAGTTTTTTGTAAGGGCAGATCATACAATCAAAAGAGAATGCACTTGTTAATTATTTTTTATTCTTCAAATTTTTCACTGTAGCAATAAAAGATTAGTGGTATTAAAACTTCCCGTGCTCAATGATAATAGTGTTCATTTTATTAATACTTTTAATCTTAGATTCAGAGAATTCATAAAATGAAAGCTTTTATTTCATTCTGGATAACATTATTACAAATATTATTAAAAGTTCAAAATTTTCTTCTTGGAAGACTTTAGTACACATATTTGTAAAAATAGTAGACTTTGGCCAAATGTTAATGGAAATAATGATATTGCTGTTGTAAATTCAAATAATTTGTTATTAGTAACTTTTTACGTAACAGTGGATTGATTATCACAAACACTCAGCAGAAAAACTGCTTATAAAAGAATGGATGCGTCCATGCACAAAACAAGGGCATTTAATAGATTTAAAAATTGGAATACCAATTCATATTGCTTGAGCACTTGTAGGCACAAATTGTTGGATAGATCCTATTAAATTTCAACAGTTATTAAAGACTAAAATTTTTAGTTCTTCTCTTGAGGATTGTCATATTACTGGAATATAGAATTCTCTTAAGGACTGAGTTACGAATGCAAGTAAATTTATTTTTAGGTTCACTAAAAAGAAGAATGACACCTTTTTCTGACAATGATTTTATTAGTAGTAATTTGATTAAAGATGAACGTGCGACATTTTTTATTTCGCAGAATAATAAATGAAATGTGGAACTTCTTACATGGAGACCTGAAGGAAGAAGTTTAATGATTGATAAAAAGCTTTACAAATAATTTATGGATTAAAACTGCAAAGAAAATAGTCATTTGCTGAATAGGATTAGTCTAGATCTTTTTTATATACAGAAAGCAATTTATGGACCAAAGTAATGGTATCACAATCCTATTGAATACAGGAATGACTTTTATATCATGACAATAATATTTTCAACAGATAGAAAATGTATTTTGATCATCTTTTGAATAATAATGCAAGAATTGAGATGGTGAGGTTTGGTGATATATCCATTTTATTTACACCATTGGATTTGGACAAGATATTCAACTAAATGAAGTCAAGACAGTACTTTGCAATTCTAAAATGAAATGACTTCAGATACTAATGAATATCTGATAAAGTTCTAAAATATGGCACTGATATGATAGCTGAAATATTATAAATTTTTAGAAATATTTAGACATGAAGTTGTGCCACCTGATTTTAAGGATGCTTTTATTGTTCCAATTTTCAAATATAAAGGGAATAGACAATGGAATATCATTATTTTGCACTAAAACAAATGTATTTTTAATGATTTTGTTGAATAGGTTGCTTCTAGTCAGATGGAATGATTCTCTGAGACTCAATGCATTTTTAGACAATCAAGTAGTACTATAGATATGTATCAGGAATAAAAAGGTGATTTATATATTGCTTTTATTGATTTGGTCAAAGTGTTTCATTCAGTTAATCAAACAGATTTATGGAATTCTTTGAAATTAGTTGTTACTAAAATTTATTTTTTATTAAACCACTTCTACATGACTGAATGAGAAGTGAAAAATTTGAGGCATTTGAAATGAAATCTGGTGAAAACCCTTATGCTAATACTTTCTCCAATCTTGTTTTCAATTTTTATGATAGTGGTCTTTGGAATTGGCATTAAATTGTTTAATGTAGGAATCAAGATGTAATGCAGGTTTGATGGTTGAAATTTTAATTTGAATTGATAAAAAAAAAATAAGAATCTCATATTATTGGATTCTGGATTTATGATATACTAATAATTGTTCTACATTATTGCAAGTTCAAAAGATAATTTACAGAATGTCTTAATGCTTTGAATGCAACATTTAAAGACTTGGTATAATAATTATTGTTCAAAAAACTCAATTTGTTTATCAGCCAGTAATAGAAGAAAAATTCTAAGCAACCTTTAATTAATTTAAAAATGGAAACCAATTAAAATAGTATTATAACTATCAAGGCAGGCTTAGCTATTTAGGCACAAAGACTCCAATGTATTGATGTTGCTTCTAACAAATTAAAAAATAGGGTATTTCATCAAAGAGAAATAAACTACTGCAACAACTTAGCTGCATTTAGAGCTATTATTTTATATAATTTATTGTATGGAAGTTAAACTTGGACATCGTATTGATGTATTATAAAGGTGATTAAAAAGCTTCATTTAAGGTTGATCTATAAAATTTCAACAATACAGTGGCAAGATCATAAAATCAGTCAATCAATGTGTTGCTGAATTTGCTGGATGTGAAACTATAGAGTCTCCTACTATAAAATCATGCTTTTATTGGATTGAGTATATAAAATGAATGAACAATACAAACATTATTAAATTGTTGTTTTATAATGAACTTATGAATAGTTTTCTTGGGAGAAGCAGATCCCATTATAATGTAAGCATTATTTCAAAGACATTTTAAATAAATAACAATATTCATTGTTTCCATTGAGAAGATATGGCAGGGTGTAGAATACATCAGAAAGCTACTTTTGATAGAAAACTTTTTTGATGAAGAAATTAAAAAAAAAAACTGCTTCACAAAATATGAAGGTATATTATCCGTGTGTACATATTTGTGGTTCACTGATTGGCTTATATAGGTATTGCAAACTATATTTCTAGATCGGCTTTTCTTTTTTCTATTTTTGGAATTGGAATAGCCATACCCATTTACGAATGGCTGCTATATATATAAGATCCCATAAAACTATTCATTGGGTATCGATCACAGATGTTTTTATTCAAATAATTTGACAAATCATTTGAAGTGAGCTGAAGAAAACTGAAAATAGAATTTAATGAATTGATTTTTATTGCCAATTTTTGGGTTTGAACTGCTTCTTTAAGAAATAATTTTAATTTCATGTCTAAAGGCAAAAAATAAATGAATAAAAGAAAATGCTATAATGCACCTGAATCTAGTTTATGGAAGCATTTCATTCATTTCAGAATTAGTGCCAGAGGAAAGAGGGAGTCGATTAAACTCTTTTTCAAAATTGGCTTTTATAGAAATATAAAAATCAAACGAAAATTTTAAATAAACAAAACATATCTATTCACTCTTCCCTTTCCAAAAATACATAAAATACATTAATGCAAATGTAAATATATTTGGTTTTTATTTTTAACAGATAAAAGTTTGTAATTTAGATATTGCATGTAAACAATGTCTAATTAATGCTAATTTGTAGAAAGCTATTTGAGGGTCAATAAAAAATGAAAACAGTAATGTAATATTTTAAGTCTTGTGATATAATTCTTAATATCGTTAGAGACTATTCTCCTTAAACAATTGTTGTTATGCAAGTGTCAATTCTGTGTGCAAAATATGTAATGTCACAATTTATTTCTGACCCCCAAAGTTTTTTCTTAAGCCAATAAACATCACATGATCACAATTTTTTATGGTTGCTCTTAACTGTTATTAAAACAGGCAAAACTCTCTATACATGTTGCCACTCAGTGCAAGAAAACTAGTCTGGAAATATTGAATGAGTAGGTACTAGATAGGGATTTTATGTACAAACCTTCTGGCATCCATTGATTACTCTGTTTGGCACAAGGTGGCACTACTGTATGGAGAGTTTTGCCTGTTTTAAGTTTTTTTCTTAGAATAATTACTTATAAAAGTTTATGATCTTAGCATTTAGAAATGCAGATGCTTTTTTTCTGCCCACTTTTTGTATCTATTTTTTCCTATCAACCAACCTTCTGCTGAATCTTTTTTGGTATATTTTGTTATCATGTTAAAGTTCAGGGCAATCTCTTTACAATATTTGAAATATAATTCCATCTGAATATTACATATTTTTATCTTGTTTTCTGATATGATTCTTTCTTGATATGTTTTATTTTCCTAATAGTTTTAGAATTCTTTGCTTACTAAACTGATCCTGTATTAGTCGCAATTCGTTTACACGTACATATTGAGAAGTAAATCCTGGAAGGGGGGGGGGGAGTCATCGTAATATTTTATACATTTTTAAAGTAGCTTTTTTTTAAAATCATTAAAAATGAATCATTTTATTTTTTAATTAAAAGTAGAAATCAATATTTTATTTGTTTTTCTGATATTAGTTTTATCACTAATTAAAAAATAAAATGTTTAGTATTTTAAATCTAGTATGAATAATTCTGTAATTTTTTTTTGAAAATAATATTTTTTTTTCTTTGATTTTAAAAATTTATTTATTTGAAAAGCAAATTTGTCTAATTTAGTTTGGAATAATTTATACAACTGCTCTTTTGAATGAATATTAAATTGAGGTAATATTGTTAAATTAGAGTGAATTAAGTGTGCGTAATGTAAGTAATATTTATTTTAATTGGCATCAAAATAAATTTAAATTTTTTGGAATGAATTTTCACAGATTGGATTTACCTTTTTTTTTTTTAGTGATTGTTAAAATATTTGATTAAGCTGATTTTCTTTAACATGAACTTTTATGAGATCCATTAAACTTGTTAAATAAAGATTTTCTGTATCTTCATTTTCTGAAAATAAAAATAGTGATTTAAAATATTGACATAATGATAATTAATATATAAATAATAAAACACAGTATGCATAAGTTAATGGAATAAAACTTTTAATCCGTTTTAAAAATTATTATAGTCATAATGCAAAATTTCAAATTAATTGATCTCTTTTAGATGAATTATCCAATATAGGTAAATAGATAAAAAAAGTCTTTAAATAGTTCATTGTAAAGAAAAGGCTTTCCCAACAATTCCTTATGCACCAAAAAATGAAGGAGACATTACTTAGCAAACATCAATTATCTGGTAGCGAAGGTAATATCGTTTTTTTCCCCCATTTTTCTTTTCTATATTAGATGGGTTAGTTGGATTGTCTATTTAAAAGAAAAAATCTCAAGCTTGATCAAAATCTGATAAAAAAATTCTGTCTGTGTTTGAACCCAGTATTTAGATGTAACATTTGGAAGCATTATCATTACTCAATAATATCTTTTGTACTTGATATATGGTTATGTACATTAGAAAATATCTACAGGTTCTGAAATGTATAAGTGAATGGAATGCAGTGGACGAACAATTATAAAAGAACCAAGTATTACAGAACTATTTTAATTTTTCTTATGAAGATTACAAAATTATCCATAACTATTCAGGAGATCACTTTTACTCTTGTTTACAAATTAAATTATTGAATAGAACTTAAATTATTTCATGAGTAACTATTTCTGTTGTGAAGTAATATTGATGATCTATAATTTTCACGTATATAAATTGAAGTGATTTAAAATTTTAACTCATATTTTAATAAATTCACCATTGAGTGACTGAGATTTCTTGAGGAATAAATTAATAGAAATGTAACATTTTTGTAATAGTTGTTTGAGAAATATGGTTTTTACAAACATATGGGTTAATGAATTTGAAGGTAGGAGTAACGTGAATTAATATCATTTGTAATTGAAAAAAGGAAAGTAGATTATAATAATAGTGGATGATTGGGAAGAAAATATAAACCCATAAGAGATTATCAATAAGGAGTAGAAAATAAGAAAGATGAAAGTTAGACTTGTTTTTGAAGGAAAAATAGCACAACTATATTAATTATATGTTTTTAAAAATATAAAAAATAAAATTATTTGAGTAAAACTTCATTAACAAGAGCTTTTTATAGAAACAGGCAAAACTCTATATATGTATTGCCATTCATATAGAGAGTTTTGCCTGGTTTAATAACAGTTATAAGCAAACATAGGAAATCGTAATTATGTGATGTTTATTACCATTTTATAGATTGAATATTTATTTAGTATAGTAGCACAGTCAAGAGTTAATATCAATTTATTTAAATGTAAGTTAGTAGAGATAAAGTTGAGGTTATATTTTAAGCCATTAAGAACTGAATGAAGAAATGTTCCCAATAAATTGAAGAATAATGTTAGAGAAAATTTTCAAATTTGTTGAATAATAAAACTAACTATAGTTAGTGTAAGATTAGTGATAATATACATACAAATGAAAGATAAAAATTATATTTATATAAAAGTTAAATGAAGTTGTAATACAAGCAGTAAATTATAAAAATTCGTAAAAGAGCAAAAAGATCTTGAATTAACAATAATGTAATTAATAAAACTCATTAAGAGTAAAATGAGGAAAACTGTAAATATTGAATGTAGTGTTAAAATATGTACAAATAATAATAATTAAGATATAGAAAAAATAAAAGTAGCTAAGGATATCAAAGAACAAGATAAAGAAAATTAAAAATAAAAGGTAATTATAAGGCATTTAAATGGGGGGGGGGATAGAATAAATTAAGCAGTTGATTGAAGGATGTTAAAATAGTACTTAATAATAGAAAAATTAAATGTTTTGAAAATAACAAAAGAACATATAGATAATTTATATGATAGGGATAAGAAGTTTTCAACTGTAATTATTTAAAAATAAATCAACATAAAGAGATAATAAGTTATACAGTAATAGAAGTTACAAAAACTATAGTGAAGATGAGAAATACAAAGCATAGAAGTTTATTAGTTTTTGATTGAGTTACTGATGACTAAAGAGCTACAAATTTTTTTAGAGTTTTATTTATAACTTAGAAAAGGTGGCTGTAAGATTTTCTTTTATCACATTTGATGATGAAAGCAATTAAATGTACAGATTTTGGAAGTTTAAGATATAATTATAGAAATTTTGAGTTTGCACATGTCAGAGCATTTTGAAGAGACACTTTTTTTATTATTATCTGAAGAATAATTCGAATTTAGAATAGATAGAGAGACAAAAAATGCAATTGGAATAATATGTAACTTTTGAAGAGATGACCTTTTTTATTCTCATACAATTTGTTAAGTTTTGAGTTTCCAACCTTATCCTTGACCTTTCAAAATTGAAACTCCAGTCATTACTATATTTTATATATATGTCAATTCTAATATTCTCATGGATAAATAAAGAATTCATAGTATTATTTCTGTGAACTTTTGTATAGTAAAAATATAATATAATAGCTATATATAAAGAAAAGAAGTTTAATATTTATTGTTCTTGAAAAAAGTTTTTAGTAAAATGAATTGGATTATTTTGATGGATATTATATATGATATTAATTTTATGGCTGTTAGTATTTATTTAATATAAATACTTGGAATACAAGATCATGAATTTCACTATAATAGTGACTTGAACTCAGTCTTTTAAGCTCCCTGCAGCTATGCACTCTATCTTATACAACTGATACACATGATCACATACATGTGAAGAAGATAAATGATCTCCAATGATCACCATCTTCCATATATATATATATATATATATATATGATCATTGCTGTCCATATATATATATATATATATATATAATCATTGCTCATATTAAGATAGCAAATCTTCAAATTTTAATGGACAAGCTTCAGTCTTTTCTACCCTCCTTCAGTTATCCATATCATCGAAAATCCAATAATGGAACACTCAAAGCCCTTGTCGGTGCCACTTTGACCATTATATAGGACCTTAGTATTTCCATTTAAGTACATAGAAGAGGGATAAATGGAATACATGCTGAATATGTAACATTAAATTTAAAGTATATTGTTTATATAATAACTGAAATACAGGCTTATTATATACCTGTATCAATATATGTAATATATAGGGTACATGAGCACAGATTTTCACATGACCCACCACTCTCCACTCTATCTCATAACACTGATACACCTGAACACATATATGTTGAAAAGATAAATATACCACTAATATACATATTTCATGCTAAATCAGCAATCATCAATTGGTCCAGATTATCATCATATTATAATCATACTGTGGTTTATACAATTATATGGACAGTCCAGAGTATCATGGCAATTTTGCCTTTTAAGTACTAATAGATGGACCCTATTTACTCATTGCTATTAGAAGTTTAAGTGATAGGGCCATATAGAACTGATATCAGATAGCATAAAACTTCTCTTATCACATTTAACTATTATTATTATCATCAACATCATTATTGTTTAACTTTGTCAATATATATTATTTTTGCTTCCTGCAATTTAGGTTTACATATATAATTTAGGTTTACTATTTTACCAAATCTGAAGAAGTCAATAATAATGCCAAAAATAGATAGTAGAAACTTAAAATATATTATACTGCAGTATTAACTTTTTTAAAAAGTAATTAATTTGTTAAAAAGTTTGCTTAAAAGCATGATCAATTAAATAAAATTATACTATTTACAATGTTTATAATGTTACTTCTCTGTCGTTTTTAATTTTATTGAGACAAGCTGCTTTGGCATTTTTATGTCTCCTAATATAATTTAATATTTTAATACAAGTATAATTTAAGTAAAAAAAAAAATCTTGGATGTTTATTTATTTAGGATATTAGAAATACATAGGTCAATATAATGTGTGTGAATATAAATATACATATGGAAGAAATCTTAACCCACATTTAATTAAAATAAATATATTTACTTTAAAATATTAATAAATAGAATACATTCTTACATTTTTTTTTAACGAACAGTAGAGAATGCAAAGTAATAACAAAACCATGAACTCAGTACACTTAATGAAAATAGCACTTCACCCACTGTGGTGAAGGGAAGATTGTTAAAACGATAGTTTTGTTTTTATAATCAGTATATTATCATTCGTTTAAAATGTGATCTTGGTGTTCTAACTAATAATGGGTAAATAATTATCTATTTACCAGTCAAAAAATAGATGATTACATGAGTTGGTTACGGGGGGGGGGGGGGTATCTTTTTAAAAGTTAACTTGTTAGCCCTAAAAAATATCCACAGTTCACCAACTGTATTCATATCCCATCTAAATTATAGATATGATAACGGATTGATTTAAATATTATATATCAGAAGACTCTTACAAAGAATAATAACTTGCAAATACTTATTTGAAAGGATTTTAAAAATGCTTTTGGAATTTCAACAAATGTTTAATAAAAGAAATAGCTTTATATATAAATATTTATTGATTAATAAAAATTTATTTAAGATTTTATTGCTTATATAAAAAATATGAAAATATTTCTTTGATAATAAATTTTTTTAATTCTTATCTGTCACAAGGAACATTTTTCTGATTTTTTTTTAATTTCATCACTTAATTAAATTTTTTTTTCATCAATATTGATTGATTTTTTTATTATTTTTCATCACTGCAGATACCACACATGTATTATAATCCTAACTAGGATTAAATATATAAAAAGTATATATTGAGACATTATAGAATTCTTATAATAAGAATAATGTAATTAAAATAGACAAAACTCTCTATATGTATTGCCACTCAATGCAAAGCCAGAGTAATGATCAGTGCAAACCAGAGTAATCAATGAATGCCAGAAGGCTACTCTGGCTTGCACTGAGTGGCAATACATATAGAGAGTTTTGCCTGTTTTAGCAATAGTTATAAGAAAACATATGAAATGGTGATCATATGATGTTTATTGGCTTAAGAATAATAAAAAGAATGTCTATGTATACTTCAACAAAAATCAGTAAACTAAATACTAACTGTGATAAAACATAGTTGCTGAAGCTTTAAACATAAAATTACAAATATAAAGCTGACTGCTTTTAGGGAACTTAAGCCTCCATAATCATAGCCCAATACAATATCAAATACAAAATATAAACACTTATTCAAAAGCAAAATGCGTATCTCAAATAAAACGTAAACTAAATATAAATTTTTTTAGATTTAGTTTACATTTTATTTGAGATACGCATTTTGCTTTTGAATAAGTGTTTAAGAATAATGTAAATATGATAATGCAAATGACATGCTTATATCAGTATCTACACTGTAATAATTATATTGTTTTGCACATTTTTATTGTGCATAAGAGTAGCATAATTTTATATGTATTTTACAATGTTTTTAGATTTTGTGTTTCACAAGTAATGGTGCAGTGCATGTATTAACGCTTTAGCAGAATTCACTGTTGTTTACTATTATTATATTTGCAGAACGTGTCGATAATTTATGGATACTGTTTTAAAATGAATTGCAGAAAGAAATATTCAAGGCGTGTTTGTTAGAAGTAATCATTTCTTTCAAATAAAGATTCAGCCTAAGAACATTAATTCAGAAATAGAATAAGATTAGTTTTTTATTATTATCATAGATATGTAATAATTCATAATAATGAAAAATTGTATTACAGCTAATATACTTATTGAAATATATTTTATTGAAAGATCTGTTTTTTAATGCTGATTTGTTCCTTCTGCTATTGTTTCTTCTTATTTTCTCATTATTACCATTAAAGACATTCTGTTCATAATTATTTTTTGTAAGCTAGAGCCATTACAATTATTACTATTTTTATAGGCTATAGTCATTATGATCATTCACTGATAGCATTAGTTCACTCAACAGCCACCAGGGTTGTTTATGGGGTTTATTTTCTTTTTGATTGGATAATAATGATTCTAGATATCGTTTTAATTTGGGAATCTTACAAGTGGTGAAGTAACTTCTGGCTCGCTTTCATACGTAAAGTCTCACGATAATAATTCAGATTTTTTTAAAAACTTTTTTTGTTTTCATTTTCCTCTATCGTGAATTCAATACAGAGCATGATTATATTTTAGAATGATAAATTCCTATAATGAAAAAAAAGTATATAATTTTCATATAATATATACATTAATAATAATGATAATTTCAAAACATTCTATTGAAAGTAACGATAATTATATCTTTCTAACTTGAACATCGAAATTAAAATGCATAGTTATTTTTTCCAATAAATGATTTTTTTTGTGTGTCATTTTCATGGTTGCATAGTAACTAGAAAACATAATGATAAAGCTTTATTAGATTAAAACAATTAGATCAAAGAATGGAAATGAGATTCAGAAAAATCAAAACAAAAAATAAAATATTATGAATTTTAAATGTAATTCGGAAAAAGAATAAAATATATATGACTGTATGTGTGTATACATGCGTAAATATGTATGCACAAACTTATTATATCAACTAAATTTCAATTAAAAGGTTTTCCTCACCCCATCCATAAAAAAACAAAACAACCTGTCTTTTGTTTTTGCTAGTAACAAATTTTTAATATCAAGAAATGTATTCGTGTTTATAACAATATAGATACTTTTATTAAATTATTTGTTATTTATATTGCCTCCTTTTAATATATTATTTTTGAAAATAATTAAAGTCTTATTTTGTCCATATCGTTGCTGATTGATATTTTGATGTTGTCTTAAAAATTCCAGCCATATAATAATTGATTAATATTTTTTAATTTTATAAAACAGTTTTGCTAATCATCTGCAAGACATATATTTGTTATGAATTAAAAATATTTATCAAGTTCTATGTAATTAAAACTATCCCAAATTCAAAACTCAACCAGACTAGCCAAGAAATAAAATTAAAAAGACTACCAATGGTTTCACTGCTACAAGTAGACTTCTCAAATGTAAAAAACTACAAAATAACACCATATTTATATTAAACATTACCCACAATCCCATTTACATCCCATCCACCCTTAATATTAAAAGAAGTTTTAAATAAGTTAATTGCTTCAGAATAATAAATTTTCAATAATAAAGATCCTTTAATTCTTCTTTTTATTTCATTTTTCTCAAAGAAGACAACTTTAGCTTAATCAAAATTAATAGTGTGGCCTGTATTTTTTTCATGGACATACAAAGCAGAACTAAGATATTTATTTATAACCCTACTTTTATATACCTTTATTCTTTCATTTAAGCTCAAACTACTCTGACCTATATAAACCTGCTTATAAAAACAAGAGATAAAATACACTGCATCAGGAATAGTCTTCCTATCAAAAATTTCTTTTGTATTATTTAAACAATTGTTCAAAGTAATACCCCTTTTCCAAGCAATTTTCTTATTTCCAAACAAATTACTATTTTTACATACAATTTTATAAGAAGACAATTTAAATGGCAAAGAAATAAAATCAAATTTTTCTTTATCCTTTACATCCTTACAAATATTACTATTAAATAAAATACTTTTAACAAATTTATCAGAGTAGCCAACACTCAAATAATCTTTATAAAATTGACCTTTCTGAAACAAAGCTATCCCACTAGAATTATTTAATTTCTTATTCCTATAACAGTAATTTATTAAAGCAACTACTTTATGAGATACGGACTGATAGCTATCAGGTTTAATCATAGACCTTAATTCTTTACTTTTAACATAAGTCTTTACATTTCTAACCCTCTTTCCTTCTACTACATGTCTTATAGAAGGATCAAAACAATTAAACTCATTTATCAGTTTCTTCAATTTATCATTCTCAACTACAAACAAACAATCATTCACATATCTAACAAATAACTTTATATATAAACAATTCTTTTAATAATAATTTCCTCTTCCAAATAATTAATATAAACTGAAGAAACTTAAAAAGAAATAATATAACCTATTATCCACCCTTCCTTAATTTTATAAAAATTACCATTATAAGTAAAATACATAGAATCATCTAATATAAAAAAGCAAATCTTTGATTACTTTAATTTTATTTTTTGACATAGATCCTTGCTTAACCAACACAGACATAAGAACATCAATACTGCTTAATCTATTAACAGACTAATAAATATTCTCAATATCTAAACTACCAAATACCCAATTACTTTCCGTTTTAAAATTATTAATCTTATTGAAAGCCTCAAAAGAAGAAGAAACTGTGTAATGATCAAAATCAACAAATTGTTTTAAAAAATTATTCAAGAATCTAGAAATAGCCTCTACAACAATACCTGTAAAATCAAAAAATAAATCTTAAAGGAAAGCCATCTTTATGAGTCTTAATATTCACAAACATCTTAGTTGATATGAAATCATTTGGACAACATTTTAAATAATCTACTCTATTAAAAAATTTTAAGTTTACCATTTTTTTTATAATATCTATCAACTTTCTTTTAATCACATTACCTGGATCTTTTTCTAAAAACATATATTTACCATTATTTAATTCTCTATCCATTTTCTCTCTGAACTCATCTCCTGTCAAAATGACAAACCGACCAAATTTGTCTTCATGATAAACGATCACATCATTAGCAATTAACCTATACTTAAGATGTCTAATCTCAGCAGGATTAACAATAAATTTTTCTTACCTTTTTAAGCTTTTGAATGCCAACTTTCTGCGCATCACTCAAGTTACTAGATTCAATAGATGAAATTGTATCAAAAACTATATTTTTTGAAATAAAAGGAACAAAATTAGGGCCTTTACCAAGAATCTCTAATTCTCTATCATTTAACTTAATATCAGAAAGATCAACAACTTTATTAATAGAAACATTACCCTCATACATCTTATCACTACAATAAACTTTATTCCTTTTTCTAAACAATCATTTTAATTTTCTTTCATACTTCCTACAATAGAAATTTGACCTATTTTGTCTAATCTGCCTCATGAAAAAATTAAAATCTAATAATTAAAATTTAGCTTTATGCTTGTAATGTTTACCAGTTCTATATGTACATATATATGTTCATGCCTGCTAAATTGTTTTATATATAGGAGGCAAAATAACTAAACAACAGAGTAGTATAATCAAAGGATGACAATAAATTGTCAATGATAATCTTGTCATTTGCCATCCTTTTTAAAACTATGTGATAGTATATACATATATATGATGGTAGTGATCCATCTTAAGTAGGATCAAATGTGTGAAGTTTTGCATGTATAATTAGAGTAATTTTTTTAAAAAACAGAACTTTCAATATAATGAGATTTTTCCCTTAGGAAGATTGTAGTCCCAAATCATTTGTAATGTGGTTTTAAGTAGTTGTGTGCATTATACTGTTATTATTCTTTGTTGTTAAATACATTTTATATAATGGATATCATTTGATGAAACCATTAGATCTTTTCACACTACTTTTTTTTTCTCAACAGAAAAAAAGAAATCAATCAAAATTTAATACCCGTTGTTCATAGTTGGTTTTTACTCATACACACACACACATACACAACTTTTTATTATCAGAAGCATTGTGTAAAATAATGTTTGATTAATGTACAAGATAAAAATTATATACGCAAAAAATTATGATATAAATATTTTTACTTGTATTTACATTGATATCTAGTTCTAATTTGATTGTAATTATTTCAAATATGTGGGGGTTTTTTTTTCTTCAGAAAGCTCTAATTTTACACACACCGTTAATTACATTGCACATACTTTTTAAAAAAGGTATTATTAGAACAGTCTTTATCATTCAATGAAGAATTAATATCATTTTTTGTATAGGAAAATTTACTAGAGAAGACTTGATTTTATCACCTAAAAAAAAAAAAAAACGATAAGGAAAACACAAAAAAGACTAACATTATTAGAAGTCATTTATATAAAATTAGCCATAACTAATTATACTTTTTTTTTTTTTTTAAAAAAACCATCATTTAAAAATTAATCTTGAATAAGCAATGCTCCAATTATGCCACCCGTATCACAATACTTTGAATATACGATAATTCTATATTTTTTAAAAAATATATAACTATGAAATATATATTAAATTTCATATTATTTTGTTATATTCGTTTTTAGACATAAATATTAAAAAAAAAATATAAAAAAGTGTTTTTGAAAGAAGTTTTCTAATTGAAGCTTCAAAGCAATTCTATTTAATTTTTTATTTATTTATGATAGATTTGAATTGATTTTCTTTTTAAATAAAAAAAATCTTTAACTTTTCAAACCGTTATTCTAATAAAGTAAAAGGTAATAACTGGATAGTTCTAAATTACTATATATACTGGATGGTTCTATTACAAAATTATAACTCCTATCAGAAGACCATTTAATCAGAAACAGAGATTGTTATACTATTATCTAACGATTTTTAAGTTATGCAGTGCTTAAATATTTGTTTGTTTTCTTTTAATGGGATAAGAATCATTTTATTGGGGATAGTCATGTGATACTTTGTTTTGTCACGTAACTTACTGTTAAAATACAATTAAAGATTTTTAAAAATAAGTTTGATGTATATATGACTTTAATTCGGAAAATAACATTAATTTTTTTTTTTACAGTATGAAAGAATATTACTGTTTATGATATTTTTTCCTAATCCTTATATTTATATAAATCAATTAATAGAAAATAAATAGTTTTAAATTCTTCTTAGGTCACATATTTTAAAAAACTTAGTATAAGTTTCATCTTTTTCTTTAAACTTTTATACCCAAATATGTATATAGACATATATATATCATCAAAACCAGTCAACACTTAAACAATCCCAATATCAATAACAATCAACAATTTCAAACTGTTATCAAGCCAACCCACCTTTACTAATGGTCCAATATACTTATATAGACACTAAAGATTGCAACTTGACCACAGAGATTGAAATTATTGATACAAAGAAGTTTAAATAAACCTCTTTAAACAGGTAAATATTACCTATTCTGAATACAGACTAATAAACAGTCAATTAGACCATTATAAACTGCAATTATAAATTTAAAATTGGACCCAAATTATTACTTAAATAATAAGTGTAATAATGGTAAAGGCTAAATAGGTTTGTAAGTAATCATTAAAACCCGTCAACACTTAGACAATATCAATAACAATCAACAATTTCAAACTGTTATCAAGTCAATCTCCTTTTAACAATAAAGTTTGACCACAAAGATTGAAATATATATATATATATACAGACTTAGTAATCACCTTGCACTTCAATATTTTGTATTATGCTTAGTGGAAAATTAAGTTAACCATCTTACACATTGACACTTTTCTTTGTTTTCACTTGCTTTAAGCTTTCAACTTTAATTTTAGTGTTAAACCATTATTATATATTAGGGTATAATAAATTTGATTTTATTTGATAGATATTTTTGTTTAAAAATTAAAATTTACAAAAATCATATTTGAATTTATCAATTAGTTTAAAAATTAGCTTTTTAATCAAAACAAGGCACTGCTTTATTATTCACCTGTTGGAAAGAGCAGATTGATTTCAGAAAATGAATGATATCTTTTTTGTTTGACATTTGTATTTAAAATCTGAAAGAATAAATATCTGGTAAATCTGTCAACTTATGCTTTAAAAGTTTATTTTTTTTAGCAGTTTTTATGATATTGCTATATATTTTAGCAGTGGTGATGTGTTACTAAACAGTTCATAAATGACATCCACATAATTTCCATTATTAATATTATACCGAAAAAACAAACTCTTTTATATTTAAAAATATAATGTTTATGAAGAAAATAAATATGTAATAATATATATTCTTGATTATTATACAATTATTATGCAAAAATAATCACAAACTTTTCAAAAAAATCAAGGGTTTAGACATTAACAATAATTTTGGTGAAATAATATATCGCAAAGTTTGAGACTTTCAAGAAAACAAGAGTACCCATCAATATGGAGTTTAACAGGCTTTGATTTTTCTGAATCTTGAAATATTTTGACATTTTTAGAATTTTTTGGGAATTAAAATATTATAATAAAATATATGTGAATTTCAGTGGTCAGAAAAAAAAGTTAGCAAAATCTTTCAATTGAGAGTTACATAAGCAAACTGAATTTATTCATTTCTTATATGAGGTACTTCATTTGACTAAAATGAAAGGATAATAGTTCAACATTTTATTTTAGTATTAAAACAGTTATCCAATATTATGAATCAATAAATTACACTTGATTTGATAGAAATATACATATTTACAAATTAAAACATTCTATATTTGAACTTTCTAAATAAAAAAGAAATAAAGTGAAAATATATAATGATAACAATAACTTTTTTATTTGGTCAACTAAAAAAAAATTAATAAAAAATTCTGTTGATTGAGTTTTAATTTTTAAACATGAACAAATTAATGTTAATTCCTAATATAGCTATGAAATTCGCTTCTAAAATTTAAAATTTATAATTATTAAGATATTGCAAAAGTTTTGTAGTATAGTATTTGACAAAGCATAATAATTGTGGTTTTCTTTTTATAATTACTTCAAATTTCTTAACATGTATTTTTAAAAGTAAAACATAAAAAATCTAAATGTGAATATGAATAATTTTTTTTTTTTATGATTGTATAAATAATTATAAATACATTATGAAAAATATACTTTTTTTGTTTATTGCTAACAATAATTAAAGATGAGTTTATAAGTTTGTTTGCATGCCCAAGGTAAAAAATCTACCAATTAGCAATATTCTAGTCATTTGTCAGCTTCTTTGTAGTGCAGCTGTGTGAAATACTGACATTTTCAGATTTTTTTAAACTAATAAATTAATATTTACTTTAGTTCCAGTTTTATTATCAAGTGAATGTAAAAACAGAAAAATTACTGCTAAATATAGTTGAGAATGATTTAAAGTCAAAGCACAACAATCTCATCACAGTACTCTGTAAAAGCTTACAACTGAGCATTTTTGTTAATTTTTTTACAGCATGAATATGTAATAGGATTGTAATTTGTTTTCTAAAATTGTAATATATAAGCCAACTCTTTTTCTTTTATTTGAATGAACAAGTGAGTGAAGAGAATTAATAGGAATATGGTACAGTTTATAAAAAAAATAATCTTTTACTTAGTCCTATTGACTCCAAGAAATAAAGTAATATTTTTTTTGTCTAAGAAAGATTACTTATAATCTACTTAGAAGATGTCTATTTCAAAAATATTGTTTCAGAAAAATCTATTTTACTGAAAACACTTTTAACCAGTCAAAAATTTCCAGCTTATTTATTTAACATATGCATTTTTTTAACAGCCTAATTATTAGTAAAATATTGGAAATGGCTAGTGGCTTTATTAAGCTGTTCAATTCTTCCATTGTAGCTATAGATTTGAAAACCATTAGCTATGCGATTCATAATTTGTATTTGAAAAATATATTTGATCATTTATAATGCTAATGAATAAGTAATCTCTATATTTACATTTGGATTAACTGAATAATTCATATTAAATATATCTAAAGCTGAAAACTTAAGTATTGTATTCATTATTTTCAGAAATTAATTTTTTTCTACAAGTTTTTAAAATGCAAAACATCTGTTTCAGATCCTGCTATTGATAACATTAAAATTCACAAACTTCTAGTCTATGTTAACTATAACTTCAAACAGAAAATTACTTAATTATTATGTCACCAATTTTAATCCCATTTAAAGGGGGGAGGGTTCTTTTAGAGTTTCCAGTATTAATGTAAATTCTAGCACTACTACTAATAAATATAAAGAAAAAAAAAGTTTTTACTACTTGTTTAGATATTTTGCCAATTTTCTTAAACCTAAATGGATAGAGGAAAGATACATTCAGTTTAGTCTTGATCCTGGAGTTATCCAAATTTATGGAAGTAGAATTTAAAAGTTCATATTTATTGGACCTTTATAATGATTATTTTGATACCTTTGCTAGCATTAATCTTGCAGACAATACTAAATACATTTCATGTGTTCCCAACAAAAATGTTTTACCCTTGTTTTCAGTCTATAAAACATCTAAATGCCAAATTGATATTTATAATCTATGTTTGAATTGTTTTCTTATACATCAAATAAAAAAGCCACTATTAATGAGTTGTAAAGATGTTCAAAATGGTAATGGTCTTGTTAAAATAAATATCATTGAATTTAAAGTAAAGTCAAAAAGACATAAATTATTATTTTAAAAAAATTGAATAATTTTATTAACCAAAAATTAATGTGTACACTGAAAATGAGGAGCTGGGCTTTGATCCATTGATGACCTACCATATATACATTATTGTCTTTAATTATTTCATATGCTCTATTATGTCAAAAGCAGGCAAATTGATTGTTATGAATGCTACCAATCAAGTCATTTGTAAGTAAATTGTTTAAGGAAAAAATGCATTACACAATCATTTTAATAAACTATTTACATTTGTTTAAAAATGAGGAATCCATTCATTTATGAGATCGTTAGGCATAGTTATGCAGGAACTAACCAGAATAAAGAATTTCAAATTGATAATGTATTTGTAGAAATTTATATTAATGATAATAAAACACAAATAATGATTGTTGGGAATTTACAAAACTGAATGTACAGAAAATATAATTGAATAATTAGAAACAGTTCAATTTATGTAAATTTCTTTACTCCCATAATCAAATCAATTTCACCATTTCTATGAATTTTTAATATTAACCAGGATCACATTTTAATAAATTTTATGATAAAGAGGATAAAATTGTCAAGCGTTGTTAGCTGAGAGGTCAGCACAGCCATCTTGCAAGTAAGCAGTTGGTTGCAGGCGGTTGTTGCAGGTTCATCTTCCGGCCGATGCTATGACATATGGGGGGGGGGGAGAGGATAAAATTTGCTAAAGTTCATTAACTTTATCTTTTTCAAAATGTTAAAGTTCAATTTCTGCTAGTAATCTGATAGATGTTAAGTATGTATGGTAAACATCCCAAAATATGAAAAAGTTGATCTTACAAAACAAAACTAAAATTCTTAGCAATAATCATAGATTATGGATTATTTAAAATATTAGTATTAAAAAAAATTGGTAGTAGTTATGACCGTGTTGATCCATTTGAACTTTTTAAAATGTTATATACTAGCAATGAGTCTATTCAATTTACTTATTTTTAAAATTATCTAGAAATTACTAAACGTCATTCCAACTGAAACTTAATAATATGTAAATAAGCATTTATTTTATATAGCGTATGTAAACAATTGTATTACAGTCAAATATCAGCCTTTCACACTAATTGTGCATACGCTTTGCGAGTGTTAATAATAAATGAATACTTTCTCACCAATACAAGATATAGTATTTATGCAGAAATAAAAGGAATCCTCATTCCTACAACTCAAACACTTATATATGAGCAAATCTGAAGTACTGGCAAAGAAAGCGTGACGATGAAACAGTCACTTTAAATTACTATATATAATGTCTGAATGAATGATGCCGATGAAATTATCTAGAATTTACTAAACGTCATTCCAACTGAAACTTAATAATATGTAAATATGCATTTATTTTATATAGCGTATGTAAACAATTGTATTACAGTCAAATATCAGCCTTATTACTTTTGTAATATCATATTGAATTATGAGTGACAGATTCTATCTTCTACTAATTTTTTTTAATAATTGAGTAGTTTGTTATTTGAGAAGTCATGGTGATCATATGATAGCAGGCCCCAGAAATGATAGTGGGATTACAATCCTTGGGCTCTTAGCTTTTTAGTGCATGCAGAGAAGTATTTTTTTTTTCATTTGTCATATATAAATAGATTCACAATAGTAATTAAGATGTTTTTACTGCAATATTTCTCTGTGTATGTATATGCATGTGGTAATTTAATTGAAACCTTTCTATCAGCTTAATGCTAAAACTTTAATATTAAATTGAATGTTAAGATTGATGTTAATAGAAATTGCAGTGCTGCATTTGGTCCTGCTGCAGATGTTAGTTATTGATAAAAACTTATGTCCAATAAAGATTGGTTGATTTTTTTCCATCAAATATTGCTTCATGAAAATTAAATGAAAATATTCTACAGAGAGCATAAGCTAAAATTAATGGTAATAATATTATTACGTATTTATGTGGTGTTTAATTCATCATCATCAACCATTATCAATCCACTGCAGGATGAAGGTCTCTCCAAGTTCAATCCATCTTTTTCTATCTTTAGCTTCTCTTCTCCACATCACCCCTGTACACTTTCTTATTTCATCCATTCATCCATCTCACATGTGGTCTCTTTCTGGTTCTTTTACAATCTCTTGGAATCCAATTTACTTATATTTATTATAGAAAGGAAGAAAAGAAACAGGTATGTATCTACTATTCAATCTTCTTATTTGGAACTTATTAAACTCATTTTCCTCTCTTTTTTTCTAATATTTATTTTTTCATACCAAATAAATGATGATGTGTCTTTATAATGTTGGATTCTACAGCATCACATTCAAAAGTTGAAGAACTTACCAATTGATTTAATAGACTTGACATCATATTTTAGAATCTTACACATATAGTAAACATATTTATGTAAATTAAAACATCAATTGTAATTATCATTTATTTACAATAAACAAATAGTCAAGTGTTGGTGGCCAAGTGGTTAGCACAGCTGCCTTACAAGCAGTTGTCCCTGGGTTCGCTTACCGGTCTACACTTTGACACATTAAAAAAAACAAAAACAAATAATAATTGATTGCTTATTCACACATTTTAAACATAAGAGGGAAAGGATTTTTTTTTTTTTTACAAAGGACATTGTCATGCGTGTATCTTAATATAGAGAATTTGAACACAGTCATTCAAGTTCCCTTCATCTATCCACTCTACCTCATACAACCGATACACATGACCATACACATTTGAAAAATATAAATGATCTCCAACATACGTATTTCATGCTGAAACAGCACTCATCAGTTGATCCAGATCGTCATCTCCTACATTATATAATTTGTGCTCATTTATATTAAGGTAGCAATTCTTCAAACTTTAATGGGCAGGCTTCAATTTACTTCACCCTCCAAGTCTTCAGTCTGCCATATCACTGAAAAGACATGGGCGTGACAATAATATCGGCATCAACAATAAATTTGGTCATTTTACCTTCAGATTTTCAGTGGCTGAAGAGTTGGAGGGTGGAGTAGATTGAAACCTGTCCATTAAAATTTGAAGTATTGCTATTTTAATATAAACCGAGCACTGATTATATATATATATGCGTGGCAGATGATGATCTGGACCAACCGATGATTGCTGGCTCAGCACGAAATGCGTATATTGGAGATTATTTATCTTTTTCACATGTGGTCATGTGTACCGATTGTATGAAAATAGAGTGGATAGCTGAAGGGAGCTTCAAAGTCTGTATTCAAATCCCCTATATTACATTTAAACTCCAACTATATGAATTATTCTTGTATTTCAAAAAAAATATTACAAAATAAATATCTGTATGAAAATTAAATGAAATGTAAAATTTCAAATAAGATTAGTAATTATTATTATCATTTTTTTTTTTAAAAAAAACCCACTTTGACCATTTATTTAAAATAAATGTATTTTTTATTTATTTTTGCGCAGCTGTTCGTTAACATAATTTATATATTTTGTTAAAGCTGCATATTGCCTCTGGTCAGTGGTCATTTTCTTAAATTTATTTTTATTCCTTGAATCATAAAAATTGATTGCCCTTATGTTAAAAGTACATGCCTTAAGGTGCATTTGCTAATATAGCTCTTATAAAAGCAAAGTAAAGCCACCTGTCTTAACCTTCAAATTAATGTCCAAATAAAAATGGAAAAAAAAAACATTATTTTTGGGACAAAATTGTAACCTTTGATTTGTTGTAGCTAAATGTACACAATACGTGCATATTTGCTTAAATCACAGAAGCATGTTTGTATATAAATACATATGAACATTTATATTATATATTTACATATATGATTTATAGTGTACTGAAAGAAATTGATGACGTACCATCTGGATCTACATTATGATACAGAAAAACGCGCGACCCCACATTCAAAAGCAATCTTGCCATTAATGTTTTTTTAATCAAACTTTTTTTTTTCACAAAATTAACATGCATAAAACAAAAAAATAACAACATGCATTTAAGAGATATTATGAAAGTCGGAATATTATTTTATCTTCATTATTAGCATGCTCCCAAATGAGAATAGCATTCTAATTCCAAGGGTAAAAAATACAAAGGTGAGTTTTATGGATTTAAATACATTTATATATATTTCATACTATCTTTAATTATTTTATTTAATGTTTTGTATAGTTGTCTTTTAATTTTAGCAGCATTTTTCCCAACAGTTTTCGTAATTGTGGCTCTTTTCATTGCATTCTAATTAATGCAGCCATATTCTTTATTGAAAACAACTAATATTTGCATCTCTTTAAAATATCTGATGGAACAGGTCAATAAATCTGATTCATACTTCAAAGAATGTTCTTGCTTATTCTGATGAAACATATAAATAAAAGCAATTTTCAGAGTAAAGTTATGAAAAATAATTTTACTATACAATCTTTTAAAAAAATGCTAATGATTTTATTGCTCAGGAGGTTATAAGAAGTTTGAGCACCCGAATCAATTTGGGGACCTCACAATCCCAAATTGGACACTCTATCAAATTATGCCAAACCATGGAGGGTATACAGTCTTTTTTTTTTTTGCATTGACACTTTTAAGGGAAAGGAAGTTAGTATTTAATCATAAAAATGGTAGGATTATTGACTTTGTTATTGAAATAGTTAAGATTTTACTTCATTAACGCTTAAATAAATTAATATATATATATGTACTCTGTGCACAGGTAATGAAGCTATTAATAAATTGTCAAAATTTTTACTGCCAAGTGCTTTGGGACAGTCTACAGTCCCATATTCATGGTGAGTTATTCTGTTAATAACTGAAAAACTATGCAAATTTTATGCAAACTTATGTGCAGATGTTACGTGGACCATTTACAAGATAGGGAATAGCAGGCCTCTCTTCTGTTGATTGCCGATGGGTCAGCTGCAATGAAGTAAGCTTCCCTAACTTTACGTTTGGTGTCATTTGTTTCAGAGCAAACAACACTGGCTGTGGTAGGTAGAAAAGCATGTCCAGAGTTTCTCTCATGTTCGACAAAAGTCGAATTACCTTCATACTTTGTTTTGGTTTTATTGGAAAGGTATCGGTGTTGAGCTACTCTGGTGGCAATGTTAGTTTTGGTCTCTCCATAATATGTTGCCATACAATTTCTTTGGGGGCAGGTAATTTTGTTAGTGGAATGGCAGATATAATTTAAATATGAATTTATCATACTTTTTTAAACCTTTTTTTTATTGCTTATTATGATAATCAGTACCCTTATTTCTATTCTTTAACCCATGATTTTAAATTACTCATCTTTCATCTATTTTTTTTTTTAAAAAACATTCTATACTTTGATTTGATATACAGTTAGATGATTATTGGTGATTGATCATATTACTTCCAAAGATTTTCAGCTTTGTCAATTTTACCTCTGCAACCAGTCTTAGTGAATTAGATTTTAAATTTGAAATTGTAAAATAATTAAGATTAATTTCTTATCAGTTTTTCTTTAAAGTTGCCTGTTAAAGTAATGAAGATAACTAGGAAATTGAAGAGATTATTTGAAGACTAGGTAACTACATATCACTAAAGCTGGAAATTGCATTATTAATGAGAAATGTAGGTATAAACATTTGCATAGCCATAAGAATTAATAACAGTTAAGTATTAAGTGATTAATGTTGTTTAAGCTATTAAAATGCATTCGTTATGATAATTTAAGCTATTGAAATGCATTCTTTATGATAACTTATGTTTGCTTGCTAATAGGTTCTCATCTAAAATATTTTTATTATAGTCAACATTCTATTTCCATTGGGTTTATCTTTTGAAGATATGACAAAAGAACAATTTCCATTAAGGTATCCACACATTTAGTAATTTTGTGTGATATTAAATGACATGATAGCAATGGGAAAAATATATTTTTGGTGTTGTTTAACAGCCTTTATTAAAAACAGTAATCCACTCTGTCACTGTATTCTAGAGCTATCTGTTATAAATCTCTGATCACTAATGATCCAAGTAATGGGAGCAGACTACTTATCTTAATACTACATTAAATGCAAGCTAGGAGAATTATGATGTTTTGGTTGCCATATTTCTATAACAAATCACTTCAGAATTGTAGCCAATAAAAGTAAATGAATTTTTATCTTATGAGGATGCTATTGGTTTGTTAAAAATTGAGTTATCATTGATACACAGTCTTATGTTTAGAGGAAGGTAGATACATGGACTAATAATGAAGTTAATTTTCTAATTATTTATATTTTGTAAGTTGGTTAATGATTATTGTTTTGATAAGGAAGGGTTTTGCATTGTTAGTAAAAAGATTTATTTGTTGATAGTATAACATTACTTTCAGACAGTGAAACTATTTTATAGAATTATAAAAGCTTGTAGAAAGTTTATTATGAAAATGAATACTTATAAAACTAAAACAATGAAGATACATGTTAAGAAAATATCAAAAACAAGATTGAGCAGAAATTTTAGAACAATTTAGTATATTCATATGTTTAGGAAGTTGGTCACCTGATAATGGAGGAAGCAATAAAAATATTAAAGAAAGTAGCTTACAGACTTTTTAAATAATAATAAGACATGTGGGCCATTGAAATTAAATTGAAAATAGAAGCTTTATTTTTTTGTTTGAAAAAATATATAATTGATGGAAAAACAATATAGAAGTGTTGAATTAAGTGATTAGAAATTATTTTTTGTAGGCTTAGGAGCAAAAAAATGATTAAAAATATGGTGGAATTGGTTATAGCGGCTATGAGGAAGTGAGAAGAAGAAACTAATAAATGATCTTAAGAAGGGAAATAGTTATAAATATTTACAAAGTAGAAAAAAGAGACAGAAAGATTTTGAATTTGGGATCTATCATTTAGAAGATATCCAGTAATGATAATTAACCTTATAAAACCTATCTGAATACTAAACTGATGAAGGCAGTAAAGCAATAAATGTAGAATAAGACTTTACAATTATCAATATGATTTTTAAAATAATTTCTTTGTACAATAAACTGCTATCTCAATATTTGATCATTTTAATAACTAAGGGAAAAAAAAGAAGAAAAAGTTTATTTAGCTAATTAAAAAAATGATCTACAATCATGTTAAAATAATTTTGTTTTTCTGCTTTTTGATATTATTTTTAGGTATATTAACAGAATGCTTAAAAACTTTTTTTGAATTAGTGCATTTTTTATAAAATCTTAAATCTTCCTTAGACTTTCTATTGTTATCAAATAATTAAAATTTTTTCTATATGTGACTTTAATCACTTTTATATTTTGTTTTTGTTTTTGTTACACTCTAATCTTTAATAGGAACAAAATAGGAATAGCGGTCGCAGATTTCCAAGACTTGAGTTTGGCATTTTATATTAAAATACAGGAATAAAAAATATCTTCATTTGATACATATTTATGTATGTATAAATTAATCATTTATACACTCATACACATATAGACAATTCATTTTGTGTTGATGGATATATTTTTTAATTGTATCCATATAGTTTATATTTTTAACATAAATCTTTTTTAAAACAATCTATAAAGTTGAAAAGTCTTGTAGCTTAATGGTCATCACTTCTTTCTGTTATGCTCAGAATTTGGGTTTCGAATATGGTTGAAACTATTTTTAGGGAGTTGTCAGGAAATTTATGATTTTTTCAAGTAGCTAATCCATTCAAAATTATTTTAGGTATCTTGTAATTGATCAGTGGATGAATATTTTGCTATTCTTATCTAAAAGATAAATTAAGGAAAGAAAAATATAAATTCTCACTCTTTATTCTGGTATTGTTTTTTTTTTTTAAGGTTTCTCTACAGAGGGTCAGTGAAGTTTTTGCTTTGCAATGAGCTATGCAAAAAACTCTATTATCTTTTTATTTCGAATTTTTAAAGCTATCAAGCATGCACAATGCATTATTGAATAGATGTCACTATATTAAGAATTAAAAACATGATATTAAAAATAATAAAATTAAGATACAAGAAAAAATATTACTATTAAAAATTAAAAAGTATTTGATCAGTACCGTGTATGTTTATTACTATTAAGTATGAATTTGTTATCACAGTTTAAAACATTTTTCACATTTTGTACATAACATTTTATCCTAGTTATATATACATATATTTTTACAAAAATAATATTGCTTGAAATATTCATATCAAATTCAAATACCTTGCTTAATTTGCTTTTTTTTTTACATGTAAACTTTCTTTTGCGTGTGTGTTTGTAGTTATAGTTACATTCAATCTTTACATTTTATATTTTACAATTTTATACTATATATGAATTTTGTATATCTTAATATGATCAAGTACCTACTTTTAGTTTTGATAAGTGATAAGGTTTCCGACAAAAAAAAAAAAAAATTACATAAATAAAAATAAACAAAACACGCTAGTGTTTTATTACATAAAAATAATCTTTATATGTAATAAAGTCATTGTTATATAATTAATGAATTGAAATAATAATAAAAAATAAACATTCCTAATACGTCCTATAGAGTACTAAACATCACATGATCACCATCTCTTATGCTAGCATGTGACTACTGTATGGAGAGTTTTACCTGTTTAATAACATCTTATAGAGATTTACATTCTTTGAGTTTATGAACAGACTTATATAATAGCTTATTATACCTTCATAGGATTTTGCAAAATCACAGGTGAGAGAGAATTTCCAAATGATAAAATTCTTGTTACATTGCATGTATGACTTTTTTAAAAATTATTTTATTTTATCTTCAGCACACCCATTTTTAACTTCATGAAGTTAAAAAAATAGTTTTATGTTGAATCAGAAAAGCAAATATGTGTTATATATTTATATTACATATTTTTATAAATATCTTTTTTTTATTATCAATATTATTATTAGATTTTTATTAAGAGCTTTCATTTAAACATTAAACTACACCATCTTTGTTTAACCTTTTTTATTTTGCTTTTTTCATCAAACAATTATAATTACTATTTTCTTTAAAATTATTTAAGTTTTTTTTTTTTTACTATTTTGGTGATTCTTTCCAATCCTTCTAGTTTGTCTTTAATATATTTATGTATTTCTCTTCAACATTTTGATTTATTTGTTTTTTGACTCTCAATTTTATCTGTTAAAATATTATTTTACTTATTTATTTTCAAATTTTTATATTTCTAAAATTATTTTCTATCTTATTTTTTCCATTCCTTGCTAAGTCTGTAACTTAGCAATATATATATATGTGTGTGTGTGTGTGCTTTGTTATATATTTGTCAAGTCTTTAAGTCATATCTAAATATTTATTATTTCTTTGACATAAATCTAACTTATGGGTTCAAAACAGCTATCTGCTAGTCTTGCATTGTTAGCTGAGAGGTATCGCAGCCACCATGCAAGCAAGTAGTTGGTTGCAGACGGTTGTGGGTTCGCATCCCGGCCGATGCTATGACATATGGAAAAAAAACAAAAAAACAAACAAAAAAAAAAAAACAGCTATCTGCTTATATTGGAAGCTTATATAGTGATTACAATTTTCTCTTATCTAAATACTTAATATATTGTTTTAAACTATATGTAAATGCTGAAGTGGTCATCTTTCTAAATACTATTAATATTAGTGTGCCAGCCTATATTAGACTGTTTGGCAAACAAAATAACCATTTACATATTCTACCTCTTAATTTATAATCTTGTGAGTGATATATTAAAGCGGAAGCACAATATCACTTGTCAGACCTGCCCTCTTTATTAGATCCAGGCAGGATATATGAATAGTCATTTTATATTCTCTGAACACTTTAATAAAGAGGCTAGCAGAGTGGTGTTAACATTTAGAAAAATAGTTGCTCTAGCATTTACATGTAGTTTCCAAACAGTATAAAACCATTGCAGTGTTTAAAATGTACTAACTTACTCTACACATTTTTGTTGATTAGTTCCCTTTATTTCTGTTTTTACTTTTGTATTAATTTATTTTATCCTAATTTTTTTTATTTATAAAATCTGCATTCTTTCTTAGCATGTTTTATTTTTCTTGTTTTGCAAATACTGTATTGTCTTAGTATCAACATATCTAATACAATTAATGTTTTTTCTGTAATAAAAAGAGAATGAGGATTTAATTTTTGTAATATCTTCAATCTCATATATAAATTTTTTAATAGTCACATTTTTTTAGTTTACATCTTTTCCTTTAAACTGTTCATCATACCAGTAATTCAGTTAACTGTATGAACTGTTTCTTTATACATCTCTGAAACAAAAATAACTTTCTACATATTGAGTTGGTTAGATGTCTCATGGCATACAACAGTATAGTAGTGCGTGCACACATTTACATATATATAAAAATGAAAGGAAAAATATAAATAAATACAAATGAAATTTTTTGGAAATATTTATTGTATTACACTGAAATAACAGTTAAGAATTTAATAATAATTTTGAATTTAAAAAAATATTATAAATTAAATAATTAAAAAGGTCTATTTAATTTTTTTCTGATTTTGATTGTTTTAAAAAAAGATAAATCTAAAACAAGTGTGTTTTTATGTTACAGTAGATATACTGATAATTATAAAATTCCACTATCTATTTTAATTAGATCAAAAAAAAAAAATTTAAATTAAAGCTTGTATAACATATTTTGATAAAAATTCTACAAAATATGTTGTTGAAAGGATTAACCCTTTTCCCGCCTCTTACGAAGCTCCTCATCGACATCTGACGTCACTCTAACTCTGCCAGTTCTTATGCTAAAATATTCGTTTGACAGGTATTGAATAGGTTTTTAAAAGTTCTGTAAGATGGTGCCCTCTTCCGAATTATTTTACAAGTAAAAAATAAAAAAAAACGCATTTAAACCTAAACAAAGAAAGAACATTAGTTGTGATTGGTTCTTAGCATGCTCTCAGCCGAAAAAGACATTCTGATTGGCTGGAAAGAACAAAGAAACCGCCTGATCAAAGAAAATAAAGAAAAACACTGAGATTTTCATTTCGAATATGATTTAAAGTATTATAAAAGAATATTTTGAGAAATTACAAATTATTTTCAGAGAGAATACTAAAAAAACAAAATTATTTTCGAAAAATATTGAAGATTTTAGTAAAAATATTTAAGATTTAGTAAAAAGAAATATTTACTTTTCTATAACGTAAAAGTAGACCTTTTTGTTTATATTATAGCTTTTATGTTGCCGAAATTGAATATTTTAGAATAAATAAATAGCAATTTATTTTTGAAAGAACTTTCGTTCTCTTCATAACCTGAAAAATTAGTAATATACTTTTTATAAACGTATCTGAGTTGAATTTAATATTATAGGCGAATATGTTTTAACAATAGGCTTTGTCTTCAGTTTGTGAGTTGGCCAATTAAAAGATTTGATTTTTACCTCATACAACCAATAATATAATTAGCGGTTTAAGGGTTAAGAAATACTTTTAGATAAAAGTTTGATATTTAATTAAGATGAATTAAAAAAAGAGGCATTATTTTTTTAAAAAAAACTTATTTTTTATTTCTGTGTTTTTCAATTTCTATGATATGCTATAAAAAGCAGATTTTATGACTTACAATAGTTTTCCAGCAATATGATTATGAAGTTATAACTGAAGGCAAGAGGTAATATATACAGATTCTGCTGCTACTGCAATGATCATAGAGTTTGAATTCACATGGAAGCAAGACCCAACTTTTATGTGGTTCATAGCCTCTATATATATGTGTGTGTATTAGACATTATGCTTGAAATGCATCAAATTATAAAGACTGAACAAAACTGACTAAATGCTATCATTCACCTGATTTATTTCTTTTCTGAAGATGTCAATAAGCCAGTCTACTGTTTTGAATGAACCAGTTTACTAAGATATTGCATTGGTTTGCTCAAGGATTACCTTGCTATAATTTTATACATATGCTGCTTTATGTGTATGTAAAGAAGCTCAGACAAAGGTACTGCATCACATGTATAAAGTACATACAGATATCAGCTGGTTTTAACAGTAAATAACTTTTGTCTAAATAATTCAATTAAAACTAAAATAATGAAAGAAAAAATAAATGTCTTTATTTTTATTTTATTAAAAAAAAACCTCAAAATCTTTTTTTTTTAAATATTGAAAATGAAGAAACAAAAGCCTGAATTTTAAAAGAATTTTCCAAAATGGATCTACCAATGTTTTTTTTTAAAAGGAAAAACTTTTACTTAGCATTAGAAATAATGAATTAATTAATAACTTTGATTTCTAGGGAGATAATAATACACATATATGTGTGCATTGGTTTTATGTGTATATATATTTAACATGAAATTAATTATGTCTTGCAAAAATATAATATGATTTATAATAAGATTATTATTTTTTTGATAAATGAAATATCCTAGTATATAAATGCTAGTGTGTGCTTATACAAATGTGTGTCATGTAGACATATACATTAAAATCAGTCATCAAACACATATATGTTAAAATTATTATGTATTATAGAGATGAATTTTAACTATTGGTTTATGACAATTCAAAAATGTTAATTTTAAATTATTATACAGCACATCTGAGTGCTTATATATAGGCATGTTTTATGTAAACCTATTGAGATATATGTTAATTACAATATAATAGCATATTTTTTGTATTATTTAATCAAAATCAGAATGATGTATTTATATTTATAGCTTAGACTACAAACCTTTTATTTCATTTTATTGGTTCTAATTAATAAATTTATATTTCATTAAGTGTATTTATATAATCCTAAAATATGTTTTATTTATTTATCTCTTGTTCACAATAACAGTTATAGTGCTGTTGCTCACTGAGCTGGATTCATGCATAACAGACAGTTATATAGATTGGGATTTATATTTAGTGTTTTGGACATTCAGATGATTATGATCATCCTGATTGGCACAAAGGGATATCCTTTAAAGTCCTTGCACAATATTTTATTTAGTTTTTTATTATTAAAAATTAAGTTTATCATTGGCCAGTACATTAATAGTACTAAGTGGAAGGGGCATTATCCCAGCATTATTTTTTTAATTGTTATATTCTGATGGAGTAGCACTTAAGGTTGTGCATCCAAATTATTGTTTATATAATCTGCCCAAGTTTAGCAAAGGCTAAATAATTAGCCTGATCTATAGTGGACCACTTTCAAATCCAGTCACAACAATTGTTGATTTTTATTATACTTCTCTGTAATGCTGATGGACTTAATAATTAGTTCTTTGCTGATCTCTCAGGCTCATCATTTTCATTGTTTTCTTGTATGTTTAATTTTATATTTTGTTTATTTGGGGATGATGATGGCTTCCGATCTCTTCATAATTTAACCCTGAGTTTGTACCATTACAATATTTTACAAATATAATTATGACTTTTGTCCATCTAACAGTTGTAAAATCAAAGTATTTTCAGATAGAAAACCTTTAATGTTATTATAAATATTTCTAAGTTTTTAATGTAGTGTGTGTGAAGTTTAGATTTTGATGTTCGATCTAAGTAGTGTGTATGTTATTTAATATATTAATTGAATGGTTTAATAAGTCCTTGGATCAAATCCAGTTCTAATACTTATTGCACTCAAATATCGTATGATAGCCCAAGCAATAAACCATTTGATTATTATTACTACCATGTATTCAACATTAATTTTAGATTAATGTCTTGCATTTTGTCATGTTAATAATCAATTTGTGCATTCAGTTTTCTTTTATTACTATTATTTATTTCATATTATTGTTTTTTATCCAGATGTTACAACTTTGTTTAATTAAGTAAAATTATAATATATATTATGATTGTTATCGTTTTTAATATTACCAGTAAGTCTTTCTTTATGTTTCTTTTATTTGTATTGATTCTGCATTACTTTTTTTTATATATTATTATTCATTATTTAAATTTGAAAACTTTTTTTAATAACACATTGTCGTAGTTTACTAAATTATTGAAAGGCAGTGCATTTGAATTTTCAGTTGGTGGCAGGTCTTCTCCTCTGTCTCCTCTTTAACACTAATTACGCCATTGAACACCGAACTAGAGGAACATTCATATTTACAATATTTTATTTCTACTCCAATTATTTTTCATCTTTTTTTTTTTTTTTAAAAAAAAAAAGCTGTCAGAATAAATGAAATCATTTTTTTTAAAGTCACTTCTTTTGTCAAGTATTGTTTGAATGTTTCATGTGTCATAAATAAATTAAAACTAGTATAGATTTTTTAAATTCAATGTTGAAATAGAAAAACAAGTATGAAAGTTAATTAATTGTTCAACTAATTCAACTTTAATTTTATGCACAGGTCAAATTAACAATTTCTTTGAACAAACTTTGTTTCAGAAAAACTAAATTATATTCAACATTTTTTTTCTTTCAGTGTTTTTGCACTTGTTTGGGAGGAGTTAACTTATTTTAATTATATATAAATAAATAAACACACACTTAACATCTATTAAATTTTAATTTTTAAAAGATTATGTTAAATATGAGTAAACTATTAATAACTTTCCCAAGTTCCAATTTAAATTACCGATTTCATCTTCAAAGAAACCCAGACCCTTAGATATTAATTCAATTTTATTGGTATTGATAAACATTGAACAATTATTTTTTTAAAAGTATACAATTATTAAGCTTCTTAATCTATGACTTATACATTAAATTTAAATATATCACATAATAATAATTAAATGATTTATTATGTTGAAATTCATAAGAACTTTAAGTCCTAGCAATAATGAACTTAAAGTCTCGCAATCTGTGGACTTTGAACTTTACATCACCACTTTAACATTGAAGTAAATTCCACAGACTACAATTTTAAAGTAAATATGAAAATTTCACTTCTTTTTACTCATGCACTTTCTTAAACAAATGCATTTTATTTTGTATTTAACTAGATATTTCCAACATAGAAGAATGTTTATAAATATACCTATATACTACTTATTTAATTAGATGTTTTCAAAATGATTATAAAAGTGTTTGAATGAGAATTTTGTAAGTGGTCCGTTTATACATATATTTTTCACACAAAGACAAAAGTGTCTTCTCATTCTAGTTGAGCTGAGAACCTGAGATTTGCAATTACACTGACACTATAATAATATTTGTGGATAATTAATTTTGGATAATAACGAAGTTTTTTTGAAAAATAAATCATTGAATTTTGTTCCTCTTGATGATGGACAAAAAACACTTGATCTTGTTAATGTTCATTTGGCAAAATTGTGTCACCTAATTAATTTTTAACAGTTATTAGTTTATATAAAATAAATATTTATTATAAGGAAAGATTGTAGCATCATAAGCTGTTAATACTATTTCTGAAATAAAATGCATATGTTATGATTAGTATTTCTATTATATGCATATTAATTGTAAATTTTACTTATTGAATTTAGAATAAAAATTGACATTTTGTTCTAGTTTTAAGATACTTTTGGGTAATGGATGTGTTTTTCCCTCATGATTAATCTTTGTGTCCACAACAAGATTGGTGTCTTTCTTTCATTTAAGATTTTTAATTTATTTTGTATAAGAATTATGTAAATTTTATTTTGTTTTTTGAAAAATGTAACTAATAAATTAGAGCTATCATATTTGCTATATTTTGTTTGAAGACTTCTTGAAGATGGCATAAATTAATGATAATTGCTCACATTTTGTTTCCAATTCTCTAAGCTATATTAACCTGTACTCAATATTATTTTTGCACACACATATATAGAACCCTGATGCTTTTAGACAGATGTTTACAATAATTTACAATATAATTTAGTTTGAAAATTACAGTATATAAACAAGTTAAGATTATTAATAAAAAAAATAAAATAAAATAATAATAATAAAATAATTGCTAGGATCTCATACATCTACATTTATATGTACTAGTGTTTATATTTAATATTACACTCCATCAAAGTAACATTTCATGTTTTTTTTTTTCAATTTTCACTACGTTGCAAATGAAAAATTCGTATTTTTTGTAACAAACACATTTTGTTTTTTTAATAAATGATACCAAGGCACTAACCTGCAAATAATTTTTTTTTTGTAATAATTTTGTTGTGCTGAATTAGAAAATGCATTTTGCTTTATCATATCACATCTGGTTAATTGGAAATAGGGTGAAATGTTATTTTGTAATTACATAAAATTATTTTGATATCTTAGTATTGATTGAATTGGATATATTCCATATAAATGTTAGTATGTAACATGCAATCTTATTTTTTCATACATTAAATACAAGCAAAGGGTAAACAATAAGATAGTTTGTATCTTGTTTTTACTTATATTGAAGCTGATGAAATCGAAGCAGTAAATGCATATTTTAAAACAATTGTACCAGTAACACATTTAAATTATTAGTCTTACTTGAAATAAAAATTATAGAGTCATCCATATTTAGTTTTATTAAGAATATAATCAAGAATATTTAAGGGGAACAATGATATCTGTAACATATACTTATATATATATATATGGTGAAGCTACTTTTTAATAAAGCAAAAAATAAATAAATCCAAGAAAATATTAGAATTGCCATGCCTGTGGTAAAACATGACTGCTTCAAAATGCTGTTTAAAGGGTATATTAAGTGCCTGAGATTTCAAGAGCAGCTTCTATAGGTATGAATATTTTTCTTGCCATTTAAAACAATTTTCAGAAATTTGCCAATTTCATTCTTAGGTATATAAGCACAAAATTAAGCATGCAGAGGAGAGATATCTAATACACAAGCAAAACAACTCAGCAAGCAAAGTAAAAAGTATATGAGGAATGGATTGTATAGTTGATAAGAGATTGAGATATGTAATTTTTTTTATTGTAATCAGTAATGTTAATCATACAAAAATAGTAGTTATCGTAATGACTCTGCTGCTCATGCTATTGTATGTGTATTACAAATGGGATTGCCTTTCATTTATCATAGTGTATGTGTCCATATATATTTAATGATTAAGGAAGGAAAAATAGAAATAAACCCAGCCAAATGCAGTATATATTTCATCATCATCATCAACCATTATCAATCCACTGCAGAAAGGAGTTTGCTATTAACTGAAAGGAGACCTTTTGATTCCTCTTGGAGGCCTTAAAGGAACCGAGCAGGGCAAATTCTAATGTCCACTCCATACATTCTTGTCGTTGCAGCTGTTATTACTATGTGATTATTCATATAGTATACGAACATGGATGGGCTGCTCACCAACACGCATTAGCCAGCATGGTGAGTTTATTGGCTTTTTACCTCTGAGTTTAAGATCAAGAAACACCATGGTCTTTCTTTTCAGTGCCTGATAAGACAGAATGAGTGTTTGTGTAAATGATAAATATTTTTCCAATACCTATATACAATTATGACAGACAAAAATAAAGCATGGCCCTTATTCCCAGGAGGCTGTAAAGTCATCAACCAAGGCAGCGGTTGGTGGCCGAAGGCGGAGGGTGCTAAGAATCCCTGATTGCGGACGCAGGCTGCCATTTGATGAAGACTTTTTATTTAGGTACTTACAACTGCAGATCACTTTCAAGTGAAGGAAGATTGCAAGAATTAGAAGAAGAACTGTCTTATATTAAATGGGACATTATTGGACTTTGTGAAGTTAGAAGAAAAGGTGAAGAAACAATTGATTTAAAAAGTGGACATATACTCTATTATAAAGTATATATTTATTATTTGTTAAATGATAAATATATTACAACAAAAAAATCAATGAAAATAATGGGATTACTAAATATATATATATATAGACACGTATACAATGATAAACAAGTGCATTTAATCTTTTATATAGGATTTTAAATAATTTACAATATTAACAAAAAATATAATTAATATTATTTAATACTTTCTAAATGTTTAATAAGGATAATAACAATAACTGAGAATAGAGCAGAACTTCTGAGGACTGTGTTGACACCATCTTCTGTGCATCCCTTGTATTCTTACCATCTTTATAATAAAAATTTCATGAATAAAGTCTAAAACATGGTTTTTATATTTTAAATAATGGATGCACAAAATATGCATAGAACATGAATTTGTTGGGCTGTGTGCTAAGCACAATTGATATGTAATCTTGAAAAGGAATGCCAGCTCAACATTTCCTAGAGCTGGGATTTAAAACAGTTCTGTTTATATAAATGACTTGAGAGAAGCATTTGTCTTCTTATCTACATTCAATGTTCTGTGGCATTCTTTATTGCATATCTGGAGTTTCTTATGAATGTACTGGACAAAACTAATCTACAATATAAACAATTAATGATTGCAATTCACACTAAATAATCAAATGTATATAAACAATAAAGATAGTTGCATTGCAACATCTCTCAGCATTACACCTTATGGGTGTAGATACTAAAAAACCAATCACACCTCAAACAGATGAAAAATGAAGAAATTGATATCATTTTCAGATGCAGAGTATCAATTTCCATTAAAATAATATTTTCTATTTTCCAGCAAAATCTTGATGATTAATGTAATTTATTACTTTCAGAATGTACTTCATACATTTCTTTTAAAATTGGTTTAAAGCAAAAATGATAGTTGCCATATGGGAAAATTGTATTGATATATAAAATATATATTTTTCTAATTAATTTACTAAGTCTAATATTTTTGTTTTCTACCTCTTTTTTGATAGCATATGTGTGAAGCAATGGAAGTCAAAACAGCAAAGACTTTACTTCATCCATAAATATAATTAGGCTGACTACCCAGCTAGTAATCTATATAATAAAGGTTTATGTTTTCTTTTTCTTTTTTTTTACTTAATCAAAATATATTGTAACTTAGTTATAATTAATTAAATTACTTGATTCCATATAATAGTTTTATTTTACTGAATTCTAATATGTTATTATGTTTCCAGTTTAATACACAATTTAGTGTTTTCATTTTAATAAAATATTTGCTTTAAAATCTTTTCCACTTTTTTTGCACAAATCAGACCTTTATTGTGCAATCTTTTTTGCTTCATACTGTTACTATTTGAGTTATCCTTGTCAAGTTCATGTGAAAATCTAGAAGGCTATAACCTTTAACCTTTCCCAAGTCCACTGACCAGAAAGAAACCATTTATCAAATAAAGTTAATTATACCACTTACTTATTTTGGTTATCTTTCAGGAAAAACAGTGGTATCAGAGAGGTCTTTAGAAATTACTGTACACATATTTTCAATGTTACAACAGTAATATATATTATTTTGTGTACACATACATATACATTACTGACATGTTTTGTCATTCTTTTTGATATATTTCATAGTCCCCCCCCTCTCTTCAAACATATAAACGTATGTCCAGATATATGTATGTCATAGGATGTATAGTTTTGCAGTCTACTGATATGATATTACAGAATATAATATATATGATTTTTAAAAAAAATGAAACTATGGTTTATTGATAGATTTTATTTTAGCTTTGGAGGGAGGGGGGCAGTTTGCATTATTACATTTTTTCAGTATTGTAATATTTTCTGGATACATAAATATATATATGTAAAAAAAGCTATAAATACCCGTTATAAATATACTATATGTAAGTTCCAAATAATTTTAACGGTAAAAATAATAAAATATATATTTTAATTAATCAATTGCGCTTTCGGTTACGTATTACTTTATAGTTGATAAGAATTACAACATAATCGAAAGCACTATTGATTAATTAAAATACGTATTTTATTTTTTCTACCGTTAAAATTATTTGAAAGTTATATATATATATATATGCTAACTCTATGAATAAATACATATATGTATGCTAATTCTATGACTAATATCAAAAGCATGCTTTATCTGTTTTGGGTCACTCCTGAAATAAATAAAAAAATTCATTTTAGAAATTTTAAAATATAAATAATTACTCCATCTACAGGAGTTTACACTGTCATTAAGGAAAGGTAGATGCCCATTTCAGTGAATTATATGAAATAAAAATTTTGAATTGTTAGAACTTGAAAAAAATCCTAATTTTACCCAAATCATATTCAAATCTCAGTGTCGTTGATAGCCGAGATGTCAGCACAGCTGCCTTGCAAACAAGCAGTTGCTTGCGGATAGTTGTTGCCGGTTCACTTCCTGGCTGATGCATTGACATATGGAAAAAATATATATCTCAAACTATGTGCATTGTGGTATTTGTTTATATCTTCCCGTTAAGACTATGTACACAATTATTACATGTTCTTTACTAGTAAGCATTTTCAGTAGTTATAAAATGATTTATAATTTGATTTTTTTAAAAATATTATGCAGGGTCTTATTGTTTGATAAAATAAGTTGGGTTTACAAATGCTTAATAATCGCTAGGCCTGCATAATCATATTGCTATTTATATCTGACATTGTATATCTAGAGATATCTTATTAAAAGCTTCATTTTTAGTTTAGAATCTAATTTTATATGTATCTCCTGAAAAGATAACTTAATTAAATATAAAATGATCTTAATCAGAATATAGTGACTAAATGACCCCCCCCCTTTAGAGTTTACTATATTGTTGTCAGTCTATTTATTTGTTCATCGTTAAGAGAATATGTGTGGGGGTCTTTATTAAAATTGTAAAGGAGTTACAAAAATGGATAAATTTAAAAATTGAAAATTTAGATATTTTTGATTTATGTAAAGTGGAACCTGAAAGTTTATAGCAATCAAGTTATCAGTACTGTGTCATAAATAAGAAACTACACAGGTTTTAATGAAGAAAACCTAACAAATAAGTATATATTAATGATAAAATAAATTTGAAAATGTGCAATAATTAGTTTCATTTTTTAAAATATTATAAAAATGTAAAAATTAAGTCTTCAAAATAATGTACCTTAAAACTTATATACTATTTATTGATCTCCATATATTTTAAATAGTTGGTATAACTATTACATCAATACATATCTTCAGACAAAGCATATACAAATATCAGAAACATTAGTTTTGTACATATATTCTATTGAGTTTTCTTAACAAACTAAAACAGAGTTAGTATTTAGCACAATTAAAGCAAACTTTTCTATTTACCTTAAAAAGAAACTTCTTTTCTGTTAATATCTAGACTGTTCTCAACTCAGACTAGATATCCAATCAGGATGGCAACGTATTTTTTGTTACATCTCATAAAGATAAAATTTTGTTGATGACCACTTAGTAATATAATATGCTGTGCATTATACAATAGCAATTCCTCATTAACTGCAGCATGAAATATTCTGATTAAGAAGAATAGTGTGGCATAGCTTAATGCTGTATCTCAGTCATTTCCAGCTCAGATTATTTATACAGTAGTAGTATTAACATTATATTTTGATTTATGTTGTTTCATATATGATATCCATATTAATCTCTACTTTTAATTTAACATTTTATATTATTTTAAAGATGCTAGAGTGATTTAGTGCAGCAGCAAACTGTTAGAATCTATAGGTAAACGTCCTTAAGTTATAGATCAGTTTATCTTTCCACTGCTCGAATACCATATGATCTACTGAATGATGAAACAGAGATGTAACAGCACTATTATAATTCTTCATTTTACATTTACATTTATAATTAGTAATAATTTAGTGAATATTCCTATATTATTACAAAGTCCATGGCACCAAAATTTTAGATAGTCCATTCTGTTGTTTTCTAAGATGTTTAACCCATAACACAGATCTCCATGGAATTCTAAAGTCTGATATATGGGTCAAGTATAAGCTTCTTATAAACTCTTTTGAAGGAGGAAAAAGAATCAATCATAATTATAATATATCTTGTGCTCTTTAAACCATTATCATAAAGATTGAAAGTATAATTAAACCATGATGCTTAATCACAGATAAATATTTTCTAGCATCCATAGAATGATTAAAGGAGTTTTAAATTTTCTGAAAAGGCTAATTTCTTGGTAGTGAAATTTGACCACAATCTAAGACATATTTATATTGGCCAAATTATCATTGAATCTATCAAGACTGTCAATTCAATTTTTTAATTGTCATATTTTAAAGAAGTTGCTTTTCACTGTGGATCATGTAAAAATTACTGGATCTGGAATATATACTCAATATATGATATGGTGATACAGAAAAATTGGGATTGCATATTAAAATTATAAAGTAAGAGTGTTAGGAAAATGATAAAAGATATTGATAATAATAAAATATAATTGTAATGAATTTTATAATCTATTTTTATAAATACAAAGCAGCTATATGTAACATTTGAAGGAAAGTGTGTGGAAGGTTAAGTTATTTTAATAATACTTGGTTGATTGTTGCTGTTATTCCAAAGTCTTCATTCTTATGCTTGAATAATCCTTAATAATGGTCAAACATAAGCAGTGTAGTCTAATATAAAAATAAAATTTCTATAAATATATGGCAGTAAAAAATAAATAAATAAATGATAGTTTAAAAAATGAAAAATAATATACTTGTGTAAAGATATCATTGATGGAGTTATAGTTTATTAAATACAACTTATAAACATTTATTTGAATATATGAAGAATTATAACAAAACTTAATTAATAGTTGTCTAGTTATTTATGGAAAGGGAATTGTTGTTAACAGGTGTGTGCAATGGATGCATATTGATATAAAATTTATATGCATATATGGTACTGGATAGTCATGCAGGTATTTATCACATGAGGGCATCATTAGAATTTTACTAGCATATAATAACATACAATAACAACATTCCACTCTTCTTACACTTTATAGCAAAATATATTTATTAATTTTACAGTTTTGATTGTTCCTAGCAGCATTTGTCAGATTTTATTATCTACTTTTACTCTCTTTTCTCTTTTACTAGCCTAGAACATTTATTTTCTTGATTAGATATATATGTATATTGACAGGGTCAATATGTCTGTCATAGATATGGATTTAATTACCACTGCTAGATCAAAAGTAGAGACAGAAATTCATATCTAGAAAAACAATTGGGAGTCTGATAACAGCAACAAATTCCAGGTAGTGAATTATTGATAATATGTTTATTAAAAACAAATATGTAGAAACAAACACTTAAATAAATATATAAAAAGATAAAACCAAAAAAAATACACTAATATGGAGAAGTGTTAATTCTGGTATAACTATGACTAAGATAAGCATTTTATACACAATTAAGTTGGTTATTGTTCTTAAAGAAATCATTCTAATGTAATATAATATTCATTAATGAGTGAAATAATTTAATGAAGTTGATTTTACTTATAACAAGTGTAGTGTGATCAAATCACAAGAAATAAAATATAAAGATATAATAAAATTCTAAATGACCAGAATTATACCTCGAATAATTAATAGAATAAATACATAGGAAGCTTTTCCAAAGTTTAATTTATGCAATATTAATCAATCCATAGTTCAAACTACTTACAATTTAAAAATACCACCATAAGAACAATGACAATGTCTCTGACCACAGTTCTGTAGCATTTGCTAATACATAGCTCTGCTATGGAAATAAAACAAATTCTCAATGCTAAATAAATATACATGTAGTGGTCTTACAAATGAGCCACCTTTATGCACACTTACATTTCATAGTGAAATACTTTTTATACATGTGAATACTATGATAATAGTATAAACTTAATTTTTCCTCTAAGAATCTACCATAGCTTGAAAATTTAGTTAATAACAAGTACACTAAAAGAATACAATTTATTGATATTCCCCTTTTCTTTCTTTAATTATGATTTCACAATCTGCAAATATTGCAATCATTAATAAGGTCAAAGAAAAATATATATTTCAAAAAATAATAAAACATTAAAAAAAACTAAACATATAACGTGTTTTATTCTCAATTGTATAAATTTAAAAGGTCTCTCTCATTCACACTTAATTATGCCACAGCTTAACTATAAAACAAACACACACACCCCTCTATAACTGAAATATTACTTATATAATCTTGTACATAAAACAAATTACATAAACATAGTTTAGATAAGAATCATTAATAAGACAGTATACATATTAGATAATTAAAAAATAAAAATATCCCTCATGGCTTACTGAGTTATGATAATAAAAAAAAATATAATTTCCCATAAGTCCATGATAACTAGTGAACATTTTCTTTCTACATAAGTTCATAAATGAGTAAATACTCTTTATGTGTAGTTCAATCATGAATCTCACTGTAGATATGTTGATATATGTTTATGGTGAAGTTGGTATTTAGTCAGTGCAGGCAGGTCAGTTTTCTAATGAATTGGCTTTATGTAAGGATGGATTTTATTGCTTGAAGAATCATTTTTAAAATCTTAGTAATGCATATTGGCTACTAAGAATGCTGATGTTGACTTTTGGAGCATTCTTGATTAATTTATTTACAGCTATAGGAATAATATGGGCAGTGAATTTCAAAACTGCTTTAACAAACTAAAACAAGTTGGAGTCTCTTTTTTCTTCCTCTTCTTTTTGACATCAGTAATATTTTTTTTATAAAACTCCAGAGGCTTTTATAGGTCTCCTACCATTGTTCTTTAAATTTCTAGAATTTTTTCCACTGGGCAACAATTTCCCAAAATTGTTTGAGATAAGCTAACATTTTTGCACTATAATTAATTATCAAATTCTGATTTAATTAATTTACATTAACAAATTCTTTTATAACATTGCCCAATGCAAAAAATTGCAGATTCCTTAGAGTCATTATCCTTAAATAGATTCAAACTAAGTAAATTTTATACAGTTTTAACAAAAGATAAGAAAAATTATTCTAAAATTTGTTTTCAAATTAATATTAAATCAATTACATCTTTAGTTAACCAAAATTAAATAGTTTACAGTCAATGTATGTGCATGATATATGCTATATTACCCTTACAAATTACGATTAAACGGTAAATTAATACACTATACAGGCTTAAACCTGCATATATATGTAATATATGCAGGATTTGAACTCAGACTTTCACACGACCCTCAACTATCCATGCCATCTCATATTGCTAACCCATCTGATTACACACATGTTGAAAAGATAAATAATCACCAATATATGTATTTCATTCTAAACCAGCCCTCATCAGTTGGTCCAGATTACCATCTCCACACCTATATACAATCAGTGCTCAGCTTTATGTTAAGATAGCCAATCTTCATACTTTAATGGACGTGCTTTAAACTACTCCAACTCACAACTCCTCAGCCTTCCATTTCATTGAAAATCTGATGGTGGAACATTCAAATCCCTCGGTGCCAAAGTTGTCATCCTACCCATGTTGACATTTAGTCATTCTGATCCCTCATGTATTGAAATATAGTGCATCAAAGGTCTGCCCATCCCTTGCATATGTATGTAAAAATGGATTATTGTATACATTTGGGGTCAGAATGACTAAATGTCAACATGGGTAGGATGACAACCTTGGCACTATCATGGGATTTGAACATTCCATAATCAGATTTTCAATGAAATGTACGGCTGAAGAGTTGTGGGTTGGAGTAGTTTGAAGCATGTCCATTAAAGTATGAAGATTGACTATCTTAATATAAAGCTGAGTACTAATTGTATATATGTGGGGAGATGGTAATCTGACCAACCAATGAGTGCTGGTTTAGCACGAAATACATACATAAGTGATTATTTAATTTTTTAACATGTGTGAAATCAGGTGGGTCAGTAATATGAGATGGCATGGAGAGTTGAGGGTCATGTGAAAATTTGAGTTTGAATCCCACATAAATTAAATGGTAAATGAAATATAAAATAATTAAAATTTTAACACAACATTTAAAAATAATTTTGAGACCTAATCAAGCATCTCAGCTGCAACTTCTGTATGAAAAAGAAAAAAAAAATTTTTTATTACAACAAACTTACATTTGCCAAATGTTTGTACTCCTATATACCAATGGAATACTCCTCTCAACTGATATTATTGATTATGATCTGTTTGCTTTAATTCTATCAGCATTTGTTGGTTCTTTATATATGTTTGATCTTTCTGTCTCATAAATTGTATTGCTACTGTGTGATTTTGAGATGGCTCCTGCCTTTTAAATTGATCTGAATGTTCTTTAATCATATTCTTAATTTCACCATTTCCTCAATAGAAAATGGCATATTATGCTGAATGGTTTGGATGAGTTGACTATCTGATAATGGAAATGCAGTTAATGATGTTAATCTTGATACTTGCTTATAGAAAAACTACATGTGTTTCTATGATGATGGGATATTTTTTTTGCAATATCTTATGGGATATACCATCCTGTCTTTCATCACTCCAAAAGATGCACATGGCAACATATCTATAATTCCCAAAGGTCAGGCTTTAAACCCAAGGTGTGCCACCAGTCCTTAACTGCACCCTGTAGTGGTTACTGGCTATAGCAACCTATTCACACATACTTGCTAATTATGAAACTGAAATATTTCTTTAAGGCACTCCAAATGGGTTAAAGAGCTTTCTTCTATATCAACTCTAAATGCTTTTACTTGTATGCTTTTTGCAATGAATTGACTCACTTGTCCTTTTCTTTTATCCTTATTTTTTTTTATTAAGGAAAATACATGTATAATTACAATATAAATCTTGTTGGTATACATTTGTTTGGATTTGTTACACATATTATGACAATCATTAGTAAATAATTTTCCAAATTAGAAAATATACCTGTTTGATACATTAATTATTATTATGACAAATTAATTTCATGATCAGAGCAAGAAGCTCATCATTCAAACTTAATCTATAATTATTGTGTACTAGTTTTATATCAGAACAACTGGCTCTTCATTTAGTGACTTAGCCAGTGATCATTCTGCAGTCCATATTTTGATTGGCCGTGAACCTTTGTCATTCTCCATTTAACAACCATTTTTTAATCTTGAATTAATTTTTAATTAGCATGCCTGAGCGTAGGCTCTTCATCCAGTGGCCTAAGTTGCCTCCAAGTGTCCCCGAAAAGCTTTCCCAGCATTAATAAGTGATCCCTAAACATAGTCCTTCGAATAAATTTTTTACACACCTACCATGGTTCTTTATTTCCTCATTCAAAAACAAAATAATTCCTCATAAACCACATGGCATGAAGCAAGAACATTCCCATTCTAATTGCAGCAAAGACACCACTCTTTATAGCATCCCTGATTCTTAGAATCTTCATGTTAGCTGGCAGTACTTTGGTTATGATATTTTGTCTAGCAGGACTCAAATATGGGCAAGCAGTAAAAATATGTTCAATAGTTTCATCCGCCACTTTACATAAGCTACATAGTGGTTCTATTTTTGAGAAATTTCTATGATTTACCAAAAAATGATTTGTTGGCAAGGCTTTCAAATTAAATTTTATGATGAAGTCAATATGTTTGGCTTCCAAGTAGCAAAATTTTAGTTTCCTGATTAGTAATTTGGTAGATAAATTAAGCTCAGTAGTTAATTCAGTAATGTTTGCATGCATGTATTTGTAAACTTGTCAGTAGGTGTTAGTGTTGTCAATAATTGATGCCGTAACTTTGAAGAATTTGTTGGCATATGCTAGCAGCTCCATGGCCCAATTACTTTGTATGGGTGATGGTGTGTCAGTAGGTTCAATCTCATCCTGTAATGAGTTCACTGGCAATCTTGCATTCATTGCCTTAAGCATTGATAGGGATTTCTTATCCTTATTATTTGCTTGAATTATTTTACCTTTTGACTGGCACTTTCTTTCTCTCTTGCACAGTTTCCTGTATTTGCTTTGTTTTGCTATTACTTTTCTTAGTCATTCCATTTCTTGCTCAACTCTATCCTGTTCTTATCTAACTTTAGTTTTTCTGTGACCTCCTTAATATCATCTTTTATGGACTTACTTTTCTGTTTTATTTTTTTTAACTTTGTCCCATTTTTTCTTCTAACAATTCTTTACACTTATTATTTTTATCATCTAATATTTTATGAACTCTTGTCAGTTATGCACCAACATGTCTTTTAACTTTTTTTATTTTCTCAAATTCATTTTGGTTTCCTATCATCAGTTTTACAAATGTTTGCATCTCCATGACCATGTCTGCTTTTTTGACTATCTCTGGATTTTTAAACATACTAGGACTGCCCTCATCTCACACTGTGTTCACCTGTGTCCCTTTTTCACTTTTCTTTACTGTTTCCATCATGTGAGGAACACATCAACAACTTATCTATTTTAAATTTAATTTTTCTATATTATAATTAATTCAAACTTTTATATTTTTAAATTTCTGTTTTAAATCTATGAAATTATTTTATAACAAACTTTATTTTTAAATAATCATTAAGTATTGAACCCCTCTACTCCAACAGACTCAGTCTTACATATATTTCCATACCTACACTAACTGATCTTTATATATATATTGAACTGAGTTATATATATAAAGATCAGTTATATATATATATATGTATATATATATATATATATACAGGGCTAACCATATATATATATATACAGGGCTAACCAAAAATAACTAGAATTTTATAATAAAAAAATGTTTATTTTTAAATGTTATAAATTTAATCTCATTCACATGACTATTCATTTGATGCAATACACCTATCAAAATGTGTTTTTCAATTTTTAAAGTAGTCCATGAAGTGATGTCTTTTAACATCTCTGTCATTTTCCCCAACATTTTTAAGTCCGCAAAAAAAATAATTGAGACAATTTACATTCAAGAGATTTTTAAAAAATCACAAGAAGTAAATCATACAAATATGGTTGATATATAAGCTGGATCCTACTGAATTTAATTAAAAAGTGTTTCACACTCAAGTCTTTGAGAGATCACACTTTGTGAGGGTTTGCACTCCTATCTTTGTCCCAAAACATGATGCTTATATTTTTACATCATATAAATGTTCCAGAACTTGCAGATAAAATGCCTGATGGTTATGAACTAAATTTGAGAAAAAAATTCTGTTTCCATAAAAAATAAATCAGCATTGTTCTGACCTTGGACTTCACTTGTGACACTTTTTTTCGATGAGGTAAATTTAACATTTCAATCAAACTAATCATAAACTTGTGTTTTTTTATGAGATCAGCTTTGTTAATAATCTGTTTCAAACATTACAATTTTTTTCCTTGTCATTTTCTGTAAATGAAAACCAAATTTCACATTGTCATAGTTTTCAGTCATTATAAAAAGTTGACAAAAATGCAAAATGCACTTTACAAAACAATGTGTTATCTGGCTCCATGATTTCACATGACAATGTCATTTGGCAGATTGACACAGAAAGGTTCCTGCAAGAAGTATGTGACAGGTGAAGCAACTATCACAACAGGTGGATAAAACAGAGAATGATTCCATTATTTTTGGTTCCCTTCTCATATACATATCTTTAAAATTCTACCAAACCTCAAATAATATTTTACCAATTGTTTCCTAATCTCAGCTTTGGGTTTATACTTGAGTCCCTCATTTGGTGCCATTTAACTAATATCTATATGTATCAGACAACCACCTGTGTATCTATCACATGAGGGGCACCTCCAGGCTTTGATTAACCTAGAAAAGTTATTTTCATGATTATATATATATATATATATATGTTGACAGGGTCAATATGACTGTTCATAAGTATGAATTTTATTACTACTGCTAGATCAAAAACAGAACCAGATTCTTATCTAGAAAAACAATTGGGAGGCAGATAACTACAACAAATACCAGGCAATGCAAATATGTAGAAACAAAGACTTAACTAAATATTGAAAAAAAGATAAAACTAAAAAAAAAAAAAATATGGTGAAATGTAAATTCAGGTATAATTACAATTGAGACAAGCCTTCTGTACACAATTGAGTTGGTTATTATCACCATTCTTACATAATTTAGGATTCATTAATTCAATACTATAATAAAAAAAACTTTTAAATGGTAAATTTATACATGAATACTCTCTAAATAACACTAACTCTGCTTTTATTTATGTAGATTTTTGTTAAATCTTCATCTTATATGAAGTTGATTTTCCTTATAATGTGAGTACAATGAGATCAAACCCAAGCCACAAGAAATAAAATATAAAGATATAATAAAAATTCTAAATAGCCAGAATTATATCTCTAGTAATTAATAGAATACATAGGAAGTTATTCCAAAGCTTGACCAATATAATAGTAATTAATCCATAGCTCAAACTACTTTCAAACTTAAAATACCATTATAGGAATGTAGCATTGGCTAATACATACCACTACTATGAAAATAAAGCATTCTTAATGCTAAATAAATATACATCTAGTGGACTTACAAATGAGCCATCTTTATACATGCATATAGCCAATAAACATCACCTGACCATCTCTTCTTATGCTTGTGTATAACTGTTGTTAAAATAGGCAAAACTCACTATACATATTGCCACACACAACAAGCTAGAGTAATCAATGAATGCCAGAAAGCTTGTGCATAAAATCCCCATCTAGTGCCTACTCACTGATGAAGGCCACATGCCAGAAACTAGTCTGGGGATATTGGATGAGTAGGCACTAGATGGGGATTTTATATATAAGCCTTCTGGCATCCATTGATTACTCTAGCTTGCTGTGTGTGGCAATACGTATAGTGAGTTTTATATGCATATCGTGAAAACTTATATATGTGAATGCTATGATAATAGTATAAACTTTAATTATTTTTTTATCTAAGTATCTATTGTACCCACATCTCTATAAAATAATGAATTATCAGCTTGAAATTTTAGTTAATAAGTACGTGAAAATAATACAATTTATTGATATTCCTTTTTTCTTTCTTTAACCATAACTGCAAACATTGCAATCATTAATAAGATCAAAGATTAAAATATATTTCTATAAATAATAAGACAAAAAAAAATTATACATATAATGTGTTTTATTCTCAACTGTACAAATTTAAAAGGCCTCTTTCATTTACACTTAATTATACCATAGCTTAACCATAAAACAAAAAATAAAACCTTTCCTCTAGAACAGAAATATTAGTTATATAACTATATCTTGTATATAAAACAAATTACATAAACATAGCTTAAATCAGAATCATTAGTAAGACAGTATATATTGTATTTTTATATTGGACTATTTCCGTCATTATGTAAATATTCCAAATACATTCAACTGTTAGTAATAGCACATCAAACAGATTAGTATATGCACAATCGAGAGGTATTATTTCCCCTTCTTCTTCAGGTGTTGCTGGCCTGACCAGTGACAGTACTAGCATGGGATTTGAACCTAAACCCTTTCATTCTTGAGTATTGAATTTTAAGGTAATACTCAAACTAACTGAGAAATCATGCCCAAGGCAGAAGTCAGTAATTTCATATGCTTATCTATGAGGTTCCTCCTGATTTCTCCATTTTTTCCTAAGAGCAAAGTTGATTAGTGGTTTCCATACATTATGTATAGTCACACTAGGTTGGCTTATGGGATTTTTTTGCCATTGCCATGTGAGCAGCTTTTTAGGAAAAATTGGAGAAATCAGGAGGAACCTTATAGATAAGTATATGAAATTTCTACTGACTGTTGCCTTTGGAAGGATGGCTCAGTTGGTTAGAGCGTTACCTTAAAATTCAATACTCTAGAATCTAAGGATCCAGGTTCGAATCTCATGCTAATACTGTCACTGGTCAGGCCAGAAACACATGAGGAAGGGGAAGGGGCAAAATAATATCTCTCAAAACATTATGCATATACTAACCTGTTTGATGTGCTATTACTAACAGTTGAATGTATTTGGAATATTTAAATAAAGTTAAATTTTTCTAAAGACATTCAATACTCATATTAGATGATGGAAATAATCCAATATAAAAATACAACTAGAACATCATCATCACAAACCTTCAGCAAAGACAGTATATATATTTAACAATTAAAAAACAAAACAAAATAATATTCTTGGCTTACTGAATTATGATAAAAAAATCATTTAATTTATCATAAGTTCATGATAAATAGTGAACATTTTCTTTCTATGTAAGTTCAAAATGAGTACATATTCTTTGTATATAGTTCATTCATGATTCTCATTGGGGATATATTGAGATTTGCCCATGACAAAGTTGGAATTTGATCAGGGCAGGCAGTCAGTTTTCTAATGACTTGGCTTAATGTGAAGATGGAGATTGTTGCTCGAAGACAGAAGTTGCTTTTTAAAAGCTTAATAATACATATTAGCTACTAAGAATGCTGTAGTCAGTTTTTGGAGCATTCTTGATTAATTTATTTACAGTTATAGGAATAATATGGGCAGTGAATTTCAAAACTGTTTTAATGAACTAAAAAATGGAGTCTGTTCTTCCTCTTCTTTTTGATGTCAATAATCTTTTTTATAAAACTGTGGAGGTTTTTATAGATCTTGTACTATTGTTTTCTTTTAGATTTCTAGAATCTTTTCCACTTAGCACCGATTTCTCAAAATAGTTTAAAATAAGCTAACATTTTTGTACTACAACTATCAAATTCTGAATAATTAATTTACATTAACAAATTCCTTTAAACATTACCCAATGAAAATAAATTGCAGATTCCTTAGATTTATTATCCTTAAATAGATTCAAACTAATTCATGTAGATTAAGCATTGTCGTTTTGTAAATTTTATACAATTTTAATGAAAAATGATTACAAAATTCATGTCTCCCCTAATTAATATTATGTCAATTAAATCTTTAGTTAACCAAAATTAAATAGTTTACAATCAGTATAGGTGCATGATATATGTTATATCAGACTTACAAATTGCAATTAAATAGTATGTGAAATATAAAATAATTAAAATTTTAACATTAATCAAACTAACATCGAAAAGTAATTTTGAAACCTGATGAAGCATCTCAATATATATATATATATTCATTATATATGTTATACATTAATAGTAAGGAAACCAAGTCATACATCAATGACTTAATAAGCTTCTATTTACAAATGTAATATAATGAGCAACTAATAGTTATAAACAAGCTTTTTTAATAACTGCTGCAAGAGAAAGCATTTAAAAACTCTATCTAGAATTTAGCTCGAAACCGGTTTGGGGATAGGGATAATTCGAGATAGAGATTTTAAATGTTTTTTTTTTTTTGTGCATTTATCAAAAAAGCTTGTTGAGAGCTATTAGCATGTTTATTATATTATTTTATATATTAAATGAAAATAAATCTCTAATATGTTAAATTGGACAGCTTTCCAAGGATAATCTTTAGCTGTACAATTTGATAGTCACATCGAACATATGCCTGACCAGGGCAGAAATCTTTATTAATCATATACTATTTGAGGATTATTTTTAAAATAATTTTTTTTTTTTTTTAGCAAAATAGATACATATTTACAAGAAAGACTGCAGATATAATGTACTATTTAAAAACAAAACTAACTAAATGAAAACACTAACTTCCAAGTTAATATATATATAAAGATAAAATAATCACTATTAGTACTTAATGTTTTTCCAGAAAATTTCCTAATAACGAGAGAAAGGATCATTATTTGTCATGTAATGTCTTTCAATGTTTTTTCTTCTTATGCCCGCAGAGTCATGTAAAGATGCATATGTATATGTTTTAAAGAAAACCTAAAGAATAATTTTATTAATATTATTTTTAACAATTTAAATAAAAATTATTTCGTAGTTAATTTAATTATAGAGCTGGAATATAAAAGTTACATTTTTTTTTTAATTTTTAAAATTGATATATTTTAAGAATTGATTTGACATTTTTTAATTATGGGAAGTGTTTTAAATATTCAACAGTTTTAAAATATTTAATTTTTAAATGTGAAATGAATGTTTTTAATACACTTAATTGAAAATATCTGATAGCGGTTTAAATTTATATCTTGGAATATGCTTAAAATCTTTAAAATAAATTAGATTTGGTATAAATATCAATCATATTTCATTTAAATTTTGAACAGTTTTGCTTAAAAATTAAATGGTTTGTGAGGAATATATTAAGATTTCAATTTTAAATATTGATTAGAGAATTCAAATAGTCAAAGTAAAATGAATTCTGAAAAAAATACTGAAAAGTAAATTTAATTAAAAAATAACAGTTATGCTTTTAACAGTCCTTTTTTTTTTTAATTTTGAGATTTATATTAGTGTCATAAGGGACTTCGTTATTTTATGATGTAGCTCTGAATTATGAAAAGGTTAGAAAATTAGGGTGTATGTGTAATTACCTAATAATAAGAAAATATTCTGCGTTCACAGTCACATTAATATGTATCTTTATTCATACCTTTATCATTTTTTAAATGCTTAACCGGTTTATAAAAGCATGATTTTTAAAAAAAATCATGTTAGCCGTATACGAAGATAATATTTTAGTAGTGGATCACCAGGCTTAGATGTTATTTAATTTTTTTGTAAACTGAATTATTAAAAACTACAATAAGCTTAGTATTAATTATTAATTATACCATTTAACTGTATATTAAAAATACATTAAGATTTAAAAAAAAAACAAAGTGTTCATCTATGAATTTAAAAAAAAAAAAAAAGCAATATTATTAAATTAGTATAATAAGCTTAATTATTTTACATTAGTTTCAAAATACACGTTTAATCACCCTTCGTATGAATTATACAAAGTTACATATCAAATATAGTGTTTTTACTAAGATTACATCGCATATATATAGAATTCTTATCAATCAAAATACACTATAATTTACAATGAATCCAACACAATGATCAATAGCATATAATAAATTAAAAAAACATGTTAATTTACTTTAAAGGAAACCTTAGGAGCATAAATGATATCAAATTAACATAAGCCTCATTTCAAGGCCATCCATCAGAATCAACATTAGTGCTTTAAAAAACTTTAATATGGAAATTTATGGCTACTTCTACTCGATATGATATAAGAAGTAGTTACTAGCAAGGGAATGATCATCTGTTATTGCTTAATTGTAATATTTTGTTTTGATTGGTTGAGGTATTTTTAAGTAGAAAGCATTCTATGTGCATATAAATTATAAATCATCATCACTGTTGATCCATTGCAGAATGAAGGTTTTTCCAAGCTTAATCCAGTTACTCTGATACCATTTTTCACAACCCACCAACCAAACTCCTTATTTCACCTATCCTTCTGACATGTATTTTTTTTTAAAGTCTTTTATAATCTCAGGATCCAATTTAAAATATCTATTGTCCACCTATTATTAACTCTTTTAACTGTATAACAATCCCAGCTCTGTTTCAATCTATTAATTCTTTCAATGTTGTTAATGATATCTATTGTTCTTATATCTATATATTTTGTTTTTGATCTCTTCATATTTAATCCCAACATACGTCTCTCCACACTTAGTTGTGTGACCTGAAGCCTCTGTGATGTTCTTCCTGTTAAGTATCCAAGTCTGCATATTTTCTTTTATTATTAAGTTATTTTTACCAAAAGTGCTTTATCTAAATTTAATTCCATGATTAATTTCATCTATTATGTTTCCAGCTGTGTTAATAATCTTACAAGGTATTTTCAATAGTTAATTTTTTCTAATTATAAATCTTTACTTTCTTCTTTTGAGAAAATTCATTGAATATTATTTTAGTCTTTTTGGTATTTGTCTTTAATCCTACTTTCTTACTTTCATTTAATAACTCTTGCAACATTTCCTGAAGCTCTGAAGCATTATTTGCAAAAACAACCACATTGTATGCAAAATCTAGATGACTTAAATAATCCCCATGTACTTTTACTTCTTTAGCCTATTTTAATTCACAAAATATTTCTTGTAAAACTGCTGTAAAAAGTGTCTGAGATATATATTCACTCTCTCATACATCCTTCTCAATGTTAATTTTCTTAGTATGACCATCTAATCATTGTTGTTACATTTAGATAAATACTCTTCAGAATGTGAGAATAGTCTAATCCTATATCTTGATGTTCCAATGCTTTAATCACCATAGAAATGCTTATAGAATCAAATGTATTTTTGTAATTCCCAAATCCAAAGCACAACAGCAACTCTTATTCATTGTACTTTTCTATAACTTCTTCCAGTACTTCAATGTGATTCACTGTACTAAAACCATCTTCAAATCCAACTTGTTTTTTGATTGGTTAGAATTCAAAATTTGCTGTAGATGAGTTGTAAATATCTTGGTAAAGATTTTGTATAGATCTGATAAAATTTCAATATTACTATTGCATTTTTTCCAATTATTTGGTACTTCTTTATCATTTAGACCTTTGGCATACAATTTTGCCAATAATTTTTTTATTTTGACACTCCGTTATTTTAATATATTAATAATAATTCTATCATTTCCTGAGACTTTTCTCTTCTTTATGAATTTAATTATATCTTCTTTTAAAATGCCAGGCAAATCAGAAGAGGTATTAACTATAGGAGATTTCTTATTTTCTTGTTTTTTATCACTATATATTTTTTTTTAGAACTCTTTCATACACTTTGTAATATCATCTCTCTTTTTAGAAATAGTTCCATCTCTTCTTGTTACTGCAAAAAAAAAAAAAAAAAAAAAATTTTTTTTTCAACACTAAGATGTTCTTACACTTTTGAGACTTATTTTTATATAGCTTTCCTTGCCATTTAAAAATTATACATTTTTTATATCATTATTAACTTTTTTGCATCATTTTACAAAATTCTAGCTATTTAATTTTTTTTTAAAGGATCATTTAAAAAAATTATATATCCTCTTTTTTTCATATACTCTCTTCTCTCATTAAAAATTTACTGGTAAATTGCTGCTTTTTTATGTCAGCTATCTTTCTTATATTTATTAATAGAATATCAATTATCTTCATATTGATTTCAGTCAAATCTGAACCATCATCAAAGGCTGTGTTAATATTTTAAAACAATTTGCAAATGAGTATGAAGCCATGGAGCTTTGAAAGCCCTAAGCTTTAAATAAATTATTAATAAATACAACTTCTTTAATGAGCGTTAAAAGTGCATAATTATTGATATTAAATATATGCTTTATAATATAGTGCTAGCATGGATATCAGGTGTTTAGACCTCAGTTCAAGTCTGAACTGGATTGTTTAGCTCCCCCCCCCCCATTAGTTAGGCCATGGCCAAATTAGCCAACTACTTTAATATTGGTTGCTAATTTATTGTTTTTTTTAGCGACAGCATTAAACAAAATTAGAAAAATATTTCAATCATCAGCATTTAGTATTGACAAGCCTAGTAAATAGTACTTTCTTCTTTACCATCTTTGATTGGTGGTATTTTAATAGTTCTAGTATCCTTTTTTAATGTAAAATTAATCATTTCAAGGCAAATAAAAAATATTCTAAAGGGATCAGTCATTATTAGTCCACACATCACCATATTTGTATACTTATATACTAGATGGCAGATGGTTGTTGTGGAATTTATAGATTCCATTTAGCCATACACATTTACATCATGTGTAAGAGTTCTAAGCAAGATTTTACAATTCATTTATCTATTAAATTTATTTGCCACTTCATTAAAATTGTGAATATATTTTTAAATAGCATATAGGAGTAACATTTACAAAATAAGAGTGATATAATTTAGATAATATAAGATTAGCTGTTTATATTTATTAGATAAATTTCAATTATTTTAAATAACAATCATTCAATAAATATATAAATTGTCTTTTTTTTTTAAGGTTAGAATTTATTGCATTTTTTAAACTTCAAATTATCATATCATATATATATATTACTTTAAATTAATTTTTTATATATTTTTTAACCATTATATCATTTAACAATCTCACTTTATTCATGCACAGAATCTTATATTTTTTCAAAATTAATTAAATTGCTAGTTTTACTTTATGGCTGTAGATATTAGGAAATATATATATATATCTTTTAGTATTAATTTTGATTAAACCAGATTGTTTCAGTTAGACCTAGTGGTCCATTCCTCCCTGTAGCCGTATGCCATTGCTACATATTTATTTATGTGAATTAGGAAAATTTACTGTGCCAGTGCCATGTTTTTTTAAGCACCATTTATTTTAAATAATATTTGTTTACTGACTATACAAATGATTTTAAAACATTCCTTATTTGGTTAGAAATTATTACTTTTTAAAAAACTCTGGATATAGGTTTTAAACTTTATTAAAGATCAAGTATACCTATTAATGTTTATGAATTTGTATAAGATTTTTTTGAAACCATTGTCTTATATTAATTATGTGGACAATGCTGCTGTATTTCCATCGACATTAAGCTATAAATATTGGAAAATCAAAGGTGATTTGAACCCAGACTTTCAAGCTCTCTTTACATGTGCATAGGTTATATTAAATAGAATGAATGACTGAAAGGATCTTGAAAGTCTGGATTCACATTCCTTTAATTACATCTAACTTAAGTATATATACTATACTTGTATATAAATATTAAATATTGGAAAAGTTTTATTAAAGGCTTCTAATATATACATATATATTGCTTATAATAACTTCTCATATACACTTTAATGCAAAAAAATTTTTAAAATAAAACTTCTTTATTTTCCTGACAGTTTCGACTATCCAGCAGTCTTCATCAGAGCTTCTCAAATTTCCTCTATCTTTTAAATAAATAAAAAAAAGGTAGAGGAAATTTGAGAAGCTCTGATGAAGACTGCTGGGCAGTTGAAACTGTCAGGGAAATAAAGAAGTTTTATTAAAAATTTTTTTTTGCATTAAAGTGTATATGAAAGAAGTTATTATAAGCAATATATATGAATATATGAAGAAATGCAAAGAAAGTAAAGGAGAAAAATAAAAGTATACATTCTTCTAATATATATTTTTACTATTAATAAGGATAATGATGGCAGAATTTTGCAGAAAATATGCACACATTTGTCCCATGTCATTACACACATAGATATTATAAAACACACACACACACACACACACATATATATATATATATATAATACAGTAATAACTACTACAAGCAATTAATATGTAAATAAATTCAAAGATTGTTTGTTGCAGAATTAAAGTATTTTCAAATAATTTTAATTTAAAAGTTTGTAGGGAGGGCTTTCAATACTTGTGTCCCATATCCATGGCTAATATTAAATGATATTAGGCAACTTAGACAATTATTTAGTTAAAATTCCAATTGTGATTCAATTGGATGCCATTAGAACTTTAATAAAAGGCATAGACAAATCGTAAATAAATCACACTTCTTTTATTTTTCATTTTTTATCATCTTTTTTTTTAAACATGATTTCAAAATTATCAGGATTAAATATGTTGTTTTCATGGTTTATAAAGTGAGTTGGTGTTTATAAAACTGAGTTGCGATTGATATTAACTTCTTAGCAATGCATTGATAGATATGCAACTTAATTGTTATGTTGCTAAGTTGACATGGATTTCTGTAGATGATCTCAATGGCATTTCTTTGCAATAATCTAGCATTTGTTTGTCTTTGTATTTTTAAGTTGCGTAAGTTTAATGTTTATTTTGCTTATCATCTGTGATATTTCTCCAAAGTCTTCACAAGCACTGTAGCTCAACGACATTAATTTTTTTATATTCTTTTTATATTCAGTTTGTTAATTTTACATCCATAGAGAATAGTAAGGATTATCTTAGCTTCTTCAACTCCCGTTTTTCTTTTAAAGTTCTTACTTTTAATGTTTTCTCAGGCCTTTTGTTAAATTCTGCACACTTTTAACTGCTGATTTTTTTTTTTGTCATTATAATGATTTAAGCATTGGTAACTGTTATTTACTTCCATCTCTTCAACAGTAATTTCAAAAGCAATTACTGTTTATCTTTGTCTTTTTTTATATTTTTCCATATGTTTTTTTTTTTTAATTCTGTTTTAACTTTCCTAATAAGCAGCTTCAGATAGTTTCCATTATCATCTGGGTAATATCATTAAATATACATTTTCATAATATTGTTTTTAAGTTTTATACTTTAAAGGGAAAAATCAAATGGAGAGAATCAGATTGTAATAATTAATACTTTAGGGGGTATTTTTACAGAGCAAATGAAACGGATTTGGAGGGTTAAAATTGATAAATTATCGTGATCGTGTTGTACACTATTATATAAGCACGTAGTTTTGGCAAATATTTCCATTGATATTTTGTTTTCCTGCTAATTGCTATGAAAATTTATTCTTATATTTAAATGTAGCAATATACTCTTACAGCTAGCTATAGATAAAATTAAAAACCAAAGAGTTTTTTACATTTTGCAAACATTGGAGAGTTAATTTTTCAAACTTTTTAAAACTTCTGTTGTCCTCATAAAATTGATTTTCTTTCCTGTTATTGTAACTGGATCTAAAGCATATGTCTACTGCTTGTGTGAAATCTTCATGATGGATTGAAAAGGAGGAAGCAGAACTTAGAATGTCTAAAAGCCCACCTACAAATTAAGGCAATTAAATAGCAGCTTCTTAGAATTTTTGAGAATTTTTAACATAAATGATTACTAAGTGATGGAGGTTTTGTGCGAAGTATACCACCAGTTTCAGATATTTATGTCATATGTTTTTGGAAACAATCACACATACACACATATATATGTAAATGCTATACATCTATGAAATAAAATATAAACATATACCCCTTTAGCAGATAATTCAATCAGTAGATAAATCAATTTACAAATATATAAACTCTTAATAGCATATGTATTATATAGGAAGTTATTAAATAGTATATTTGAAGTATAAGTATATATTATGAATCATCTTGAAAAAGGAAGGAGAAATGATTAGTGTTTTTTGAGATATGAATTTGGGAGAGAAATTAAAAGTTCTTGGAATAAAATCAGTTGATCTCAAGATTGAAGAGAGAAAATAAAAAGAAATTATTTATTGAAGACTTTACAAAGTGAAAGAGAAGTGTGTTGGATATATACTTTGAGTGGAGAGATTATTTAAAGATATATTGGAATTATTTGCTGAGATTTAGAGATATAAGAAAGTAATTGCTATTCTAATGGAAAGAAGTAGCTACAAGTATTTAAGAAGCAAACTATATACACCGAAAGATTTGAAGACTTTTTGTCATTTAACTAATAATATTGTTCATTTATTATGTTGTTGATGCTTATGGAATGGCTAGAAAGTTTTTATTATCTGGAAGTTTTCTTATGAAGTTAAACAACTTTGGATTAATAGAAAAATTGAGTACTTGTCAGTTTTCAAGTAAACCAAAATAGCAGCCTGTATTTTTTATATATCTACAGTTTCAGGAGTCCCAAAAATGATTATTAGAAAATGCCTCATTTAACATTTACGTTTTATTTTTATTACTGTTATTTTTTAAAAAAGAACTCATTGTGGAAAAATTAATTACAATATTTACAGTTTATTTTCATTTTTTTTTTTTTGGATTAGCTTAGTATCAGAACAACGAAAAAAAAAAATATAAATATAATATAATAAGCATTCTAATAGCTATCTCTAAAGAAGCTTTTTCAGTAAATACAATATTTACATTTTATTCATGTTGGCAATGTGCAATCATGTCATGATCATTAACACACTTTGTCGAAGGGCAAGATCATGTACTTTTGCAATTAGTTCACTGACCATTAACACACACTTTTTGGGAGGGCAAGATCATGTACTTTTGGAACTAGTTCACTGCATTACATTCTGTAAGGTCCCAAATTTTTATTATTATGACAATTTATCAAAAAAACTGCTAAAAAAAGAAACACACTGAATCAAATCAAAATATGAAAATGTTAAGAACATCTCTTAACTTCCAATGTTATAAGTAAAAAAAAAAAGAAATTTATCAGAATTTGTTTCATTTTTTAAATTTAACAATCAATTTATTAATTTTGTTTTACGTCAATAACTAACACATTTTCCGTTGATTATAGGCTCTCAAAACAGGCTGCCATCTTGGTTTATTTGAAAATTCACAAAGTATCCAAAATTGTGTAGAACTGTATGAACACTATGTAAAAATTATTATTGTCATCATCATTATTAGTTTTTTGCCATATGGAACTGCATTCCCCTGCTCTTTAGAAACTTTCCTTTTTAAGATCATCAATCTTTTTTTTTATATATATTTTATCTTTTCTCACATTCTTTCTACATTATTTTTGCATATCTTTTCTAATTTCACTACCTTTATGTTTATATACAATCTAATTTGATTTCCTCTTTACAGTTTTTTTAATCTTTTTTTTAAATTTACTCTTTTCAACACTTCCACATTCCTAATCTTACTTTCTTAGCTTATTTATATTACTCTGCTCCAAATCCACACATCTTTATAACCTCTAATCATTTCTGTTTCATATAAAACTCTCTTTCAAACAAGATTTTTAATAAGTTTTTTTTATTACAGATTTAACACCAATAATTTATAAAATAACCTTCAATTATTAGTAAAAATATATTTAATCATATGCAATTCTTTGTCTGATTTTCTTTATCATTGATTTCATCATACAATAATTTTCTTATATAAATACTTAAAAACTTTAAAATGCTTTATAATTTTTTGTCCACTATTTAATCCAAATTTTTTCTTACCACCATTTTATTTTTTATTGTTTTAGTTTTATTTACATTAATTTTATTCCAAGTTATCTATAAATTCTGTCAATTCATAACATTTTGTTAAATCCATTTTCACTATCTAAAATGCTGCCTCATTATTAGCCAGTCATTACAATAAATCATTTTATCATCTGCTCCGAGAATGGACAAATCATTGATCGTAGTCTACCAGTGGATTGCTAAGCCATTTTGGAGTGATTGACTGAATTTTAAAAAAAAAGGTATCAGTAACCAATGCTATATTATTCTAGATTAGATAGGTATATCTAAAATACATTTTTTACATGGCTAGTACAGGCAAGAATTAGCTTGTCACAATTGAGGCAGCCATGTGCAGTGAGTACTTGTTGATGAATGGATCAGATAACATACATGCCTTCATTCAGAATTCACAATGATGCATACATTGATTACAAATTTATTGGCTCAATTAAGTTCACTGCACAATGCGAAATTGAAACCAGAAGCATTGAATATGTTCAATTAGTCATATAACTGATAACTGTGTTTTTTTAAATAGGTGTATAGATGTAATTAATTTATTATAAAAGATTAGTAATATCTCATCTTTTAAAGGAGCAGTATAATATCTGAAATAATTGCAAAGAAAATAAAGTTACAATTTTAGTTTTTTTCATAATGATGAATTTAAAATGTGTGTTAAATATCTTGTGCTAGTTCTAAAAAAAAAAGTACTGAAAGATATTTTAAAATCATGCTTGTAGTATAGAAGTTGTGAAGAACAGCACTTGGAAATAATTACAAGTATATCTTGCCCTGAAATAAGTGTGCAATGCCTGATCTATACTGATTCTCTTCTTGCCAAAACTATATTCATTTAATAATTTCTTTAATTAGATACTAAATAATGTAGGATATAGACATTAATTATTATGCTTCACCTTTTTTCTATATCTATTTTTACTAAAAGAATATTTTAATATTATAATTTTCTGATATATATAAACATCTTTTCTTTCATTCTATATCTTTTAACCAAAAAAAAAAAAAACCAAGCTCTCTTACTCTATAAATAAAGTTTATTTATTGACTTTGGAAACTTATTTTCCATTCTTTATATATCTCAATAGTCTTTCTCACCACTTCAATTACATCTCTTTTTCTTTTGCTATTTCTAATTCAAAACTGTTCTTCACACACACGTGAAATTCATCTATTTAAGATACTTAATTATTTTATAATCAAGTATCATTACTTGTAAAATGCTCCTATTTCCCAGAATTATACCTTCTTTCTACTGAAATCATAACTATTGAAATATATTCGTTACTATCCCGATTCATAAATTATATCTCAAACATCAAGTAATTTTATCAAGTCTCCTTTTTATACGCCTAATAATTCTTTGAAATCTCATGTTTCCTATATTTTGTTGTTTTCGTATCAATTAAATCTTTTCCAGAGGTTTTTGCTTTCATTTTTGCACAACATGCTGTATTTTATGTTTAGTCAACTTTCTAGATATAGGTTTATTATGTTAATTGTAAAAATCGCTCCTATGTTCTTTTAATCTTACACATACATATATTACAATTAAAGGAAATATAGGTTTAAGAAAAATATCCTGACTTATGAAATATAATTTTGTTTATTTCTTGATAAGAGTGGTCTTATATTTATGTGTATATATACATTAAACACTTTTTTTTTTATAATATATTGGGTATGAAAAAATATTGCACGCATATGCACATACATATATAGACATACAAGTACTGCTATGCATATATCATAAATATTAAAATGTGTGCATTATATATTTACCTTCTATATTACTTCTTACATGATTTTCAATATTAGCCAAAAAATTAATTCTACAAAATTATTTTTTTCACTTATCCTATTTCTATTACGATAGACTTTATACATTTTTCTTATTTATGAGAATGTTAACATTCAAGTTATATCGTTCTTTATTTTTCCCGTAAAGTTTTTTAAAATCTATTATCTTTTTTTTAACATTTGAAATACAGGCATTCTTATACCTGGAACTTAATTGTAAATATAGGGAATTTGAACTCAGACTTTCAAGCAACTTTCAACTATATACACTATCTCATACTACTGATACACATGACCAAATACATATAGAAAAGATAAATAATCACCAATATATGTATTTTATGGGATTTGGGCATTCTATCATCAGATTTTCAATGGTATGGATGGCTGAAGAGTTGGAGGTTGGAATAGATTGCATTAAAGTATAAAGATTTGCTATCTTAATATAAACTGAGCACTGATTATATATGTGTGTGGGAGATGATATTCTGGACCAACTGATGAGTGCTGGTCCAGCACGAAATACGAATATTGGTGATTATTTCTCTTTTCTACATGTATGTGGTCATGCGTATGAGTAGTATGAGATAGTGTGGATAGTTGAAGCTTGCTTGAAAATCTGAGTTCAAATTCCCTATATTTATCTCTTTTTTAATGTTCTTTAGCCAGTGAAATACTCCTCAATCTAATACCCTCTTCTCAATATCTTCCATTATATAATTATTGTGCTATACTATTTTTCATAAGATAGTTTATTTTGTTTCACATGAAATAATGTGATATTTTCATTGCATGAAACTAGTTTTCACAGGTTCCTGATAAATACAATTAAAATAAACAGACTTGCTGAAATTAATTAAATTAGTATACAATAATTAAACTTCACTTTTTAAAATAAAATTATTTGTGATATATATATTTACAGTTAAATAGGATTATATATGTGCAGTATTGAAGTTTTAAAATATTTGAAAAAAATAATTATAATGACAGATGAGAAGAGAAAAAGAAATTAGATTTCACATCTATTTTCATATAGACGTGTTAAAGGAAATAGTGATTTATAAAAAACAATAGCACAAAGAAGGGTAAAAAGTTTTAACTGATCATAAATGGAGATATATGGATCTCATGGGGGAGAAAGATAATAGAATGAAAAATACCAAATAAGTAATATCTGATTTACACCTTAACCAGAGGTAAAATGGCACACACCAAAATTAAAGATTTTTCTACAGAGCCCAAAATTATCATTTTTCATGTTCGAACTTCATAAGATCTTTTGAGTCCTTCGATTATTTTATATATAAAGTCAATATTTTTTTAAAAATTAAAGTAATCCCAAAGTTTTTAAATTTCATTTTATGATGAAAAATTAAATGTGATGGTATACTTACTTATGTATATTCAGTATTCAAAAGACAATTTTTTGAAGATATCCTGTGCATAAAACAAGCAGCAGCAGCGACAATATTTTTGTAGATTAAATTCAATCTTACAAAGATTTTAACAAAACCTGATCAATATTTAAAATAGAATTAAGAAGTGTTTTTTTATTATTATTATTTAAAAGTATAAATGTAATGTAGGAAACTTGTAGAAAATTGGGCTTTTATTTTGTTTAAAATAATTAAATTAAACTGTATTTTTAACATTCTTTTCTAACGAAGAGCCGTAGCTTGAAATTTAAGAAAACGTAAGAATGTCTTTGATCCTTTTCAAAATCTCTATGTATTTTATATATATTAAAAGTCTCATGTATTGGATAAATTTGTCGTGACTTCTGCATCCTCTAAAACGACTTTGTCTGGACACAAGGACTCCAGTTGTCCTTTTCATTGAACCTAATTTAAGTTGTAGCAGATGGAACTTAAAAAAAAAAAAAACAGGGAGAAAGATAAAAAAGAAAAGAAAAGAAAGATTGCTTTTAAAGATGATGACTTTTAGTATGCTTCTTGACCTTTAGAGAATATTAATCTGATCTCAATTAAAGAAGGCCCATTTCAAAGCAGTTTTGGATTCACTATTGTGTTTTTATATAGGTTATGGAATTTTTAAAATCTCATTTGTGTGTGTGTGTGTATATATATACGAATACACTTTTTTCGTTTTATATATGTTTCTATTTATATATATGCGTATGCTATCTTTCTATAATGTCTCTTTTTATGGTTAACTCTTTAAGTAAACATAAGGCGAGGCAAAAAAATTTTTTTTAAAAATAATCTACTGTAAGAAAAAGGTCTCTCATCAGCCCTCATAAAGAGACAATTAAGAAAGTACCAGGCTTGCCATTTTCTAGATTGTGAGAGTTCAAGTATGTTTTCCATTTCCTGCCCTAGCTAAATGTAGATGATTAGCTGATTTGGTTACCTAAAAGAAAAATGCTAAACCTGTTTGAGAATGGAAAAAAAACAAAACAAATTTTAACTGATCTGCATTTAAATTCAGATCACAGGCATGAAACATGAATACATTACTATTATATCATAGCACTTGTGATTACTACAGTCATTTGGATCAACTGTCAATATGAAATAAATATATATTTTTAAATGTTAGATTAAATTGATTTAAGGAATGGCAAACTGTCACTAATATGGATCAGTATATCACTACCTGGTTATTGTATTTCTATGGTTTCAATTAATGAAATTTTATTTTATTAAGAGCTATTAGCATACTCATTATATTATATATATATATAGAAAGAGAAAGACGTAAATGCATTTTCTTTAAACATACTAGTTATCAATATTTTATCCATATAAGTTTTTTCTCCGAAGAACTGTAATTAGTTACTTGAATTATTTCTATCATGATTATAGAGTGTTTCACATAAATGAATTACATTTATTTATATACAAATAAAAAAATAGTAAAAGGTACTAATATCAATATTTTTATATGAGTAAATCATACCAATATTTATTAAAGGAAATATAAAAAGAAGAAAGGATGATTAATATTTGTTTCATTGATCTTGGAAAAAGTATTTTATAAAATTAATTAATCATTTTTTTGAATGTTTAAAAAAAAAGAAGAAAAAAAGATGTATACATTCAAAGAAGAAAAATATTAGGGAATTTGTATAAAAGACAAAAAATATGTGTAAAATTAGTCTTTTCAGAAGAATTAGATATAGGAAGAAGTGCAAACTAGGAATGTTATGTATTAAATGTATTACTAAGCAAAAGTTCATAAGAATAGTAATATTGAAGAAATAATATGGATTGAGTTATAGAAATTTGTAGAATATTTGGGATGAAAATAAATGTAACTGAAACACTAGTTGGAAACAGAAAGAATAAAAATTAGAAAAGGTACATGGAGAATAAGTTCTAAAATAGATTAAATCCTTTAAATATTTGAATAATTGTTTAACAGATGATGAAAGATATTAAATAAGAATTGTATTAGTTAGTCAGACTTTTAATAAAAATAAGAGATTTTTCAGTTGTTTTTTAAAACTCCATATGAAAAAGAGGATTTTAAAGTTTTAGTTTTGTTGGAAATTAAGACTTGGAAAGATAAGAAGTGAGATGAGAGAAATTTGGAGAGTATGAAAATATGGATTAACAGGAGGAGAATGGAGAAGACAGATCAGAAAGTTAAAATTAGAAATATAGACCTATTGAAATGAGTAGATGTAAATAAGTTACTTATTAAGAAAGTGAGCATTGTATTGGGAATCTATTTAGAGAATTAGGATGAATGTGTAGAGAATGACTATGAAGAGCAAGAGAAAAATGAAGTTGAAAAAGAAAAAGGTTGTTAAATAATCTTAAAACATATAAGTTGAGATTTTTTTTAAAAGAGAAATTTTGGAGATGGCTGACTGGGTTGAGATATAGGGTTGTCTTCTAGCAGAAAACTGATAATTTTGATAAATGTTTTTTTTTTTAAATTTTGTACTAAATATTGTCAAGCATTGGTGGCCTTGTGGTTAGCATAGCTGCCTTCCACACAGCTGTCCCGGGTTCGTTTCCCAGTCATGCTTTGACATATGAAAGAAAAAAAAAATTATCTTACCTCAGTTTTTTTGAAGTTTTCTATATTAATTTTTACTAATTTTTTAAATTTTATTTTTTCTACCATATTATTAATCATCTCATTGATAATTTAAAACTTTTCTACCTTTGATTTTGATTTTCATTATAACTTAACAATGCATCATAAAAAATAAATAAATTAAATGCTCTATAAATCTAACTTACTACAACAAACAAAGAAAATATAATAGTTAGTATAAAGTAAGAATTTAATTTTTTTTAAGTTCACAAAGGCAAAACTCTCCGTAAGTATCGCCACTCACTGCAAGCCAGATTAATCAATGGATACATTGAGGGGTGCTACTGTATGGAGAGTTTTGCCTCTGTGAAAACAGCTTGTGTACGCATAAAGAATTATTAATAAATTATACATTTCATTATGTTAATTTTAAAATTAGAATATTTTTAATGTCTGAATATATTCTACATAAAATGAAGAAAATAATAAGGTATAATTGTAATTAGCAATTATTACTGGTGTCTTTTTTTAAACATAGAAATACTTCATAGACTTAGCAGAACGTCAGATCAAAGTTGTCTTAAACATATTTAGGGAGCATTTTTCCCTAATAAAATAAAGATTAATTATTGATAATATTTCAAATATTTATTTTAATAATGATGTTTATAAAGATGGGAAAACAAAATATGATTTTTTTGGTCAATTTATAGTCATGTCCAATACTTATATGTATAATTATTCAGCTTATTTCTTTTACAAACTTATATTAATAAATATACTCCTAAACTTATATTAATAAATGTTAGGAGTAGCAAGAAGAGATCGAAAATGCAACATATGGGTAAAAGAACAAACAGGTGTTACTGACCTCATTGAAAAAATTAAAAGCCTGAAGTGGAGTTGGGTTGGACATATTGCTAGAAGAGATGATAATAGATGGACAATTAATCTTAAATTGGATTCCAAGAGATTGTAAAAGACCCAGAAAGAGACCACATGTGAGGTGGATGGATGAAATAAAGTGTGCAGGGGTGGTGTGGAGAAGAGAAACTAAAGATCGGAGATGGATTGAACTTGACAAGACCTTCATCCTGCAGTGGATAGATAATGGTTGATGATGATGATTAATAAATGTAATTAATATTGTAATTCCAATTTTTTTTTTTATAATTAAAAGTATTTTTGACTTGAAATAATAAATTTTGATATACTGTAATATAAAAATATAATAGATAACAGTATACATATTTGAACATATCTATCAATTTATTCTAAAAATCTCATATTAATTAACCCATGCTTTTTTTCCTTATTAAAAACTTTTTTGTTAAATATAACTTTTAAGAAAAAAAACTTTTAAATTATATATGAGATAAACTAACATAGATGTATGTGATGCATGCCTTATTTTATACTTCTTCAATCATAACAATGTTGACAGTTGAATTCTAGTAGTGTTAAAAATATAGTGGACGAAGTAAATGTTAAAATAGAATTTCAATTTCCTATTACTAAAGTTGTGATCTGATTTGTATTATCTCTAGGATGTTCATTTGCACTTTTAATACTGTTGATATAACTTATTTGAATCAATGCACAATCTAAATGAAATTAATTCTTATCACTTAGAGCTTTTCATGCCTAAATTTCTTTCATATGATTTGTAAATCATATTGTTTTTATTATCATATATTTTCTCTGGAAAAGTGTATCAAATATTTATTTCTATCCTGTATAGTTAAGTGCAGTGATAGAATAGTGGATTTTTAAATTGGCTATAAATAATGGCTTCAATTGTCATTTCCAATGCTCAAACTTCCTATTAACTTTGTAGCAATAAACCATTCAATTGTTGTTGTTACTACTACTACTACTACTACTACTACTACTACTACTACTACTACTACTACTACTACTACTACTACTACTACTGCTGCTGCTGCTGCTGCTGCTGCTGCTGCTGCTGCTGCTGCTGCTGCTGCTGCTGCTGCTGCTGCTGCTGCTGCTGCTGCTGCTGCTGCTGCTGCTGCTGCTCCTCCTCCCTCCCCCTCCTCCTCATTAAAAAAAAATTAAAGTCAAAAAGTCCAACCATTCATTTTTTTTTTCTGAAAGGTAATCTAATGTTTTAAATTCATAAATATTTCTTTATTTATAATCTTTTTTTTAAATCTAGTCATTTTGCTGAATTTATAATAAATATTTTACATAAACTAATAATATTTATCATTTAATATGGCCATTATCAAGGTGCTGCCTATAATATATCCAAAATAAATATGAAACCCATAAAAATTCCACATAAACACTATCTAAAATTAAAAAAAAATTATTAGTTGTATTTTATATTAAAAATAATATAGTATTTTCTCTCTTATGTCCAATCTTGGGAATTGATTATTCTCCATTTTTAAGCATTATTCCATTTTGGCAGATATAGGAAAACATCTTGATATAGATTGTGCATTTTATTATGTACAGTTTGATTGTTTGTGATTAGTAGTAAGTATAAAGAATGAAAATAAATAGACATTCACTCTGTTTATATATTATAACCTTATTGTCAGGCTTGATCTTGATTTGTTCTGTTTATCAATGAGTGAATTAAAATTTTAAATTTCATTAAACTGTAATATTAATTATTAAAATCAGTTGCTTGAATCAGTGACATGTTGTGATGTTTATTAATTTATTGTATGAGGACAGGGAAACTTAATAATTTATCTCTCTAAGTCAATAAATAATCAGATTGTTTAACTAATATTTCATTTCTCTGTTAAGTTGTGTGTGGGCATGCTCACATATGATTTGACAGACAAAGCAATTTCAATCTTTAAACTTAAAATATTCACATAATGTAATATAGTTTAATGTCATTTTAATTAAAACAATACAATTATTTTAATATTTTACTGTTAAGCAATAGTTTAAAAACAAACTTAAAACTAGAATTATTTTAAGCCAAACAATGATTAGTAAATTAAATATATATATACTGCATTCTAATTTATTTATAAACATTTCAATTGACTGTGTTCAAGGTCAAAAGGTGGAGATTTGTTAATTTTAGCAAATATCTCTAATGACGATTAAAGACTCTGATTGGCTTATTGTTTTGCAATCAGTCCTTAATTAAAAAGTCTATAAATTAGCCTGCAAAAACTTGGAGACGGGGATTAATTCAAGTTAGTAAGGAGATCATTTCCAACTGTCATGAGAACCTATCTATCATTTAAAAGTATTTATAATTTATTATTTTTTATAAAGAAATGTATAAAGTATTTATTACAGTTACTTCATAAAACATGGAGTGAGAACTCGACTACCTTCATCCACAAAAGGAAGCATTAGGACCACAAGCTGATAGTTTGAAAGCTTAAATTCACTAATACACCAAGGTTGCAGCAAGCAAAATGTCTACCAAGATTAAGTACCAGCAGAAGGAATTCAAGAAATTTATAAGCGTTAATTGTCCTAAATTACCTTATAATTATGCTAATTATAAAAACTGTAAAATAAATAATAAATGTTGGCATTCTATTTAACATAGAAATAAATTTTGGAACTTTTTATATTAGAAGAAAATTATTTGCAGACTATATTAAAATTTATATAATTTTAATTGCTAAAATAATTCTTCTCAGGAATTTACAAGAACACCTTTATTAAAATGGAATGCTATCTTAAATTAAATATATTTGCTATTGACTTCTACTTAATGTATTGAATGCAAAGGAAATAATTAAAATTATTAATTATGTTTAAATTAGTAATACTGACTCATGTAAGTCTAAGTTCAATTCATAATGAATGAATAGACTATTAATGTTAGAGTTATTGGAAATTACTTTTACTTAAATTATTAATATTAAAAGTTATAAAGTGCCTGAATTTACACGAAAACCGGATATGACTTTTACTTAATTGTAATGGAATTGTTTCATCTCTTAAATAAAAATAACATTATTTGTGAATATTTTCTTTAAGTTCACTTTAATTCAAGATTTGTAATTCATTATAGTACTAATGTTATAAAAGTAAAAGTACAAAATATTATTTACAGGATAGTTAAATTGTAATCCGGAATTATATAACTGTATATAGCAATAGTACTTTAAAAACCAGCATTAATCTTCAATGTTAGCATTTTCTTTTAATTTTTTTTTTTTTTTTTTAAATAGTAATTAATTTAAATGATGTTAATAATTCCTCTATAATTGGTAATATTAATCACTGTATATTGAGAACATACAAGATCATTGATTTCATTAAAATATAATCAAGATAATTACTTCAAATACTTACGATAAATGATAAAAATATATTGATGATTATTTAGAAGATAGTTTTCAATACACATCAAATATCTGATGTTGAAAGCAGATGTTGACAATTTTCTGTGATTCACTTGGTGTATCTACAGGAATGAAGAAATAATTTAATCTGGATATTTATGGAAAAGAAAAAGTAATAAGAATCATTAAAGTGTTTATGGTATTAGTTTTAAAGCAAAAAAAAGTAAAAGAATAATTCTGCAGTTAAAAGTATGAAATTCAAGTTGTTTTTTTTTCACCAAAGACATATGAAGAAACTTAGTTAATAATATTTTTTATATGTATTTTATTATAATCATGTGCTTATTTGGTATTAATAGGTGTTCAGCAGTCGACTTGCTAATAAAATAAAAAAGCCAAAGTACCAGGTATTTAAAAGTGTATAATTAAGTTACATCTAATCACAAGAAAAATAAGTAGTTAAGATTATTTATAAACTTTATTATGTCTTTTTTTTTGTTTAATTGGGAAAACTGCAGTTGTCAAAGATCACAGAAAGGCAAAATTTTAATGTTTATTGAATTTGGGCATATTAAGTATTTATGATGTATTTATTATGTAACTGGTATATTACTGATAATTGTTATTCATTATTAATTTTTTTTGAGTCAATAATCACTACTTTAATTTTTACTTATTGATCTATGATTAGTTTCATTGAATTGGTCTTTACACTTGTAATGTAGGCCGGGTTCATTTTAGATTGTTGCCATATTGGCTGATCGGGACCTGGTGTGTTTTGTATTCAGGTCATCTCATGTTAAGGTGTATGTCTCTTTTACCATATATGGAAGTGTTAAGTTATTATCATGGGTGAATCACATAGATGCCCATGGATTTTGAACTCATCAGGGCTTATATTATTTTGCCAATAATTTTGTATATTTTCAAATAAGGGAGTAACTTTTCCTTCCTCTCTATAGTCTTATGGGTATTCCAAATATTGGCACCTGGATATCAGACCACCTGTATTCATACTTTCTTATCTGTTCTTGGCTCATCACTATTATATTTTCGATATATTACATGTGGCATCAAACTTCATCTCATCAGTCCTTGAAGGTTTAATAGATTGTAATGATAAAACCATCGTGAGTAAAGTTTGAGATAGATCAGAATTGTGTAGGTATTAAACAGATGAATATACTCAATATAATAGTGTTCATGTTAAGTATTAATTTATAATACTATATTATTTTGTTAGTTTATTATTGGCTCAAGGTAATATAAAATGTACATGCTATACTTAGTGTTTACTATACTTAGTTGCTAATAAAATAAAATTCTCAACCATATTATATAAAAGTTTCATTGTATGTTGAGTAACAAATTATAGATTTACAATGTTAGTGTGCTAATTTTAGATAGAGTAAAAGGATATTACCAGTCTAATCTCCAAAATAAGTAAAGTTAGGGGGTTGTTTAATCTTTAAACATGATGAAATAGACATAACCATTGATGTATTCAAAATATTCATTATCTGTATAATGCCTTGAGTTAAATGTTGTCAGCTTACCTTTATTTTGGTATAAAATATAATAAACCTATACGTGATAGATATAAAGTTAGTATATTGTAACAAGACAGGAAAGTGTAAAATAAGATAGTAAGTGTGAATAATAAAGCTGTTAAAATGCAATGATGTATTATGATTTTGATCAGTTCTAAGTAGATTTTCTTTTGTTAATTTTAACTTCATTATAATAAAAAAAAAATTTTGTATATAAAATTTTTTTTTATAAAATTCAGAAAGGATTTCTTTTGTGTGTGTGTGTGTGTAAATATTAGCTGTAAATAAATTTGTTTTGAAATTTAGTAAGTTGTTGGTCATCTTATTGCTATTGCTAGACACTTTCAACATTGTTGTTATTGCCATCATCAGCATCCTCATTGTTACTTAATAGAATTTTTTTTTTAATTATCATTCAGTATCTTATTAATAAAATTTTATTAAACATTTACATTTTAGAATTTATAATATCACACTGATGATTGATTATAAATATTGTTGGTATCATGCATGAATGTATTCAAAATAAAATATTTGATTTTAAAAGTATAATATTTTAATAATTTATAAGACATAATCATTTATTGAACTTGGTTATGTTTATCAAAGATGTCAAAGTTAAATCATTCTTGGATGATCCTATTATTATTTTAATCTTATTATTGTGATTATGATCAAAATATTATATGTTTTCTTTTAGATCATTTGATTATTAATACTATTGTTATATTTACATTACCACTATAGATCTGTTAAATTATAATAAAATTAGAGTTTTGTTATTATTATCATTAGTCAAATGAGTTAGTTATATATATTCTTTTTAATCATTCCTTTTTGTTTGATTTACATTAAATTTTCGGTTTCTAGGTAGCAATAAAATTCCTCTTGCTGATCCAGATATACATTATAAACAAACTCTTGAATTCTAAAATTCATGTGAATCCTGACAAATCATTGATTAATAATTTGAAATTTCGATTTTACTTGTTAAATTTTAGTTCTTAATTCATTTTGTACACATTACCTGAGTCTTTTACTTATTTTTTATTTTTATTGATTAATATATACCTAAAGATTTAAACCCATTCCTTGATTATTTAAATTTAGAATCCAATGCTTTTACAACATTGAATTGATACTTCGTAACCATATTCATTATCATCATCATTACTGTAATAATTTATTCTTGTCTATATTTCCTTTTATCTCTGTCATCATTTTATTTTATTTGATCATCATAATTTATTCCTTCTTTATTGATATTTTATATTTCATTATGGAATTAACCATTCATTATCTTAATAAATTCTCATCTTCCCATTCTTTAGGCTTATTTATCATTCATTTATAATAGTTAATTATTAGTTGCTTTTCAATAATTCTTCAATCTTCTATATCTTCACTCATTAGTCATTTATTTCATTTTGTTAACCTCATGATCATTTCCTGAATAGATATCTTCCTGGTTGTTAATTATATTATTGCAGATAAAACATATGTCTCTTAGTTTTATTATCTTTTTTTGTATAATTAAGGCTAGCTTAGCTTAGTTTAAATGCTATATATAATGTTTTAATTGTAAGAGAGTTAGGGTTAATGTACTGTAACCTAACCTACTCTATTCTATTCATATTCTACCTACTCTATTCTTATGCTCTATGCTATGCTGTGTTAATGAGTTGAATTTATCTTTTTGATTTGCTCTACACTATGATAGTGAGTTAGATATTTGCTCTGTTCTTGGTCATCAGTGCTAGCTGGCTGGTTGGAAAGAAAAAAAAGGAGAGACCCCCCCCCTTTTCTAAACCCTTTGGTTCACAATATATATATATATATTTAATATGATTATTACTTCCAAATGTAAGCACTCTTCTATAAAATGTTATAGCATTCTACTTCAAGTTTAAAACATCTACCAGCTCATTTTTCCATATTACTCCACAGAAATCATTTTATTTTATACATTTATCTCATTTACGATCTCCATTTTAGATCTTTTAAAATTAAGTTTTAGACTTGTCTTCTATAATTTTGTTTTTAGCCTAGTGTCACTTTACTTTCTTCATTTTCTTAATAATGTCTGTAACATTTCTTTATTATCTCATTCATGTATGCCTTTTTCTCAGCATATCTTTTCATATTTGTCTGAAATGTTTTCTTTATATCTCAGATCCATAAATGCCACTTTCAGAATACATTTGCTAAAAGTCTATTTTCTTGTATATTGATATATTTAATATTAAATTATTTCTAGCAAAAGCACTTCATCCAAGTTTAAATTTTAACATTAATTTTATTTATTATGTTTTATTCTGCCAAAGATATTTGCAGTTGCTAAACTTTTTCTAATTCATTAAGTACTGTTCTTTTCCTTTTTGAAAATTTATTGAACATAATTTTAGCCTTGTTTAGTGCTATGAATTATAATATTTATGTTATTTAGAACTATGGACATGTACTATAATTTATGCATATATGTGAAAAAGATAAATAATCCCCAATATGTGTATTTCATGCTGAATCAGCACTAATCATTTGGCCCAGATCACCATCTTTCACACATACATACAATCAGTGCTCAATTTATATTAAAATAGCAAATCTTTAAAGCTTGTCTATTAAAGTTTAAAGATTTGCTATCTTAATATAAACTGAGCACTAATTGCATATATGTGTGGGAGGTGGTGATCTGGACCAACTGATAGTTCAACACAAAATATATTGGAGATCATTTATCTTTTTTATATGGATGTGATCATGTGTATCAGTTGTACAAGATGGAATGGATAGTTATAATGGATAATTATAGGAAGCTTGAATGTCTGAGTTCAAGTCTCTCCTAATTACATTAAGTTTAATATAGACAATATACATGTATTTAAATATTGCATATATATATAATCTAATCTAACCTAAAAATATAATCCCTCTTTAAATTCAAGGAAGCTATGGGATTCCTACGTGCAATATGCCTAGCCACATATATAGGAATGAGTAATTATCACATTAGTGTTTTAAAGAATGATAATTTTCAGTCAGTAAAAAGAATAAAATTATCTTCACCACTTCTGCTCCATATTTTGTCATTGGCCATTGCGTAGACTTTTTTAAAAATGAAAATCTTACCAGATGCAACATTCATTATCAGAGAGGCCATATAGATTTTAAAAAAGACTGAATTGTATTAATAAATGTAATGAATCAGCAAGCTATCATCTATATCGAAAAGTTTTTTTACACAAATAAAAAAAAAACTTCAACTAAATTTAAATTCAAGTATTCAATCATCATATCTCAAGTTTTATTGTAACTTATTATTTTTCAAAAAAAAATCAGAACAAAAAAAAAATCCAGTCTTTAACTTGTTTCATTTTGTTCTGTAATTTCATGTGTTTCTTTTTTTCTAATTTTTTAATTAATTTTTTATAACACTACAAGAGTTGGTCAAACGTAGTTAGAGACATAATATATTACCAATAAAATACCACATTACTCCAGCTTACAATGTTGTTGTTAATCAGCATATGCTTTTTATTTCATCATTGATATGCTGCTAAATGTAAGCTTTAATAACTAAATCCATATTCTAAAAATTAATCTTGGGATCTCAGATGGCCCAGCATTTGATAGGGATTTAAGAAGCACTATCATCTGGAATCTATTAGTTGCTAAAGCTTATGTTAAGTAGCATAGCAGTGGTAAAAGAAAAAATAGACTGCTGAGAAATAATATGATGGATAGGACAGGACTTGAGTAGTGGTGAAAGGAATATATAATATATATGGGTATGGAAGAAAACTTTAATTTATCAACTAAAACATGATTTATAGAGACAATGAGTAAGTATGTGGAGGATTATTTTTATACTATTTTTGAAAGTTAATTATGCCTATTAGTTGAAAACTACTGACTAAAATTTTTATAAAACATAGTCAACTTATTCAGTAATCAAAGATGCTTCACTTAGCTCTTTACTTTTTAACATTCAGATTGGCTTATGTAAACATTTGAAATAATAAAAAGAATGATACTTAGCCACTTTGCAATCAATAGTGATAATTGTTGCAACTCAGAATCTAAAAATATCAAATGATGTTAATGATGATACAAATTTGTATTATGATTGAAAAATATCATTATTTCAAATATTGTGGATAGTTTTTTTTTTTTGTTTTTAAGATTTTTTTTTTATAGCATAAATACTATGCAAAGACAATATTTCTGTAGCCCCTACCTTGCATGAGAATGGTGTAGTGAAATTTACACTATCAAAACATTATTCACCAAATTGTTAATCTCTAATCTAATGACTGACTAATTAAAATCATTAGTATATTTTTATCAAGTGGGTTGTGACAAAGTTGTGAGGGCAGTAAGTTCGACACTTATCAATTAAACTGTAGTAATTGGTCAACTGATGAGTGCTTGTTCAGTACAAAATGTGCTGCATGGGAATCATATATCTTTCTCACATGCCCTTGATCATATGTTTATGATTACACTCTCCACAAGGTGTTATACCCAGATAAAACCCAGACTCTACCTTGCGTGAGAGTGGTGTAGTGAAAATTACATTACAGAAATATTAAATATTAATTACATAATCTCTAGTTTAATGAATAACTAATAAAAAACATTGGTATAAAAATATTTTTCTGAAGGATGTATTTAATTAGGATATTAAAAAGTCTTAATTTGACTAAGATGGTATAAAATCTAATTTTATTTTCATTAATTGGAGCAATGATTTTCCTAGTGGCATGAAAGTATTTGGTTGTGTTTATGGAGACACAAATATATAACTTTATTATTTCTGAAATATAGAATGTTGAAATAGGAACAGGAATAGCTGTAGGCATAGTAGGATAAGGTAATGATGAAAGGAGCATAAAATGTTTTGCTTTTTTATTTTGGCCTTTCAGATGAGAATGAGGCAGATGAAAAAAGGATATTGGATTTGTTTTTAAAATGAGATAGGAGAAGCCAAATGAAGAATGACTTGGCAATGGCATATTGTAAGATAATAGAAATGGGTGTGATTACAGTAATGTAGAAACGTTTCAGAGGGAAGAAAACATTTTATTTTGACATACCGTCAAAAATATTTTACATCATATCATATTTCATAATGGATAGCAAATTATAAATCTTATTTGTAGAAAATAAAATATTCAGGGGGGGGGGTATGTTGTAGTGACTGATATTATTGAATTGCCTTTTCTTATATTTGTGTTCAGTAGTTAAGTACATTGTGTGATAAATTAATTTAAGATTTTATTTAGTTGGTAAATTCTTTGTTACATTTCTGTTATTAACATTTAATTATTGTGGTCATATATACTCTTTTGATATTTATATATTTTTTAATAAACAGATTAATCTTTTTTTAAAAAAATTAATTTGATTGATGTAATTAAATAAATTTAATATTTATTTTTATTGTTAATTCATTTACATTTTAAATCATATAGAATAACAGTTAATTGTGTTATAATTTTGATATGATTATAATAATGTAATTTGATCTATTATCTAATGTAATGTTTTACACATTTGAAGAATATGAACTTTAAGAGCAATTTATTAGCTGTACAGTTAAACAAGATGACTTTATGCATATTTCATACCTTAATTTTCATAGTCTTTAGTTCAGGTTTTTTTTTTTTTTTGTTTATGTCAGTGAAAACAATTTTTATAAGATATGGGGAAGATGGATGGAGTGGGGGATATAATTGATAAAATTTAAGTAATTCATTTATTTAATAATACTTATATGGATAAATATATTTATTTATAAGAAAATACTTAATCTGTCCACACACACACAAAAAAAAAACTACTGATAGATGTTTGTTACTGCATTTAAATGTTTCATATGGAAGAAATATTTAGAAAATGAATAAAATTATGTAAAACTTATTTAAATTATAAAATTTATTTTATCATTCAAGTAATTTTTTTTCCAAAAAATGATACAATTATAGCATGTAATTTATGCATTCTGTGAGTTAGTTTAAATATAGAAAAAAGGAAATTCTTATTTTCTTGACAGGATTGGGCAACGTTTTAGTGAAGTCATGCCGAATCTATGTTACAGTGTTATTCCATGCGCCAACATGATTCTACAAATCTTCTTATACAGTCTAAAAATTGGTTTGATTGTAATGGGCTTCAAAATGATATATATTTTTGAAGCCCATTCATTATAACCATATATTATGTTATTGGACATTAAATATTTTAAAATACATACAAAATTGCCGATTAATGTATAGTAATTCAGAATAGGCAAAGCATCTTTAACTTTCAATAGTTTAATTTAAAAGGCTGATTAATGAATTCTAGCAAACTAAAACAAGTATTTTTCTAGCATTCATCAAAAATGTTTCCAAAAAACTGATTTTTGTGATATAAAAAATTGACTTGAAATTGGCAGTTTTTCATAAATTTTTTTTTTTTTTAAACTGTGGATATTTGAAAATTTTCTCTGAGAAATTTGTTTTAATTACACAATAAACATCTAAAATAAAATAAAAAGACAATGGCTTTTAACTTTTTTGAGATCCAAACGATATTATGAAGTCTCGTATATTTGCGGCCTTCATTCATGCATTAACCTAACTATAACTAACTATAAACTTTTTTTTCCCAATTAAAAGTGCCAAAACTGAAAATGTATTATTATATAATTATAAATAGAAGTTTTTCAAATGAATTAATCAATATAATATTCTGCCTGAATATAAATTTACTCTAAACACACAAATGCATTCAAAAGTATCAAAGATTAATTGACCATAATAAAAAAAATCCGAGAAAAATTAATACTCCCTGAGTAAAAAAATATATTTACATCCCACTTAGCACTTATCTTTATTGAAAATAGCAAAGATCAAATAAACATTTATTGTACAAAATAATTAGTAAATTAAATTGAATCATGGTTTCCATTTGCATGTGATGCAAAATGTAGATGATCATGCAAATATGTGCATTGTAATTAAAATATATACAATTTTTTACTATTTCAATTCAATCAGAATGCCATTGATTCTATGGGTCATGCTTGGCATGTGTGTCCTTGGTTGCTGCCTCCTGCTCTGGACCATTGGTACCCTAACTTTAACTTAGCTTGAGATAATTTAGAATTTAAAAATTTTAGGTGAAACACAAATAAATTTTTGCATTTTTAATATTTCAATTTTAAATGTATTTAATGCACAAATAATAAAAAATTGTCATATGCTAAGAAAAATATGTAATTATATACACTTACACTCCTATTTGTTGCAGATTTAAATATAAATTAAATACAGGGAAGACATATTCTAATATGAAACCTAACATTTCATGTCTTTCACTAGTTTATTGCAGTCTAGAACATATAATGTTATAACTAAACTCATGCATTTATTTATATGTCCATCATTATCCTGGATTTGAACTTTGATTTTTAAAAAGTTCATTATTGAAAAACCACTTTTGTGCAAAGATAAGTTAACTCGAAATGGAATTTAATTGTTAAAAAATTTCCTCGGTAGATATTTTTTCTCATCTATAACTTTCTAAAAATCTGTTTGTGATACTTGATTTTAATTGTAGACCAGATTGAAAATCAATTATTTCCATTTCTAAATTAGTGGCATTTTTATTTATTATAATTGCAATCTGTTGTGATATTTCAAAAATATTAGTAACCACAAATGAATTAAAATTATGAAGCAATGATTGAATTTTATGGCAATCAGAAAATATAATTTTGAAATTATTTTTAAGTTTAGCAAAATTTTTAGAATATTTTTTTGTTTTGATTTTCTTAAATTTTTTTATTTGGGATATTTACAAATGTAATTTTGATTTAAATACATTTACACTTCGTATCAATTCAGTAATAGTTTTTTTGTTTCCCCTGAGGTTTAAGATTGAGTATATTTATTTTTGTTGTTAGGTATTTAAGAAAAGTTAAATCAGATAACCAGCTATGATAACTAAATTCTTCATGAGTTTCGTTTCTGGATTTTAGAAATTGTTTTTTAGGACTTTTCCCTTGTTAAGCCATTGAACTTCAGAATGTAACATTAAAGTTTCATACTCAGCATCAAGTTCATCAGTCAGTATTTTGAATAAACTGCTCTGAAGTAGTTTGGCACATATAGAATTAATAATTTTTAGAAACAATTTTCAAGACATAGTCATAAGGCAGTACTTTTTGCTTGTTGATGTGTGATGCAGTAGTAGTGAAAGGTTTGGAAATTCAGCATCGTTCTTACATAATGTGATGAGCCCAACACCAGTACCAATCATGGCAAGTGCATTGTCTGTTGCTGTGGACACAAGTTTTTGAAACAGGATGTTAATTTCTTTAATGTGGTTTTAATAACTTGATGTATATCATCTCCACATATTTTCTTTTAATTTGAAAAGCTGACAATATGTCTTCTTTTACAAAGCAATCATTAAAGACCATTCTTATAAAAATATTTAACGGAGCTATATTGCATATGTATATTGAGTCATCACACTGTAAATGTAGAAACATACATTTTGTAAATTATTTTTGCTTGTGCTCAGATATTTTCAGATATTTCTATTCTACAAATGATTGAATTTCTGGATAATTGAACTTCTTGGCTAGCTGACATAATTTCATTCTTATTTTCAAATTCTTGAAATAATATCTGATGCTGCAAGCATTGCTTCTTTGTTTATCCTGCCAACCTCAAAACGGTTTTTGTGTATTGAAAACTATATGTGCAACTTTAAATGATACAACTGTAACAGTTTTCATTTTATTTACAATCATGGTAAACATCAGTTGTTGTGGTTTTCAATTCTTTCACTTTAAATTTTCTTAAATTACTGTTACAGTGATATTTAGTATTATATTTTTTTTTTATGAATTATTGTACAATGTCATTCTACATTGCACTTTTTTTCTCACAGCAACTGTTGAATCACAGATCCAACATACGTTTATTCTTAAAATAAATTAAAAAAATATTTCTCTTCCCATTCCTTGTGAAAATAACAGACATAACTAGAGAAACTACAAAATAATTATTAATATATTAATGAGTAACATACATAGAACAAGCATATATTTTTATACTTGGATGGAAACCACCTGTCAGTTACCGCACAACTTTGAAAATTTGCTTTGTCTAAAGAAGTATTACAAAAATAAGTGACTGTTTTCTTGGTAACTACAACTTTGTGTTGTGCTTCAATGGTATTAAAATAGAGCCACTTGGAACTACTGCATCATTGAGTTTACATTATTATTAGAAATGAGCCACTATAAAAGGTTGTGTGAGCCATCATGATCTATGAGTTGGGCATCTTTGTTCTAGACTAGCATGGTATTAATCACAATTAAAAAGCACTCATTCTACTGTCTGTTTTTACAATCTTGCATAGTTTAGCACTTAAATAGAGTAGTAGATTTATAGAACTAAAAATTCCTAGTTCAAAATTTAACACATGATTATCATACTTGCATATCACATAACTTTATAACCAACTATTCAATTATTTATTATTTATACTGATTACAGAATATCTTTTCCTGGTTGGAGCAATTATTCTAGACTTTAGCATGATATTAATCACAGTTAAAAAGTACTCATTCTACTAATGGTTTTTACAATCTTGCATAGCTTAACACATAAATAGAATAGCAGATTTATAGAGCTAAAGATTCCTAGCTCAAAATTTACATATCATTATGATACTTACATATCAGATAACTTTATAACCAACTATTCAATTATTTATTATTTATACTGATTACAGAATATCCCTTTCTGATTGGATAAAGTCGCAGACTGCAGTTCAAAGTTAACAGATCTTGGTCCAGCTTTTTTACTTTTCTATGCTTGAAATTCTTAAGAACTCCTGAACCATTTGATTATTTATTTTTATTTATTACAGAATAAATGAATGGATATTAAGATGGTGTTTTTTATTTATCAATATTTATTTTCTTTATAAAAGTTTGTATGTATTTGTTTTAAAACATACTACATATCTAGATAGGTTTTTTAAGGGTATGGTAGAATTTCTATCATCATTGACTTAAAAGAAATTTTCAATTTTCTAATTGCAGAAGAAATACTATCACTGCTATCACCAAATGACTAAAAGAAAATGGTTGCTGCTATTTGTGCAAGAAAATTCACTTGGATATACATAGTGAATTTTTTATTGGTATTATATTTTTTTACATTTCATCATCACATCAATTTTCATCACAAAAAGAATGAGGAAGAAAGATAGCTTTTCTTTTTTTTTGAGAGATAGAGAAATGATGATAGGAACACATTTTCATATATGTAATTGCATTTCTTTTGTTTATTATTTTTGTTGATGTCTTAATATGTACAATTTTCAAGTTAAATTCTGTTATCACTATGCATACAAATGTTCAAGATGTATGATATTTGATATATAATTATTAAATTTTCTGGGCTCACAACTTTAACTGTTATCATTTCAGATGAATACACTAATGATTATTACTAATCATTTATTACACTAGCTATTATCTTTATACAAGATATAACTTTAATTCTTTATTAAAGAATAATGTATCTAGCTTTATATAAATATATGAATCACTCAATCCAAGTTATTAAACAATATGCTTTACAATCTTTTATTTTCAGTATTCATGCATAGACTTAGAATTAAATGATGTGAATGAGACAATTATACCATATACCTTTTATCTCCACTGTAATGTGCTCTGAATTTGAGCTTTAATCCTCTCTAATTGAGAATTTGCATCTTATTTTTTTGTGTTTATTATTTTGTTTCTTTTTTAATATTTCTTTTAATTGTGTTGTGTTATTATGTCTTAGTGATTATGTTTATATTAGGCAATTGTCATTACAAATATATCATTTAAAAGTGCTTAGATGAAAATTATTATAAACCTAACTTAAATACTTATAAGAAAAAAATATGACAAACAGAATTCCAAACATATGACCTCTATGACTTGATAACAACTTGCTAAAATTCCATAAGAATAATAAATTAATAATGACTAATATCATTACAAATTGGTTGCTATAAATCTAAATTTTAATTCTTTTTTATTTTATTTCTATTAATATATATATTCACTGTTCACTATGGTGCAACTTAAAATAAATAAAATATCATACTGAACCATTTTATGAGAGGTCTTTCTACTAAGTAGTAAAGATGAAATTCAATTTTGATTGAAAAATAATATGGATATATATAATTTTTAATAGTATTTCACATTTAAAGGAATCATTTGAAAATTGCCGGCCTCTTGAAGGAAAACAAAATCAAGGAATTATTTAGCCTGTTTTTTTATATGATATTGCATATGAAGACATAATATATTACAAAGAACTACAGAGAACTACAACCATACGAAGATACGTGATCATTGATGGTGGTAGTTTACCCATCTTGCCAATTTTATATAACAAGATATTTTAACATCTTTAATCTAGAACTATATTGGAAGCTTTAATAGTGGTGCTAATTAGGTAACATGGTATCATGGTCATCAATAGTGGGGGATTATCATTGCTTTCCATTTTATTAACATGTTTTATTCTCCATATTTAGATCTATTTTAATAAATTCTTCCCACTATTAATTATGCATAATAAAAGTGTAATGAAAACTATTTTTTAAACAAAATTATATATACATTTATGATTTCTATCTTTTTTGAATTAACATTTGTCACATTTCAGCTATGTAAAACTTTATATAAACTACAGGAAGATGATTGAGTTCAGTAACAAGTAAATATATATATATACATTTTTTGTGAATGATTTTGGTTGGGCAGAGATTTAACACGGTGCAGATAATTGAATAAGTTGATGTGATTGGGCAATATGTAATATTTTTAGATAATCCTATAATAGATTGTGATTTTCTACTTTGATAATTCTAGTTTTTTTCCCTCTCTCTCTATGCTTTTAAATTCTTAATATCGTTAATAAAAATCTGTTCTTACCTTAATGTTTTTTGTCTAATCTTTTTTTCCCTTCTGGTTTAATACAGATTGAAAATTATTTATAAGGAGTGTTTAACTTAAAATGATATTAGAAGTGAAAAAAAAAACTTGAATACTTTGTATGCCTTTTTTCCCTTGTTTCAATCAATATTTGCTCCAACATTTGATTGTTTTTAATAATATCTTCAGCAAGAGTGTGAGAGTGGCTTGTATTAGCATAGGGCATTGTTTACATTTATAACAAGGTTTAGCAAATGGTAAACATTTTTTCTCTCTTTATCTGCCAAACATCTATACCTTTTAGATATTGAATGATAAATTAATTTTAAACCTCATTATGAGATATATATATATAAAGGATCAATATACATATAACATAAATAGATAAAGGGCTCATTATTTTTTTTTAAAATCCAAAGGGAGTTAAAAAAAATTGATTCATCATTATGTAGTATGCAGTGACTCATTCCAATCATAAGGGTTGTTAAAAAGTGTTCAAAAATATTTTTACAAAGGATTAATAAAAAAACATGTTGAGTCATTAGAAAACAAACTATTGTTTTTATGTTTGAATACTTGGATTTCCTTGTGTGGTAATTAAATCATGCCACACACACACACATTTGTGAAAAGTTTGTATTACTTGTGTGCTTACACATACAAACATGTATCCAAAATTTTTATGCACACACCTGCAAATTATAATTTTGATTTGTTATATTAAAACTTGGCATTTTTACTAAAACTGCAAGTAGAAAATCAGGTCACCTGTTTTTAATTACTTTTTTTTTTCTACTACTGACACCATTGGCTCTGTCAGAATGAAAAAAAAGTCACTTCCTGCTATTCAGATAGCATAAGTATAAAAATATATTTCAAAAATGTTCTCTCCTACTAGGATTCCACCTTTATTTTTCATAGAAGCTAGATTTTTTCCAGCATTTCATATCCTTATCCAGCATGAAATCTTTAATTTCCTACTCATTATTATCATAGTATTGTCTTAGAATAATTTCATATGTTGTTTTAAAAAAGAAGATATTCTTTTTAACAAGATTATAAAATATATTGATTATGCATTTATTGAATTCCTTGGCTCCAGTAGCCCTTATGTTTATATTTCTCCCATTCCAGCATGCTTTCACCTTGTAACATTTACATTGACTAATACCACACAGCTGATAAATTTTTGACTATTTTCCTATAATAGTTTAAAGATGAGTCTTTATCCTCATAAAATTTACTTAAATGTGCATTTAATAATACTATTTAAATAGTTAAACGTTTATAAGGGTTGGTCATGCAATTGAATTTGTATGTACGCCTAACAGTGTTTCAAACATTATGACCCTATTGTCTTATCATAATATCTCAAATATGTATGTAGGTTTTTTTTATATATATTTTTTAATCATCAAATGTATTTACTAATAAATTGATCTGATATAAATAGTGGAACTATTATATGAATGATCTTTGTTCCAAGGTTCCTGGGGATAAACTGCACTTTCAACTCATTTTATTTTAAAAATTATATATACATATGAAGATAAAACAACAATAATTAATAAAAAAAATATGCCATAACTTTTAATCATAAACATTGAACTGGGCCTCCTATGCCTGCCCAGTCATATGGAGTTTTAACATATATATAGCAAACTATGCATACATATATATATATTTATTTTTTCTTATACGCATATAAGTAGTTAAAAAATTTAGAATAACCAAATTATGGCCTCATAGAAATAACAAACTAATGAATTACTCAGAAGTCATGATTATGTTTACTGGTTATTCAGACCTATTTCAGAAGAATATCAAGCTTTTAACCTTTTGACTGTTTGACTCGTTCTTAATCGAGGCAATTTTTGATACATATTCGTAAATTCGTTTTTAATCGAGTAAATTTGACATCGCTGTAAATTGCTTAGTTTTTGGACTACGTTTACGGTTTTGACGTCATTTTTTAGAACGCAAAAAGTTTTCTAATATACTGCCATCTATTGAATTATTTTACAAGTAAAAAATCAATTAATTGATGATTTATGTCAAACAAAAACTAAGCACTGCCTTTTCACATCTTTTCTTGAATCTTATTGGCTGTTGAAATTTTGTAAACAAAAGAAAATCTGAAAAGCTCCGCCTTCTCATCATCTTTTCTTGAATCTTATTGGCTGTTAAAATTTTTATATGGCTGCCAAAAATTAAAAATTTACGAACGCTTTTGTTTTATTTTGAAAATGATAAACGAATGTTTTAGAGCATTTTAAAAATATTTTTTGATGAAATACAAATAAAATACAAATTATTTTCATATAATATGTCAAAAATAAATATTATTTTACAAAAATAGTTACGATTTTAGCAAGAATTATTTATTTATTGCAAAGTCGGGAAAAAAATCATAACGTGAAATTATGATTGCCGCTTCTTTTCATGTCAACCGTAACAAATATTTTTAAAATTAAAAATCAAAATTTATTTTGAACAAACTTTCGTTTATTTTTATAATGTGAGAAATTACTAATATACTTTTTAAAAACGAAACTAAAGTGAATATATTTAAAAAAACGGTCAATAACTTTTGAAAAATTGATACATTATTTTGTGCATCGGCTAATTAAAAGCTTTGAGTGATACCACCAGCAGCGAATGAACAATTGGACAGTTAAAGGGTTAAATCTGGAACAGCTTTTTTTCCTTTTTTTTTAAGCACCCGCATTCGTAAACTAATTTGCCAATGCACTATTTCCCATTAATTAATTAATTTACTCTCAATTTTATTTATATCTGGTGAATCTTCTTCAACAAAATATTGCAGAATAATTAAATGTATCAACATTCATTTTTATATGTAAAGAAAGAACTATGGATATTGCTGAGTTCTATTTTTAAAATATTTAATAAATAAAAAAATAATAATATACTTTATGAGCCTATTCATTTCGACATATCTTTCTTATAGTCTAACAACATATACATTTGTTCATATTACTACATTACAGACAGTAATAATTAAAGTTCTTTAAAGCAGTGGTTTTCAACCCCCGGTCTCGGACCGGCACCGAGCTGCAGAAGTTTTCTACTGGTTCGCACTAGAATGGCAGGAAAGTTTGTTATAACAAAATAAGATTTTAAACTTTTAATTAATATAAACAATTTTTAATTACATTTTCATTGCATTTTTACCCGATTAAAAAAAAAGAAACAGATCGAAAACAAAATCTAATCAAATCATACATAAATTAATTTGTTTTTCTATTTATCACAGATGTTTATGGGAGGGGGGGGTAGAATTAAATTTTTTATTTTTCTAAAAAAATTAATTTAAAAAAAAAAAGTTTTTTTATTATACAAACTCCATATATACATAACTTTATCTAAAAAAAATAATTTAAAAAAAAAAAAGTTTTTTATTATACAAACTCCATATATATTGTAACCTAATTAATGATTTCAAATAGAAATAACTAAGTAAAGGTTCAAAATATAACACTATCAAGAATTATAAACAAATTATTAATAACCAGTATTATATGAAATCACGTGAAGTGAGTACACTAGTAATTCAATAAAATATAACTCAGGTATACAGACTGTAGATCTTATCCACTTTCATTTCTTGGTTTGATGTTAAGTGCATGTTTAAACAAATACTAAGTGAATATGGTCTAGCAGGGCGCCACTAGATTATCTGAATCTAGACACGGTTATATCTGATAACCTTTCACATGTACCGGGTTTGAATCCCTTCTTGGTACTTTATTTATAATAAAATGGAAGATTTTGCTTTTTGAGCCATATCACTATATGCACTAATATTTAGGTAAAAGTAAAACATCTTTAAACCAAAGTGGAGTATACTAGACATAAATCATTTCTCAGATCTTAACATAACAAATGTGTTTCAATATTTTATAAGTTCACTAGCTCAGATTATATATAACTAATTTAGGATGGCACTTCACTCATCCTTGCATGAAATAGATGATGGGATGTGGTTATAATAATACTAAGAGATCACTAAATATTATAAAATCAATATTTATTTATGGCCTTTAAACAGTTAAACAGCTCATTAATTAAAACGTTGATGATGATGATGATGATGATAATAATAACGATAATGACAAGGGTTTCAACTACAGCTTTAGGACTAAGCCTAAACATAAAACTAAATTTTATAAAGAAATTCATAATTATTGCTTAATTTTAGCATATTTACTTATATCTTCAATAACTAATATTCAACCATTGATGATGATGAATAATCACACTTAACAAAGACTACAATTAATGAAATATATACGCCTCGTTTAATAAAACAAACTAATATTTATTACTACAGTTCTAACATATACATAAAAATTTCTAGATAATATGAAAATTGACATGAATAATAATAGTAATAATTGATTATATTACAATCCTCAGATTAATTTCACGTTCCTCCCCCTTTCCCTTCAAATGTATTTTGTATTAAGTTGGACGTCACATTGACCATGATTTTCACTCCATGAGAAAAGTATTTAAAAAAAAATATTATCTGCTCATTAGCACACATACTTTAAAAATCCAACATGTAAATAGAATAAAAAAAATGTTAGTAGAATTGAAAGAGCAAGTTTTAGAAACAAGTTTTAAATTATTTTCTCCCCCCTCTCTTCCAAGCGCTGAAATCTATACTGAACTTGAAACAAAATAATCTAATATTCTAATACTACTCATTATTTCACATTCACTCCCAATTATACACATATAAAAATATTATTATGTATGTGCGTGTTTTATCCCATAACAACAAAATATTATTAAAAACCAAAATAATAATAATATATCAGTTAAAACTAAAATCATAACACCATATAAAAAAAAATTGTTTTACACATTAATATTGTAAAATTAATAAACAAATAATTTTCATACTTTCAAGGTCATTTATGAAGCTCAAAGTTATTATTAGTAAGACATTCTTGTTTTAATCGATCTGAATAGTCTTTAAAAGTTCTTTAAATAAAATATACCACTTTATCGCTAAAATGTTTCTTAAGACTGATATCATAAAGAAAATAGATATAAAAAGTCATATTACCGATCTTTTGTTTGTGGCGAATTTTCAAGGGTTCAAACTTGTCTATATTTCTGCAGCTACTATGGGGGAACAATCTCTTTCTTGAGGTGTATAACTATTTAATGATGATGACTCTATTGAGGTTATTTGCTTTAGTGGACAATTTGGAAATCATTATATTAATTTTTCTTCTCTTCCTGTCAAGCATGTGGATGAAATACAGCAGTTGTTTTCACATTTATAAATTTTCTTGAGTTTAAAATCAGTTGTTGGAACAATTAATTGGACTTGATGATTAATATTTATCAGTAGATTAATTCATCTTCTTTGAATACAGGTGAATGCTTTCTTCCTTCTATTAAAAACATCTTATTTCTCTGGTCAGTTGAAAGGTGTAGAATATTATTTTAGACACATCTTTTCTTTCCTATGTGATGTGCAGCTTCCTCCAGATGGTCAGCAAAAAAAATGGGACATACATATAATTTTTCTAGCCCGCCATTTCTTATATTTTCAACGTTCAATATTATAGTTTAATAATCTGAATCAATCACAATAATCTTAATAATAATTCAAGACAGCTTTTTATATCCAATTTTTAGCTAACTTAACCAATCAGAGATAGCATCACTTGCTATTTTTGGACAAATTTGTTTTAATTAGATCTGTAATTTATTTTCAACTATATTATTTTTCAACTGAAAAGTTTAATCCTTTTTCCAGACACTTTTGTTTAAAAAAAATAGACTCAATCCTTATTTCCTTTCTTTTCTTTTTTTTTCTTTTTTAACATCCAGGTAACACTTCAAATCTTTGAGCTTCCTTCTTTAGATCTTGAGATAAGACAATTTCAAAAATTAGAGCTCTGACCCATTATAAGCTTCCAAAGTGAAACAATCATTTACAAAAAAAAATTGCTACAAAGATCGATATCTGATTAAACAGATTTCCTCTTTTAACAAAAAATTGTACAAAAAAAATAATTTGACAGATTTAATACTTCCTTTTCTTTCAATATTTAGGAAATGTAAATTTTTGTATGTAATGTACACACATCCTTCATTCTTTCAAATCATTCATAAACTAACCTTAAATAATATGATTGCTAGCTTAGTAATTATAACCCAATTACTTAATTAAGTCTGTAACTTTTAAATCCCAATTATAATTAAAGAAAAGCAAAATAGAAGTAGAGAATAAAATGTTAGAATTGATCAAGTATAGCTTAGTTTTAAAGAAAGTTAAAAATGTTTAATATTTGACATATAAAACAATTAAATAATTTACACATACATTGCCGATATGTATGCATTGTAACTTTGCTTTTTAAAGAAATTTAAATATTAAATAGTTTAAATGTGTGTATTACCTTTCTATCAACACACAAACAAATAAAGCATATAATTGTTGACCCATTCTCTGTCTAAAGTGTTTAAGAACTGGACCTTGTAGGGTTTGAACTTGGATGCCCTACAGCTTCATTTATGATTATATAAAAATTGTGATGATGATTTTGTTTTACCTTTTCTACATGCACATTACTATAAATTTGGCTAGTGACCAAATTGTAATGGCACAATATATAACTTTATCTTGTATATTTAACATTAAATACAGATATTACATTTATCATAATCATTGTCATGTAATTACACTAGCTGTGATATTTCCCAACATTCAGATGAATAATATTTTATTCTTATAATGTTTTAACAATGAAATAATAAGCGTAGAAATGCAAGCACATTAATGAGAATGATTGTTATTGTACTGTTTTCTGTAGCAGTATGACTGCACAACTTGAGAATGTGTGTTTAGCATGTCAAAGTAAAGAACATCATTACAATACACAGTAATTAGTGTGCTGTTTTGGTCATTTATAACAATTATGCTCATCTAAGGCTAAGCAGTTTACATCTTTAAGAAAATTTATCTGTAAACTTCTGCTGCTCTGCAAAACCTTATCTTTACTTTTACCAGTCTGCAGGTGTGAAAAGGTTGAAGACCACTGCTTTAAAGGAATTGATTATCAAGTTTCTGTTTAGTTCATTTTATGTTTGTATATTTAAAAAGGAAGCAAATAAAAAAAAAGATTTTTATAAACAACTATTTCTCAAATATTATTGCAAATTTTTATATAGTTGATTCGTAATGTTACCATGGTCATGAGTTTTAAAGTTGTACCTTTTCCATTATTTTGTCTGCAATTTGTCTCAGGAATTCATTTATCAACCAGGTTGTTTGTGTGCTATAGATAAAGTATCATTTCAGGAATAGGGTTCAGAAGAAAACATCAGCAGATGTATATATGGGATTTAACCACACACATGGATTATATATCGGTATATATATAGGCTTCCATATTGTTAATAATGCCAGTTTTAATTAGCACAGCCTTTGAACTCTCAGCATTTGGAGCATAAGTTCATCAGCAGCAGCTTCACTCTAGATTGGTTTCAGCTTTTGCATTTGTCTCTTTTAAAGTCTGAGGATCACTTTATATACCCTCCTGCCATCCTCTGTGCATATCATTTATCACAGCTTTTCTTTCTGTGGTTATTCAATCCTATGCAATTGTTATTATCATATACATTTTTCTTTTTATTTAGTTTTAAATAAAATATATAACTAAACAGATATTTTTATCTGTTTTATATGCATTATACATATTTGGCTGCAAAATTAAATACTTTTAACTGCAGAATAAATTTGTGTACTTTAGAAAGAAATATAACACATACAAATATATTAATATATATTTTTTAGAAGGTCAAAATTATGTATTTTTCCCGTGATCTAATATTAAGAAGATTAAGAGAAAAAAACCCATTTAGACTGCAGAAAGTTCAGCATGTAGGCATTATAGGTGCCCATGTCACCTTCCTTATTTTCTAATGTAAAAGCATTTGCACTATTTTGTCTAATGATCTGTTTATAGGCCTTCATATAAATTATGAAATATTTGAAAATATGCTTATCCAAATATGTAGCAGGTGTGACTCTGATCTATATCATCCCATTTTTGAAGTATCCTTTGTTTCTTCACTCTGCTTTGCATTTTAAATGGCATGAAGTTTGCTTTTGATCTTGTTCACTATCAATATGCTCCTGAATAATGGGCAATTTAGTTTTGTGTAACCTAGGTACTTTATGCCCAAAATGAAGTCTAATTGGTCCAAGTCCTGTGGACTCACTGCTAGTCCAATTAATGTAATTAATTACATGTGGGATTTGCTTTACCCATTTTCATTGGTTAGAAGACATATACTTCCCTGAATAATCTCAGCTTATGCATAATGTGTTCATAGAGATTGGCTTGCAGATTACATTATAAATGTTACAATATGATTGACTCCCCTTTTGTTAATCCAATTCTTCCATTCTGTGGATATACATGGTCTAACATTTGGCAGCTGCTTTTCTCACTACAAGTAAAATCCTGGGTCTCTAATATCTGCATATTATTTCTGGCATTAGCCTGTGGCACTGGATAGGCAGCCACATATTTGATAAATACACCATATGTGACCACTAAATACTTCATTCTTCTAATTGAAGGTGATGGTCCATAAAAGTCTATAGCTACCAACTCATTGGGTTTCTGGGGAATGATGGGTTTTACTGATCACTCATACTTATTTATTGATTTCGTTTTTGGCAAAATTTATACCCATTCAATATAGAGACTATATTGGATTGCGTTCTTGACCAGTAAAATCAAGTTTTTAACTTATTTTCAATTTTATTTGCACCATAATGTTCATATAGGCAATGGATATACATAATCAACTGGTTATGCACATCCTTAGACATCACCATTTCTTATATATCCTCATTTACATTGATTTTATGTTGGAGCACTCCTTCTTTTGGCTGATATCATTCTTGGCAGATTTCATTATGATTGCCTTTCATTGCAATTTTGTTTTGTAATTTACCCATTAGATTTTTAATTAGTTCTTTGTATGGGGTGGTGGTTCTTTTTTGCTTACTTGATAGGTGATACAAATCTTTTCCCACAGACTTATCCATATCTAGCCTGCTGATTTCCAGCCATATGTCATCAATTTGTAAATGGTTTGAACCAGAAGGAACAGGATGACAACTCAATGGGTCAGCCACTACATTTTCTGATCCCTTACTATATCTAACAGTATAATTAAATTCCTGAAGGATAAAGCTCCAAGAAACTAGTCAACTATTGGTCAGGTTGCTGTGATTTATGAATATTAGCCTTTATTTATTAGTAATGACAACAACCTCTGATACTATTAGAAACCGTCAAAACTTCAGGGAAGCCCACACAACTGCTAGTGCCTTTTTTCAGTGACATTATGGTTAATTTCTGGGTTTTTCACTGATCACCTGTTAAAATAAAGCATTCCAGAATGGCCATCCTCCTGGACTTGTAATAATGTGACCCCCAATCCATATTCATTGCTGTCCATACATTCAATAAATAGCTTCTTAAACTCTGGGTATGCCAGCATTATCTGTTCTAGAAATTTCTTTTTAATACACTCACAGCCTTCATTATGCATTGGTTTCCATTTCCATAGTACATCCTTTCATAATAACTGCAAAAGATTCCACATAATTCCAAAAATGACGAAACTTGCTTTTTTATTCTAGGTATAGGGAAATTCTTGATGGCTTGAATTTTCTCTGGGTAAGACTTAATGCCTCCAATACTCATCACATGTCTTAAGAAACTACTTCTGCAACTATGATACTCTTCAACAAATTAATTCTATTGACTTTGGTTTTACATTCTGAAAAAAATAGTTCTAGATATTGGATATGTTTTCCATGTTGCATGAAGCAATGATTACATTGTCTATATACATAGTAACCAAGTTTTTTATAGCTTGTGATAGCACTTAGTCCGAACATTTTAACAGTCCTGCTCCACTATTTTTTAATAAGAGTGGCATTTTGTTAAATTGATATGAACACCCGTATTGCTAGTTTTTGGGTTGCAATTTGATTTGCCAATGACTGGCTGTCAAATCCAAATAAAGATGTTTTTTTGCTTTAAATTTGATCAACAGATCATTAATTGGTGGAAGTGTATTGCTATCTGGTATAGTAATTTGGTTCAGCTTTCTGCCATCTAAGTGCAGTCTAATGAAATCAACTTTTTTTTGCACTATCACTAGAGGATTGTTGAATGGTGAATAACATTTAGTAATTATTCTCCAATTTAAGATTTGAAGTAATTATTTTTTGACCTCTTTATCTGATGTTCATATCCTGATTTCCTAATGCATTGGATAAATTATACTTCTTAAATCTAGTTTGCCATTTTCTTCTACAAGTGATAAATTTCAAAGCTTGGCAGTCTCTTCCTGCCATTCTACATCATTTTGTAGGCAACATACCTCAGCTGACTGACACAAATATTGAATCCAGATGGTTACTTCATCCTTATAGGTAATCTGATATTTTTCACAATCCATTATACAACCAGTCTTATGCATGAAATCAGAATTTAGAATAACATAATGCACTAGTCATTTTAAAATCAGCAACATGTGTGTTATTCATTTTTTCTACTCCTATCTGCATCCAAACTTGCTTGGTTACTATTTTGGCTTGTCTACTATTGGCTAGAGCAACCTGTACTTATTCCAATGGTAGGATTTGAATATTAGGATTTTGTTGATAAATGTTCATATATGGCTTCCAATATTACAGATATCTGATTGCCTGTGTCAACCAAAAAATTTACCTTTATGTGATTTAATTGTATCAGGATCTTGGTCCAGCTCTGTAAGGAAAAATTAAGGGGTTTCCTGTCCCCTTCATAGATTAAATTATTTAATATTGTTCTTGCACTCTTTATTGTTCATTTATATCATTTTTGGATCTTCAGTTGAAGAGTGTATTCTTCAGGTTTCCTGTAGTTTACCATCTTTCATCTTTGATTTTTTAGCATTGTCTTGAATTCTGTTTGACTTCATCTGGTGGTGGTTGCTGCTGATGCTTTTGATGTCTTACTATGTTCAAACCACTTTCAGTTCCACATATTACACATGTTCTCTTCATTCCACATGTAGATCTTTTTTTATACCATGGTGGATACAACTCTCCACTTTGGTACATTTTAAAGGCATTTATTTGTTGATTATGTCTTCTGGAAGGGAACTTGTTGAAGGATTCGAATCCAGCCTTTTCATTATCTGTTTTTCTCTTGTCAAAATCTGCCAATTGTTTTATATCCCATGCCTACCAACAGATGCTTCACCTAACTTGGCAAGCTACACCTTATGATTTTTGTCTGATTTTCAGACTGGACTATCAACACCTGAAGTTTAGCCACCTTCTAAAAATGGCATGTATGACTTACATGTTTGACATTTCTCTTGCAAAATCTGGTATTTTATTTTCTCCTGGTCATCCTTATTTTAATAGCACCTTACTAACACTTGTTTTTACTGTGGGAAACTACTGGGTTTCTCAAGTCATCCTCATTTGAATAGCATCTCACTAACACTTGTTTTTACTGCTGGAAACTACTGGGTTTGTCAAATAATAACTCCCATCAGTATTTTAAGATGTACTTTGCAAGTGGCTAGTCACTATACTTAGTTTAGCTTCCTCTGCCATGGTATTGATATCAAATTATTTCCAAACTACTTAGGTACTCTACGGTTGATCTCCAGTGTGACTAGAAACATATTTTTAAAAACTTTCCACCACACTCGACATGAAATTTTGTCTGTCTAGATCTATTTTCTGCTCTCATCCTGAGCTTTTTCACTATTAATCTTTTTTTACTTGGCTGTCTTTAGCTTTTGTTTGCAGTACTTTGGTCCATTGTGCTAGGCTACCAATCTTTTTTATATCTTTATGATTGTTTTTTTTTATTTTTATGGCACATTAATTCCATTTCATCCTGCATTTGTTTCTTCATACTCAAGAATTTTCCCCTATTCTCTTGTTTATTAATGTTGATGTTTACTTTTAATTTGTTCAATTTTATTATTAAGGTTAACTAATCCCTCATCTAATGTCTTTAGTCATAGTGTTCCTTTTCTCCTTTAAATATCTTTTTAGTCACTGTCTTATCTTTGTCATCCAATTCCTTAAACCTCATAAGCATTTCTGGCTGAAATTCCTTAAAATATCTAATTGTATCGGTTTCTAACTGAGCTGTTCTCTACCTAGTTCCCATTTTGCTGATATTTGATTATTGCTTTTAATTATTTTACTATTTCTTAATTTCACATATATAGTATATTTTATTTATTTCTAATGTTAACAATATATGCATCAATCCCCTTTCCTTCTATTATCTTATTTGCTTTTTAATAGTTTAATCATACCATTTATCCACCTATATCTATATCCCTATTGTCTGCTATTTTACTTTTACCATTTACTATTTATTAACAGTTTGAAATAATTCCTTTAGTTTAACCAATCAATCTTTACCTATATCTGCTTCTTCTCGTTTATTTATATATAAGTGGCGAGAAAAAAATCATATAAAAATAATCTTCACCTATATCTGTTTCTCCCCATTTATTTATATATAAATGGAGAGCAAGAAAAAAAAATCAAATAATCTTTACTTATATTTGTTTCTCATTTATTTATATACAAATAGAGAGGGAGAAAAAGAATCAATTAAGGAAAAATCGTACAAAACAATTTCTTTAAGCTAATAAACAATTACTGTTATACCTCACAAGTTATGTGCATTTCTCTTTGGTCACTGTGACTCCTATCATTGGGCTTTTCATATTTCCTTGGCCCCACATTAGTGATCCATTATTATGAGTCTCCCTATGTTAACCTAGTTATACAAGGTTTTAACATATATATCAAATTACACACATATATGTACTTATCTTTATACACACACACACACATATATATATATAGTTAATAAATTTTCTTTATACACACACACATATATATATATAGTTAATAAATTTAAATAACCCAATTTTAAATTTAAATAACCAAATTTTGGCCTCATACAAATAATAAACTAATGAACTACTCAGCATGAACAGTCAATTTTTAAAACTATATACATCTATTTTTTTTTATAAATGTGTGAACGGTAGTTGTTCCAACTATGTCATGTGGCCGCTTGATGGCGCTGTTGCTTGCAAAAGCACAGAAATATGCCATTTACATGGCCTAACATACAGCCTCTAGAACAGTTCTGTTCATATTAGCTGTTAGTAGGCATAGATGCCATTGCACACTGCATTTCTCATCACTATGTAAATAGTGCACACTTCATAGATCATTACCATAGAATTTGAGAGTGTATGGAATTCAACAGGCCATAAGTGTTTTTATGTGCATTCGAATTAAGGAACTTATATCTTACCCGACATACTATTACATACTAATAATTATCAGTCCATCGTCCCATTTCTCTACACATGTTTGAAGGTGAAAATAATTGCAAAAAGGTAGGTCATTGAAGCATTTCACATAAGTCACGTGAAAAGGCACATTTGCGGGAGAACAACTATGCGAGTAATACAATGGCTGCCATTATTCGTTTTTGAAATCATAATATCTGTTCACTCAGACTAGAGCATGTATTGGCCACTTTTTCAGATTGTCAAAACCATCGGAGTTCCCCTGCACATTCGAGTGCTATGCATTCAGAAAATAATACACATGTTCAAACTCTTTGTTTTATATATTTTTAAAATGTAAATTCTGTTAAATACCATTGGAAATTTTTTCAAAATACTTTGAAAAATTGGCCCGGTAATGTTACATTTCATTATTTTTGCAGCCAACAGCACCATCAAGTGCTCACATGACACGGTGTGAACATTTATATGTTTAAATTATAATTGCAAAGACAAGAGATAATTTATTGAATGAATTATATAATAATAATAATAGTAATAAAAGGATAATAAATAGAAATAAAATTATCAAATTAAAGGATTTCATTTTATCTCTCGTTTAAAAAAATATATTTAATGAAAAAACAATTTATTTTTTATCAAAGTATAAGTTCAAATAATAATATTTATAAAATTAAGACTCAAATTTTTAATTAAAAAACAATAAAATTATTGATGGTTAGGCATTTCCTGTTTGACTCAATATAAATTTTCTGCTAATTAGTTTTTTTTACAAAAAAGCAATTATGTTCAGACAGAAGTCATAGGTACTTATATACATATTAAGAAACAAATATTTAATATTTTTACAGAAAAAATTAACAAGTAAACAAAATAAAAACTTACATTTTTTGTTATTGCAATCCCATTAAAAGCATATTTTCTGCATAGAAAAGTTTTTTTTTTCTCAGTAGGGATTTTGGTTTATCAACAACTGCTGATATCTAGGAAATAGAAATATAATTTTAATCTATTAATTGATTTCTAATTGTAAAAATCACTTAAACTCTTTAAAAAGTTACCATCAATTGATCTCAATGGATTCTGGCCATTAAAATTAATATCCTACTTTACAGTAACAGTGGAACTTTAACAAGCTCACCTTTCACCATTAGATATAAAGTTTTATTTCATTTAAAATATTCTCATTTACAATATATTTGTAATAGGAATGCCATACACACATAGATGCAAAACTGAAATATTTTGAATTAAAAATATCATAAAAGAGGGTACCAAAGTCATTAGACTAACTGATTCTGTGTCAAGCACATCTTAACTTATAAAGCAATAATTACTAGATTGAGATTAAGATTTCCCATTAATCTATTTTAAGAAAATATTCCTCCTGGACTTAATTAAGAAATAAGCATATTGGCAAGGTAATTTATACACTACTCTAAAACTAAATAATAAAGTATAAAACTCAAAATTAATAACATAACTAACTAAAAATCAAGCCCATATAATGAAAGTTTTATATTAGTAGTAAAGGTTTATTACAACCCATTAAACATTTAAATACTTATAATAATAAAATTATAATATTGGAAAGAAACACATGCATACTCAGATAATTATTTTACCCATTGAATTCAAATATGTTACTTTGAAGTATTAGATAACAAGTGTCTCTTTTCTTTTAGTCGACTGTAACAGTTTACTATTTAAAATTCAGTTTGCAAATCTTTTATATAGATAGATGTTATGGCCATTAACTTACTGGTAAGGTTCAAGTGTTTATGTAGGTGATTGATCGATCATCTTGGTAGTCCGATTTCTTTCGATGGTTCATTTCTTCCACAGCTCTGATCCATATTAAGGTAAGGCTAGATGAAGATTTAGGTGACTTTTCTGAGAGAAGATGCTGACAAATGATCCGGTTCTACTCATATGTGGAGAATATGTTCAATTTCTAAGTGGCAACATTTTATTCTTAATATAAAAAAAATGCTACATATGAGAAACACAGGTGAAAAAAAAAACTTTCCAAGCCCAACTTGTCCGTCCTTTTTATACTCCCGATCATTTTTGAGAAGTCCTGAGCATATTTTCTTTATTTTTTGTTTTATTATTCTATAATCTTTCTCATTATTTCTTATTTTCAGCCAAAAGTTTTTTTTTTAAATGACATAATTCCGCCATCTTTAATTAGCTTTAGAAAGATTTTTCTGATGTAATCCTTTACATTTGGAATTTCCTTTTGTTATCTGGATTAATTAATTTATATGCACTTTCTAATATTAATGTTACTTTGATTAAATTACATAGATAAATAAGAAACAAAGATTAACTTTCATTGTACTTTTTTTTTTAAAATATTACCAAATGCCAAATATATTTGTACAATATATAAATAAATGGTACAATGTATATATATAAGCCAACATTTCAACCAGATCACACTGGTCATCAACTGGGTATTTATATTTGTCATCCAGTTGATTACCAGTGTGACCTGGTTGAAACAGGATGTAACTGGATATTTCATTTATATATATGTAAGCAAAGGGAATAATTCATCCTCAACTCAGACTATGAATTAAAAGCACCCTGAAAGTTGAATAAAGGATCAAGAATAGAATTAATCAATCTATTCTTGCAATTCTAATGTTTATAAGCATATCCTTGTCAACAGTGTTGATAATCTAGAGTGGAATTAATTTATTAGCCAAATGGAATATGGCACTAAAAAATTATTAAACTCATAATCAGTTATACAAGGCTAGAGACAGACACTTTGATTATAATAAATAAATAAAATTTAATAACTAAACTTTGAAATTAATCATTGCTCAATGTATACCTAAATAAAAAGAGTAAATCACCTTACCCCAGGCTATAAATTAAGAGGCTCTAAATGTTGAATAAAGGATCGAGAATAGAATGAATCCAACTATTCTTGGGATTCTGATGTTTATAAGCATAACTTTGTCACAATTGTTATTAATTCAGTAATGTGAAATTATATATATATTAATCACTAAAATATTTTTAAATACATGTATATAAAACTTAAAAAGATAAAAATTTACAAATTATAATAGATAAAATAGAAAATTAAAAAAATAAAATATAAACTATTTCTAATAAAATTTATTTTATATAAATGTATAAAGCTTGATATACTTACATAAAAATATTTTATATATTCAAAGAAAGTATTAATGTTTACATGGATTACAATATTACTTAATTGAAACTATTATGAATCAAGTCACATAGGATTTTTTTAAAAATAAATTATACCAATTTTGTCAACACATGTTTTAATAGTAGAAATAAATCTACTAAATGGATTTAAACCTCTATGCCTTTTTTATTTTTTACATGAAATTTTGTAATAATTGTGGAATTCCAATACACATAAAGAGGTACTTCTGATTTAAGAAGATATTTCACATGATTAAATTTCTTCTGTTTGACATAAACTTCATAAATTATGTAGTACTATCTGTCCTCACAGCTTTACTTGTATTAGTAGAATAATGTTAAAAAGTATAAAAGAATATTATATACTTGATAATTAAAATATATTTATGTAATATTTGCATGAATTAATGATACATGAATTATTAATAGCAGTGTTTCAAAAAAATATAACTTTTATATAATTTTTAAAATGGCTGTGAAATTTTAACATAATATTTTCACATGATCACCATTGCCTTCTGGCATCCATTGATTACTCTGGTTGGCACAGGGTGGCACTACTGTATGGAGAGTTTTGCTTTGTTTATCATAATATTTTGTTCATAATCCATTTGCAAGTGAGAAATTAAAGATGTGATAGAAAGAAATTTCATTAATTTAAAATGTATTTACAAAATAAAAATTTACTTTTTATTACCAAAAACTATAATGCTTTCCATTTCTCTAATATGTATTTCAATATGAAGGCCACAATATACTTTGTCCTCTTTTTCAAAAAAATTTTGGTCTGTAGTCTCTTTTTATATTAACATCTGTAATTTTTTAATCAGTTCTGTTCTCTTTTTGCATTTTTATAAAGTCATTAGAAAATGATTAGGATTATCTGTGCATTTTTATACTGCAAATTACTGAAGTTTTAAAACAATCAAGTATTGTATAGAAAACATTCATAGCCTATGTAATTTTCTATCATAAAATAAAATAATATAAGATTCACCAAGATTGAAATGACGCCATACAATAAGCAAAGAATATTTTAAAATATCCCTAATAAATTGATTTTTGTAACACCCAAAAATAATGTGGAAAGCATAATTTTGTATTAGTTTCAGATTTAATATTATATAATAGTAATTCAATTCTATTTTATTGGAAATGCATATCAACAGCAGTTAGCCAATTTTAGATTGTAGAATATGGAAAAAATTTAAAGGAAAAAAAAAACCTTTGAAATTTCCTCACTACAACTGAAGTAAATATTCCAATATCTAGATAAACATACTACATACAGATATGGCAGTTTGTTACTTTGAAAGATGTTTCAGAATCCTATAAGTTCTGCAGAATTCATATGGAATTAATACTCTGAGACAAAGTGGTAAGCACTGAAAATATTTAAAAGTAAAAATCATGATTTTAGAAGCATTTCTGAAAGATATACATATATATCTTCAATCATTGGTAAGAGTGGAATGTTTTCACATGTGTATTTTCTGTATGCAGTTTTTGCTATGTCTATGATGGACTTTTATAAACATTACATAGTTTCTCATTCTTCCATCACATAAATAATAGAAAATTTTGTTATATTAGCATGACAGTGTAATGGTGTATAATATTGTAGGACAAACTCCCTTTTTTTGGCAGTGAATTGTTGATTGAAATCATGATACATCTTATAATGGTAATCATTTAGTGGGTGCTCAGGGATATTTATTCACACTTGCAGGAGACTTACAACTATTACTGAGAACAAGCAATAAAAGAGGAAGAGGATATGAATCAGTTATACATATATGAATTTACTTGTACAAAAAAAATTTAATATAAAATTTGTATAGTTTTAATGAATGAATAGTAGATTTTTTTCCTTTCTCTCCTTAACAATATTAATAAAATAATAAATATTGCGTGAACAAAATTAAATAAAAATATGTTATGTGTGTTTTTTTTCCAGAAATAATACTACAACTGATAGATTATTAAAAAATGTAGAAATTTAAACAAGAAGAAAAAAAGGTACTTTAGTATTAAAGCTGCAACACACCACATGTATTAGATCTACTACACCTGTTCACTTTCTTATCAATCTGCTGATAACTTCGTATGTGTACACAGATCTTGTACATGACCTTTTTTGGAAAAAAAATGTGTACATGGATTTTGTACCTGGTATTTTGGAAAGAATTACAAACTTATCAGGAGATTGTTGCGAATGTGAACAGGCACAGTAGGTCTAATACATGCTCTGTGTTGCAGGATTAAAAATAAGTAAAAGTAAAAAAATTGTAAAACATAATAAATATATAGATCATTTTCAATAACAAATGCATTCAAATATCTATGACTTTCAACATTAACAAGTTTTTTTTAAAAAAATGCAACTTTCACAAATATGTACGACTTTCAACATTAATAAGTTTCAAAAGAAAAAATACAACTTTTAAGAACAACATTTAAAATAAAAAATAAAATGTGATTTGAGATATTACAATAATGACACCACTAATCAAAAAAATAATTAGTTTAAATATACACCAAACAAACAGTAAATTGTTTTGATTTTTAAGTAATTTGGATAAAAATATATTAACTATGTTCCTACAACACTTGCCATGTAATATATAATGGGAATTTATGTGTTAAAACCAAAGTTTTCACATATACTATTACCACAGAAAATGGAGATCTATAGTAAAAATTTTCCCTTCGAAAAAATACCACATGATTGCAAAATATGCTGGGATTTTCCAAGAAGTGCCAATAAAGGTTTTTTTTTTAAATAAAGAAATTAAGCCAAAGTACAAAAAAAAATACATATTAATTATTAGACTTTTATTACATTTTTATTTTCTTGGAGTAAACATTTCTTTCATGTTGTTAAGTATTCCATGAGAGTCTCAACTGTCCTGTCTTCAATTTTCATAATAAAACATCCACCTGTTTACCTACATAAGCCACTAAACATCCACAGCGCAGGAAGTATTTGGTCTGGTTGATTATTTTTTCTGGAAAATAGGCTCTCATCAATTTTCTTTTGGTTTTTCTGTTTTAACATAACAGTGGTACAAACTGCATCCATTTCGGTACTTGGTAATTTCCAAATATTCATCATTTTTTGACTATAAGAATTCTTGAATATGCAATCAAAAATGCAATTAAAATCAAAATGCAATGTAATATCTTTTGTCAGAAAGACATCTAGACAATAACTGAAAATGTTGAAGTATTACAAAAAAAAATATCATGTTGATTAAAAAAAAAACAAATTTCACATATACTCGCAGGGATTATTTTCTTTCAATTTGATGTCATCATAACATTACACATTTATTGTGGGTGTAAAAAGGCCTCCTATCTCCTCTACATTGCAGCTTCAATACTAAAGCCAGTTGTACAATTATAAATTTTATTACATACAACAATATTAATATTAAACAACACTACACTAGAGAGGTGGCATTTAACGTGGCAATTGAATTTTTATTGTCTATAAAGGAAGTTAAAGAAAAATAGGTAATGTGTTTTAGTGTAGTTTTTTGGCAAATAAAATCTACTTAAAATAATTACTTCATGTGTGTGTGATTTCTCTAAATAATACTACAGATAGTTTTAAAAAATTTAGACAATTTTAATGAAATCAAAAATAAAAACACTACATCTCAATGCCAGAGTAAATTCGTATTTGCACAAGTAATTAGCATAATAGCATTTTTGTTTCATTAAAGGTATTGAAAGTTTTATATTAATATTGTTAAGCTAGGGGAATGAATTTACTTATTCATTAAAACTATGTAAGTTTTATATCAATATTACTTTGTGAGATTGATTTATTTGTACAATTGATTCATTTTTTTTTCCAATTATCGAATGGTATATTCAATAGTGGTTCTATAGCTATCCCAAGTCTCAGTAAATATCCCTTAGCACATACTAATTGAATACGTGATATTCTATAAAATCTGCTCTTAGCCAAGGAAGGTATAGCATTGTATTTTTAAAAACTCTGAGCTTATGATTTATCTTTACTTTGTTCTATATTAAATTTGAATAACATAAATTTTCCATTTTATGAAATTAATTTTTTTACCTATTGCTTACTGACATATATATTTTTAAATAATATATTTGCGATTTCTTTAAAAAGCTTTAATTTTTCTTCCAACGTTTTTTATTTTTAAATAATAAAAAAAGAAATAGGGTAATGAGTCATAATTTTATTGATTTAATAGTAACTTTAATAATATTTAACATAATTTTTTAAAATATAAATGTCTTCGGGGCTGAAAAAAAAGAGCGGCAAATCTATAAATTTTAAATGATACATTCATATACATTTTTTTTTTTTTTTTTGTCTTAAAACAAATTTAGATTTATATTACAGATTTCTTTTTTAGGAAAGGGAAAACAAATAAGCTGCATCTACTTATAAAAAAAAAAAATTCTGATTTTTTTTTTTAAATATTAGAAGAAAGAAATTGGAAAATAATTTTTTAAAGAATTACTTTTATATTTTTTCTGTTCTTAAAGAATAAAGACAATTTTATTTTTATAGAATATATATATATACCATTTAAAATCTAATGTAGTGCTTGCCAAATTATGTTTCATAAAAACAATTACAATAAAGTAATGAAGAGATATTTTTTGTGTGGTAAAGGTTTGACAGGAAACAATAAATATTTTTGGCGAATTTGAAATGTCTTCACTCTTATCTTAGCAGTTACATCATTTGATATGGCTAAAAAGTCTTGCATTCATCTTTGAAAGTTTTTTTCAATATGCATTAGTCTCATGTAAGGGGATGACATATTGGTTTGACAGTATGTCAAGTGGTAATGTAGTGTATATTGTAAGTTGTTAATAAATCTAATAAGTAGTGTACTAATCATTCAATCTATTTGAATTTGACAAGATATATATCTGAAATGGTTTTTTTCTTCTCATTTTTAAACTTATGAGCATGGTGGTAATATAGAAGGGTTATTTATGTTCAACAAAATAATACACACGCATATTTTGCCTAATGTTTCACTTATTATAAGTTTGAATAATCAGTAGATGCTAGATAATAATGCTTTTTACATTCTTATTCAGTACTGTCCTATCCATATTCCTAAATTATTTTTTGCTTTAATCTCTAAGTATTTCATTGAAAGCCTATTTTATTTTATTCCAGTTCTTGACTTGTTATAACTTTGAATAATCAATAGATGCTAGATAGTAATGGTTATTAAATTTCTGTTCTCTATTATCTTATCCATATTACTGTACTACTCTTTGTTTTTAACAACTGGGGGTTATGTGATTATTTGGGGGGGGGGGTTATATTATTACAATTTAAATTTTGTTCATTTTTAAAAATATTCTTAAATTTGGATTTTTGTAAAAAATAAATAATCCAGTTTGATCATAATGGTTTGTATATAATTTTCATATAATATATATGTTATAATATTATAATTAGATGTTTGTACACCTTTACCCCACTTAGCGATTGTCTACTTAGCGATATTTCACAATAGCGATCATCATCAATTTGTACCCACTACTTCGATGTGCAATCGATTATTCGCTATAACGATCGGGAAAAAAAAAATTGGCAGCCATCTTGAATTTTGCATCACTGATGACGTCAGAGATAGCTATATTATACCCAAAAACAAAAGTATATTATTGTAATATGTATACAGGTAATGACTTTGCTGTAATTCTATACACAAACAATATTTTATTCATAAAACCCTTAAAATATCTATAATTACTTTATCTATAATATATCATATATAATAAATAACACAGCAAATGTTCATCCACTTTTTCTTTTAAAATACCTATATATGTTCTACAATAATATCAACAAATTAAAAATCCTTCTCCTTTTTCTTTTCAAAAACATTATTTTCTTATCTCAATACTAAACACATACAATATATATATATATATATATTTATATAATACAAAAATACCATCATCACAAACTTTCAGGAAAACACTAAATATGAATATTAAGCTGCGTGTGTTTCTGAAATACGATATATTATTTTTAGAAAACCTGGATAATTATGTAAAAATAGTTGTTGATTTTGTAACTTCGTTAATCAGAAGAAAAACAACATTTTAAAACGATGTCGAATTAGAAAAGTTTAAAAAAAAACAGATTGCATTTAATTAAAAATCTTTCTACTCGAACGGTGGGGGGGGGGGGGGCGTTATTGCATTACTAAAAATATACAGTAAGAAAAATAAACCTACCTGTATGTATTAGAAAATTAGAAGTTAGATTTTTTACTTTGAAAATAAGTTGATTTTTTTTCTATATGTTCAATTAAATAATTAATAATTAAACATTGTTTTTTAATTTGAATAATTTCACATAAGTAATAAAATAAATGTATAGTAGTAATATATACTGTAATACAATTTTTTAAAAAAAGCATTTCAGTATAGATTTTTTTTTCATTACGATGAAAAACTTCCGTGGAAGAATATAAAAACTTTTAAATTCAAATTTAGTTTCATTGCTGTTCTGTACTTTTTAAAGTGAAAATATGCATTTTTTTTCCTAGTGATATAAAACTTTTCTTTTTAGATACCGTATTTAGTCATCATTGTCATGAAAAAAATCAAGAAAATCTTTGAGCCTGGAAATCAATGTGGATATTTTACGTCACTGGAACTGACCAATTTTTTTCCCATAGACCCCCATTATAATTACGTATTTTGTCTACGATATTCTTGCTTAACGATGAGTTTTAGAGGACCAATTGCCATCGCTAAGCGAGGTAAAGGTGTATTTCTAAATATTCAATTATAAGATTATATATATATATTGTACCATTTATTTATATATAGGGTACAAATTACTATTTAATATTATGTATCATTTAAATAAAAAAAAGAGAGAACCCGATCTTTAATTTTATTTTTGTAATATAATGTTGTTTTAAGAAAAATGTACAGTGAAAGTTTAATTTTTTTTTAATATAAGTTAACTAAAATAAATTCAATGTTGAAAAGTGCATACTGAATAATTGATTCAAATAGTGAAAGGAAATTTTAAGGGTAAAAGATTGCTATCAGAAACAACCTTCTGATAGTAATTAAAAATGGCAGAAATTCATAACGAGAAAAGAGACTTTGTAATAAAAAAAAAGAGAAATAATGTAGAAGTTTATAAAATAGAACAAAAGGTAAAAAGGAATATGCGCAGAACTTCGAAAAAGAATCTGGGGATATAAAAGGAGCCGACAGGTTTGAAAAGTTTCTTTTGTCTTGTTGTTCCAGAGAGTGTTGAGCAATTTGAAGAGTCCTATTTTTTTATACAAAAAAAATATTAATAAAATGTGTCCACTTAGATCCAAACTGAAATTGCTTGCCATGAGTGAGTAGAACTCTATTGTTTGCCGACACTTTCTCTCGAAAAAAGTCACCTAGATCGTTGTCTGGCTCTACCTAAATTTGATCGGAGATTTGGAAGAAGTAAAACCAAAAAAAACCAACTACTGCGGACTACCCACTAACTGAATTGGACGCCAGAGGATCAATGACCTACTTAAATATCCACTTACCGGTATGTTAATGGCCATAACTTTTACATAAAGCTTTATGAATAGAGATTTGAATGAAATGTTATCCCATAATTTTTTTAGATCGAAATTTATGAACTGAGAAGTGAACGAAACTGTTACCATGGAAAAATAAGATACCAAATAGTTATTACTTCAATATTTGAATCAAATTATTAAATTCATATGCACAATATTTCCAATATTATAATTTTGTCTTAATCATAAATGTTAAATGTTTGATGGATAGAATAAATCTTTGTTATTAGCTTAACTTTCATTGTGCGTGTATAAAATTAATGTTATTATATTTAAGTTTTATATTTAGTTATTAAAATTCAAATTAGTATACAAATTACCTTTGCTAAATAGATTTATTTTTCTTAATTAAGTAAAAGGGGAATATCTTCTACTTAACGGGAATTTTAACCCAGATCGTATAATTATTACTTTACGATTTACAATATGTTTGACGCAGACTCAGTGGGTCTAATGACCCTGGCGCCCCCCATGTAGAAATTAAAAACTGATTCAGCTCACAATTGTACTCGGTAATAATTTTAAACTGATTCAACTCACAATTGTACTCGGTAATAATTCTAGGCCGAGCTGATCAGGAAAGATAGTTATGTTTTTAGAATAATAATGAATCGTTCTTTTTTTGAAATAAAATAAATGAACATTTATTTTTCTTTTACATAACTTGATCAACTCGTGCATTTATAATGCGAACAGAGGCCTAGAAATATGGAAAACGGTACAATGGCTTGCCCAACTCGGGCTTACGAAAAAAAAAACCCACGACCTGAGAAAATTTTAAAATGGCATATGAAACGTTCTTTTTTTGAAATAAAATAAATGAACATTTATTTTTCTTTTACATAACTTGATCAACTCGTGCATTTATAATGTGAATAGAGGCCTAGAAATATGGAAAACAGTACAATGGCTTGCCCAACTCGGGCTTACGAAAAAAAAAACCCCACGACCTGAGAAAATTTAAAAATGGCATAAAATTGAGAATTTAATGTCCTTAGCCGGAAAATAAATATGACCACAAATAGTGCGCAAGTCTAAAAAGTTATTGCGTACGATTACGAAAGTTTTTTTTTAAGAATATACAATTTTAAATAAGTTTATATTGAAAGAAAATAATAGCGGATAAATTAAATAATAAATAAAACCAATCAAAGGTTAGCAATGACGGTAAAGGTAGAGGGGGATGGGAGATTATAGGGTGATAAAAGAGAGGGGTGTCAGTGAACTAATTTATTAGCAAAGCAAAATAAAATATTGAATTTATATCGTAACAATTGATGAAGTTAAGAGTTTGTTTACTACAGCAAAAATAAACAACACGGCCATATATGAAATTGAGAAGTAGTAAAAATATACACAATATGGCAGAAAGCAAGAAAGAATTGAAAGAGGGCATGGAACCCTTCATAAGAAAACTATTACATGAATTCAAAATGGAATTCAAAGAAAATATAAAGAAAGAAACAGCAGAGATAGTCAGAGAATTAAAAGAAGAAATAAAAGAACCAGTAAAAAAAAAGGAAAAAGAGAAGAAATAAAGTGATCAGTAGAACAACAGAAGAAAAGAGGATAGATAATCTTATTTGTGAGTGGGACGGTGAATCGATTAAGTACACGTCTCAAGAATGCCCAAAGGTTGTTTTGCAAATAAACGATGTCAAGGTAGAGACATTGTGGGATTCTGGCAGCCAGATATCAGTAATGTTGGAAACAACATATGAATGCATGCGGAGCCAACCCATACAGATACCAACTCTACCAGTGAAAAGCACACAAATAACATTGGCAAATAACAAAAAGGCACAATTGGGCTCAAAACAAGTTTGGGTGAATAGGGGATAAAATTATGCCCCACACCCTATTAATTCTAAAAGGGTTGGTACATGAAGCCATATTGGGGTCAGATTTTATGCACAAAATTGGGTGTGTGATCAATTATAAAGATGAAAAGATTATCTGCGATGGGGAAGAAGTGGAGTTTGGGTCACGGATGAGAATGAACCAGCAAAACATATGTAATATGGAGATTGAGGTAGAACAGCCTTCAATAGAGGCATGGATTGATGAGATAATAAATTAAGTGAAGGAAGGATGGAAAGAGGACCTAAAAGAAGTTCTAATTGAATATAAATTGAATTTTTCAGATAAACCTGGGGTTATTAAAGCGTATGAGCACAGGATCAAGGTCATTGACAGTATACCATATCAGGCAATATCATACCCAGTGCCACACCAATATAGAGCTGAGGTAGAGAGAGAATTAGCTAAAATGGAGGAGTGGGATATTATCACTAAGGGTTCATCAGCATATAATAACCCATTGGTGGTTGTAAAAAAAAAAGATGGAGCCATAAGACTGTGTTTGGATGTCAGACAATTGAACAAGATTACATGGCTAGATCAAAATGTTCCACCCCCAATTAATGAATTGGTAAATAAATTCCAGGGAAAAAAGATATTTTCCACATTAGATCTGACTGCCAGCTATTGGCAGATCAAGTTATACCCTGCTGACCGGAAGTACACAGCATTTCGATATAATGGTATATCATACCAGTTTAACAGAATGCCTTTTGGTCTCAAGAATAGTGGAGCAGGCCTGCTAAAATGTCTTGACCATGTGCTGTCCCCTGAGATCAAAAATTTAATCACTATTTACATGGATGATGTGATTATTGCATCCAATAACTCTCAGGAGCACATACAACACCTCAAGTTGTTTCTACAAGAGTGCAATATGAAGGATATTCACATTAATTTACAAAAAAAGCTGTTTAGCAGCAGAAGAAGTGAATTTCTTAGGGCACTTAATTAATGCTAATGGAATCAGACCCCACCTGGACAAAATCCAGGCATTACGAGATTTCCCAGCCCCTCAAACACCAAAACAGGTGAGATCATTTTTGGGGCTGTGTAATTTCTACAATAAATTTTACAAAAACTTTCCTACAGACATGGAGCCTCTGCTGCAATTATTACATAAGGGAACATCATGGAAATGGATGGAAGAGCACAAGACCAATTTTAGGGTTATTAAAGAGAAATTCCTTAGCCAAGTGATGTTGGTTTACCCTGACCTAAGGAAACCATTTATTGTTCAGGTAGACAGTAGTGGGTATGGGTTAAGTGTAGCTTTTATGCAAGCTCAAGAGGATGATACTTTGGGCATAATTTATTTTGTCAGCAGACCATTGAGAGGTGCAGAGATTAATTACTGTGTAACAGAGAAAGAGGCCTTGGCTGTGGCGTGGGCATTTCAGAAGTTCCACCAATTCTTGATAGGATCGGAAGCAATTGTTAGGACAGATCATAAGAGCCTGGAATTCTTAAACCACAGTTATTTAAAAAATAGTAGGCTAATCCGATGGAGTCTTTTTCTCCAGGAGTTTAATTATTCCGTCCAGTATTGTAAGGGCACTGAAAATGTGATAGCTGACACATTGAGCTGGAATATTGTTCCTGATACCCAGGACCATCTGCAGATGGAAGATATCTGTTTGGCAAGTGTAGAATTAGAAACAGACACTAGTAGAAGAAGGATTGAGACACTTGGTAAAGGTACAATGGCAAAGCCCTACCTACAAGAAAATTATTGACCAACTAGAAGACAAAGATGAAGTGGGAGAAACAGCAGACACTAACACTGGTGAGAGATACTGCCTGAAAGAAGGGATACTGTGGTATATCCCTGACCCGCAAAGGGATCAGTGGAAAATGATTATACCAGAAAGTTTACAGGAAGGACCTATTGAGTACACCCATCATTTGTATGGGCACTATGGTGTAAATAAAGTGGAAGCCTTATTGAGGACATGGTTCCATTGGCCGAATATGAGAGCACAGGTCACCAGGATAGTAAGCTCATGCGAAATGTGTCAGAAGACAAAACCAGCAAACAAGTCATATCAAGGTCCATTGAATCTTATCATCCCTAAAGAACCCAATGACCTGGTGGCTATTGATTTTTATGGACCATTGCCAGCTTTTGGGAAGATGAAATATCTATTAGTAGTATATGACCTTTTTTCAAAATGGGTGTCGGCATATCCGGTGACCCAGGCCAATACTAGGAATGCCATACGAGCCCTTGAGGTACGATATTTTAAAAGGGTAGGCAAACCAAAAGCTATTTTGTTGGACCACAGTATGTCTTTCGCATCTTATGATTGGCAACAGTGGATAGAGAGGATGGAGGTAAAACACATATTGTCATCCATACGAAATCTGCAATCAAACCTTTGTGAGCGGGCGATGAGAGAGTTAGGACGCCTCTTCAGGGTATATACTGCATCCAACCATAGAGGATGGGTGAAACAACTACCAAGGGTGTTAAATTTCATAAATTGGACTCATAATGAATCTATCGGATTTGCAGCTGTAAGACTTCAATTCGGACAAGTGGTACCTCGATTGTATAAATCCATGTTACCCGCTAGTCCAGAAAACATTGATAAAGGGAGAGATCATGAAGAAGCAAGAAAAAAATTGGAACACTGCGCCAAGCTCCAGACCCGGCGGAAAGGAGGCCTGACTGATAAGTTTAAAACAGGGGATACAGTTTGGGTCAAAATGAACCCTGTGAGCCCAAACTGGGAAGCATATTTGTAAAAAGTTCCAAAATTTGTACGAGGGACATTACCAAATCAGCTGACAGGATGGTCCAAATGCTTTCAGTTTAGAGAATGGTGAAGGAGAAAGGGGTACCTATAACGCTAGGTCACTGAAACCGTATAAGACTAGGACGTGGGTTAGAAGTACTCCATAAAGACTTATTAAGAATAAAATTAGTTCAAACCTCTATTTATTCTCATTCCCCTGCCCCGGTGGTATTGTACCATTTATTTATATATAGGGTACAATTACTATTTAATATTGTGTATCATTTAAATAAAAAGAGAGAACCCGATCTTTAATTTTATTTTTGTAATATAATGTTGTTTTAAGAAAAATGTACAGTGAAAGTTTAATTTTTTTTTAATATAAGTTAACTAAAATAAATTCAATGTTGGAAAGTGCATGCTGAATAATTGATTCAAATAGTGAAAGGAAATTTTAAAGGTAAAAAATTGCTATCAGAAACAACTTTCTGATAGTAATTAAAAATGGCGGAAATTCATAATGAGAAAAGAGACTTTGTAATAAAAAAATGAGAAATAATGTAGAAGTTTATAAAACAGAACAAAAGGTAAAAAGGAATATGCGCAGAACTTCGAAAAAGAATCTGGGGATATGAAAGGAGCCGACAGGTTTGAAAAGTGTCTTTTGTCTTGTTGTTCCAGAGAGTGTTGAGCAATTTGAAGTGCCTCGTATTTTTTTATACAAAAAAAAATTAATAAAATGTGTCCACTTAGATACGAACTGAAATCGCTCGCCATGAGTGAGTAGAACTCTATCGTTTGCCGACACTTTCTCTCGAAAAAAGTCACCTAGATCATCATCTGGCTCTATCTAAATTTGATCGGAGATTTGGAAGAAGTAAAACTAAAAAAAAAAAAACAACTACTATGGAAAAACCCACTAACTGAATTGGACATCGGAGGATCAATGACCTACTTAAATATCCACTTACCGGTAAGATAATGGCCATAACTTTTACATAAAGCTTTATGAATAGAGATTTGAATGAAATGTTATCCCATAATTTTTTTGGATTGAAATTTGTGAACTGAGAAGTGAATGAAACTGTTACCATGGAAAAATAAGACACCAAATAGTTATTACTTCAATATTTGAATCAAATTATTAAATTCATATGCACAATACTTTCCAATATTATAATTTTGTCTTAATCATAAATATTAAATGTTTGACGGGATAGAATAAATCTTTGTTATTAGTTTAACTTTCATTGTGCGTGTATAAAATTAATGTTATTATATTTAAGTTTTATATTTAGTTAGTAAAATTCAAATTAGTATACAAATTACCTTTGCTAAATAGATTTATTTTTCTTAATTAAGTAAAAGGGGAATATTTTCTACTTAACAGGAATTTTAACCCAGATCATATAATTATTATTTTATGAGTTATAATATGTTTGACGCAGACTCAGTGGGTCTAATGACCCTGGCACCCCCATGTAGAAATTAAAAACTGATTCAGCTCACAATTGTACTCGGTAATAATTCTAGGCTGAGCTGATCAGGAAAGATAGTTATGTTTTTAGAATAATAATGAAACGTTCTTCTTTTTTTGAAATAAAATAAATGAACATTTATTTTTCTTTTACATAACTTGATCAACTCGTGCATTTATAATGCATATAGAGGCCTAGAAATACAGAAAACGTTACAATATATATATATATAGTGATCATCCAACAAAGAGAATAATAAATATAAAAATAATATTATAGAAACTGGCTCGGTTAGCATGAACAAATCTAAGGGGAAAAGGAAGATCACAATGTGCACCACTGATTTTTATATTACATTATATCAACCCTACGTTTCTCATAGCTAATATTAGTTATTGATTAAATTAAGTTCTAAGATCTAAAACAAAATATTACAAGATAAATTTAATTTGCAATTCAATTTAATAGTCAATAATCAGGAGGACATCCATCTACAGGAATTCGTATTATGAGTTGGATGATAATGAATAAAGATGTAGAAGATTAAATGGATGATGAAAACAAATAATAATTAACTAGTGAAAATGAATGAATCTAAGAATGGGGAGAAAAAAAAAAGGAAATGTGTTAGGGTGATGAATAATTAAGATGGCAATAGAATAGGGATCAATGAAGGATGAATCAATGAAGATAATGACTTAAGATGAAATGAGGATGAAAATGAAAGAAAAATATGGATGAGTTATGGTAATAATATTGATGATGAAGAATGAGATCCTGAATTATAAATCTAATATTGTATTAAACCACAGTAAGACAATAATGAAATAAAGGCAAAGGGTTCTAAGCTTGACTAAAAAATATTTAACCACTAAATTAAAATAGATTATAAGTTTTAAACTAGAAAAGAAATTTTCATTTTTAAATTATACAGAATTGATTAAACAAAAAGTATAAGCATAAGAGATCAAGGCACAGCATAATAAATAACTTAAGAAATGAAAAACTAACAATAGATGCAAAATTGAGACTATTAATCAATAATTTACTTTTCTCAGGGTTTAAATAACTTGAATGCTGCTATTTTAAAAGATATATTTGGATCAGTGGGAGGAATTTTGCCTCTACCCAAATATATCAAACAAAGACAGCTTATAAAACAAAAATGGAATCAGTAAGGAACATTTAACTATTCCAATAGCAGCAATAAAATAAACTTTAAATTTCATGAGGTTTTAATAAATTCTTAATAAAGTAAATATAATAATCTACAAACTATCTTTTATTTAATGACTATGGACAATATGATCAGGTTCAGTGAATGATGTATCTGATGATTTACACAAACAGGTTATTCTAAAGCTGAATATTTCATCTTTAAAACATTATTTGAAAATAATACATGTACTTAAGATCAACAACTTAAAACTTATTTTGATATGCTAATGGATAATAAAATTTTATATTAACTGATAAAAATAATATGTTGATAGCAATAGCAATAACATTATGGATAGTGTTCAATAATAAGGTCACAGACAACTAAATACATTTTTAAACAAAATTTATTTACATTATTTCCATGTTTGTAAAATATTAATAACAAAAAGGAACATACATATTTTTGGACAATTATGCACAGAAATTACAGAGAACAATATTTAATAACATCATCATATTACTAAGGGAAGATCTCTTAGGATCTATTTACCATTTCAATAGATTATTATCTTTTAATTAATTATTATTTAAATCTTATTACTTACATTGAGTTTATTTTGATTTATTATACATTTTATACTTTACCCATTTATTAATAGCATGATTTTAAAAACTTATTTACTTCAAATAGACACAAGTAATATATTTCAAAATTCCTATTCAATGATTAATAAGTTACCAATATTATATTATACAAGATAATACAATGAATATACTTAAGATATAATAATTTATGCTACCATATGCTACTAAAAACTATTGACTTCTTATTTTAATCCATTTATTTGGGATATTAGACAGCCCACTGCTTTAAGAGTCAAGACTATTATTATTCTATCTTTCAATTATTAGTTTTATCTTATAGAATTCTTTTAACATTAAATAAAAATATCAGCATTTTAAACAAATTGGGTATAAACAATAAATAATGTAGATTAATGATATAGATGGAATCATCTCAAATGGATAGGCACTAATACTATATAAAATAAAACTAATATCTTTTATCATCATTTTGCTCAATGCTAAGTACAGTCTACATTTTCAAGTAATATATTTCAGAAATGATTCTGTAGTTATCAATACTAAACCTTTAAAACTTAGGAATATGGAACATAATAATACACATGTATATCCAAAGATATAAAAGGGTTGAGCTAAGGGAAAAGAAAACAAACAACAACCTAAGCCATGGCCATTTTGCAACTGCATATGGATTGTAATCCTGGTGTCACTTTTGGATCACTTTTAGGGATATGAAAAAGGAAGGGATAGTCCTCTCATTTAATAACTATACCAATACACTACAAAAGTATGGCCTTAATCTGCTCCAAGTTTTATGGACATCATTCATTTATGTCAACACTCAGGGTAAGGGAACAAGTACACCTGATGTGATGTAACTTGGATCTACCACATATTCCACATTATACATGTATCATTATAATCATGCAACATGATCACAGATAAAACTAATCCTAATATCATTTACCATGAATGTATAAAGACCTTCAGCAAAACATAATATTACTATTTAACATGAAAATTATCATTATCAATTTGAGAATGACTCATAATTATAGCTGTTATTAGCTATTAATTAGTTAAGTATTACATATAAAACACCATATTTAATACACTTATTAACTAGAATTGGATATTATCCATTTATTCTTACCCAACAATTGTAGCTTTTAGCAACTAGAAAGAAAAATATTAAGAATAAATTATAATAGTTTATTGTGAGAAATTTTAACCTTCTTACCTGTGTTCATATTCAAAATATGAAAGAAATTTACACTAAATAAGATTAGTTTACCTCTTTTTTTATATTTGATCAAATTTACATTTATCATGAGTTTCATTTTCTACACAAACCGGTTTTACATCTCGAATGATAATGTATATAATATTACAAAACATTACGTATAATATTAATAATTATAAATGATCATTACATAAACTTTTTTTTCACATTACTTCTTGTGAAACAAATTGAATGAAATCTTCATTGCAACCATTTGAAATCTGCAGCATTATATAACTGTTGATTTTTTTTTACCACATGAGTATATTTCATATTTATTTATTACATTAAATTGTAACCTTGGTATGCGACTGGATCCATAAATAATTGTAGTTTTCTTCTGCTAAATTTAAACACCTTGTTAGTCTGGAAATTAAAGAAGTTGAAGATACATTGTTTCTTAATTTTATCACATATGTTGATTTCATATGTTTAATTGCTTAATGCAAGTGTTTATTAACTAGAACATTATAAATCCGATTCACAATGTGATTAACATGATAATTAATATACCAAAATTAAGTTGCCATTTAATTCAATAATGGTGAAATTTTATAACTCAATTTAATAAAAATATCAATTTCACTTGCCTCCAGAAGTTAGAAGATGGCATATCTAGTTTTGCCCCAATATAAGTTTTAATGCAATACAGAGAATATTTTAAGAGTTTTAATAAATAATTTTGAAAATTTTCACAATTTAGTATTTTCATTTATATTGTTAAATTAGGCAAGTATAGATTATTATTTTTTTAAATTGACTATAGCAACATAATTTCTTGATTTTTCTAAATTTATTTTCTCTGTATATTATGCAATTAATATAGCGTAATGAAAATTGTAATGTTTAGGGTTAATTTTAGATGCTATTTCATGTAAGTGAAGACATGTCATAAGGGTCTTATAAATTCAAAACAGCAATAAAAGACATTAAATATCTCCTATCATAGTCCTGCTTCTTTTGAATCAATTCTAAGAGAAAGTATAAAATAATTTTCCCTTTTCTTTCTTCTTGTTATTTCAAATAAGTTATAACTATTTTTATAATGAACACAGTAAATATAATAATTAAAACATTTATAAAATAAAGAATACAATTTCAAGCTTATGAACTTCTGAAATGGTTTAAATTTGAAGTCCATTTTGGTGGTTTTTTTTCTCCAATATGTCTACCAGTTTTAAGTGTGACTTTTGGATAATTATCAATTGACAGTTGTGATGTGCTTCATGTGTATAGATCAAATGGAGTTCCTACTCCATTTATTACAAGTTATTAATTCAATTCCATTTCATTTCATATCCAATTTTACTTTTTAATAATTTTCAGCTTCCCCTTAATTTTCAGTTCTTCCATTTTGTTCTCAAGTTCTCTTCCAGTTATCCCCTTTTTTGTTGTCTCCAATAAAAATCTATGTTGGCCTATTTATTAACTTTTACCAGAGAGGATGATTGTAAAAATTAACAGACCAATGAAATTGTTATATGTGCATATATTAACATACAATTAATAATTCTCCATCTATAAACATAAATGATAACTAATTAAGCTGTTCAAAACTATTTTAAATTGCAATAAAAATATGCTTGAGAATTAATTATAAAGATTAATTTAGAATAGCTTTTTGATTACTATTTTATCATAATAAAATACCAAATATTTCTATACTTAATTCAATACTAACACTAATAAATTATTATCTTGATACTATTAAAATTAATCTATCTGACAGATTGCATATAAAAAGTCTCATACACAATCTGGCAGAGGGCTAATACATATCTTGAACAACCCAATTCTTTATCACTCTCAGAAGATTTATAAATTTACCCATTTTTATCATATAATTTAGCAATCATGATAACACACCACTGATATAATACATATATTTAATTATTATCAATTAAAATTTTATGCAATTACCATTTTAATAAGACGTAACAAACATTGAGCCCAACCATAAAATTACAATATATATATATATATTCCATTGTTTAAAAAATGTGCATACTACTGTTAGCCTTTTCTAAATATGTTGTGATGTAAAAAAAGTTATGGTATAAATATCAAAACATCCAATCCAGTTTATTTATCTAACTAAAGAACAGCTTGCTGAGTATTATTGAATGGTTAGCTATATTTATAATGATCTGGTAGCCTAAAGCCTCATAAATTTATTGGGAAATTATCAGCTTCCTGAAAATGTTCCCCACCATTATCAAAATTTAAACTCTTGTCAGGTATATATAAATGTAGTAGTAATTAAATAAAAGTATTTTCATTTATAGGAAATTTAATTATTATGTTCTTTGCAATACTTTTGGATATTTTTTGCTTGATATGTTAATTACAGTCGATTAATATGGTGGGGAGGGAAATAAATTATGTGGTTGAGAATGAAATTTTAATTTAACCAATATTAATAAACATATAAGGAGAAACAAAATTAAAATATATTTTAGAATATTAAAAAGTAATAAAAATTATGATGATTTTTTTTTAAAATCAATGTCTTATTTGAATTAAGACCCATCCTTATATCAATCAGATATTTACTATTTCATGTTTTAAAGATTTAATGTTAAATAATTGAAAAACAAGTCTGTAAAAAAAATAATACCATCAAAATATCACGTGATCATCATTCCTCCTCACTGATGAAAGCCACAAACTAGAAACTAGTCTGGGGATATTGGATGAGCAGACACTAGATAGGGATTTTTTGCACAAAGTGTCTTGTATCCATTGATTACTAAGGCTTGCACTTGCTGGTACTATTTTATGGAAAGTTTGACATTTATTAAAAGGATTTATCTCACATCCACTATTGCTAAAGAATTATAAAATTATTTAAAAAAAAAACAACTTAATAATAAATGATATAATTCAGACATAGAAAAATTTAAATCACAATACAGTTAGTTAGTCTATAGTGTTTGTATGACCTAATTGCATTACTGAAACCACACTTGTAAGTCCTTATTTGAAAATTATTTTTTAGATAAAATTATATTCTAGGTAATTTATAGAAATAAAAATGTTATATATAAAAACTAGTTAATACAATACTCATTATAATTGGTTCAGTTTGTCCACAATAGAAGCCCTGATTTAAGCATGATCTGTAAGGGTTATGCTCTAAACTTAAGTTTTTAAAATTCTTACCGGCAGGTGAGTGCGTGGAATTTATAATATTTAAGAAATAGCGCATTATCAGAGATCGACTTTTGTTTGAATAATTTCAAAGTTTTCAGTGTTTTATAATAATAGATTTACATTTATAATTCATGTTTGTCTAATCGTAGGTGGTTAAAAATGAGACACTGTCTTTCTCCTGCGATGGGTTAAATAGATTTGTACAATTGAATATTTGATTATAATATCAGGCACACAATAGACTCAAGCCCTGATTTAAGCATGGTCTGGTCTGTAAGAGTTGGTGTATATAGAATGTATGCTCTAGACTTAAGTGATTCACTTAAGTTTTTTAAAGTCCTACCAGCAGGTGAGTACGTGGAAATTTTATATTTATCTTACCAACGGGTGAGTGTGTGGAAATTTTATAATATTTAAGAAATAGTGCATTATCAGAGATTGACTTCCATTTGAATAATTTCCATCGTTTATTGTAATAGTAGAGTAACAGATTATGAAATGAAAAGTACTTGGATCAATTCCAATTTAGATACTTAAACTTCTTATGAACTCATAAGCAATAAAACAATTTGATTATTTATTTTACTAAATCAACAAATTATCTGAATTGCTAGTGTACTAATAATGCATTACCCTCTGTTGTCAGAATTAGGTTTTGCAAACATAAAATAAAACAATTTATATTCAGATTTTCCAGTTCTTACAAGGATAGCCAATGAGACAAAATCAACTTAATATATGTAAATATTCATATATACAGAATGTTACTGTTAAAATATAATTTTAAAGCTTTTTATAAACATCTTTCTTATAAAAAAAATCTAAATTATAAATTAGAAAATAATTGAAATATATAATATAAAATAGATGAGTTAAAGATTAAAGAATACATAAGGTAATCATTTAATTATTAATTTTTAAAATATATATTCAAATATTTTTAGGTTACTTTTTGTTTTCTGAGATGGACGGTATTTTTAATTGTAAAATATAGTCATTTTTTGAATTATGTTAAATATTCATTTTATGACTTTTTGTGTAGATCAGATTTTATACAAATTGAATTTTCTCTTTTTATACATGCTGACATTAACTATGGCATAGAAAATGAAAATATTTTTTAACAAATGAAATATACATTGCAGCTATATTACAGGAGATATTTACTTTGTATGGGATAAGTAAGATTTTGAACTTTATATAAGCTGAAAATTATTTATGTAACTTGAATTTTTGTATATACTCGCACATAATGTTATATTAAATTAAATACTTTTATAATCTTAAGAAGATGAACATCGAAAATATAGTGAGAATTTATCAATGTGACAGATTAGATAAAGCCTCAGTTATGATATAACCAGGCAATCACTAATTAAAATATTATAGTAAAATCTGAAACCATGTGATCTAATATTAACAATAGTATTTAGCTGATCTGCTTTAAACTAAAGAATGAACTCAAAGGAGACCCAAATTAATTTTATATTCATATATCAATAGTAAATCATATCAGATATGTGTGAGAATTATAAATATAACTTCTCTGAATATTTACTAGTAATTAAGCATTTATTATAGCAAGTTATATATATATATATTAAGGATTTTTTCAGATTTAAAATATAAACATTGAAAATATGTAAATAATTTACCAATGTAATAAATTAGGAAAAGCTCACCTATACTATAACCAGACAGTCAACCATGAAAACATATAGTGCAAGTTGAAATCTTGTGATCTAGTATTAACAATAATATTTGTATGATTTGCATTAAGTTAAAGAATAAACTGAAAAGCAGATCTAATTTTATCTTAATATTTAAACTGACACATGAAAAGTAAATCAGACAGTGATTTTTATGAAAGTAAAAATTTGAAATAAAATAACTTCTTTGAATTTTCACTAGTACTCAAGCCTGTTAACTATAAAGAATTTTATGTATTAAATTAAAAGTCATCTTAGATGTGTTGATATAAATATTGAAAATATAACAGGAATTTATCCATATATTAGATGAGATAAAATCTCACTTATGATTTGAACTAGTATTAACATTTAGAGAGACTGGGCAAAAACATAAAAAGTGCACTCTAAAAAGAAAAGTTCTTATAGAAGGGACTTTCTGGATACAGTTAATGCTGATGAAACTAAATGGGGTACATTGGATCAGGAGGAAGTGCTTATTCTGTTGATAAGGTTGAAGCCACATCACTATAAATGGCAAGAACTATTTGCAAATGAACTTATAGTGGATGTGCTTGCTTACGAGTAAAGGAAATAAGAAAGACCAAAGGCATTTAATAAATAACTATTTACAATGAATGACCAAGTTAAGGTGAAACCCAACAAATATAGCCTCTAGAAAATTTATTTAGTGTGCTGGAATCGAGGTAGAATTATCAGAACTGAACTAATAATATTGAACACTCAGGTCTGTAAAGATGTAAAGACAGAATCAACATATGTAAAAAAAAAATTATAATATAAATAACGTTCTTATATCTTGAAAAAAAAACAAAAAAAACATTTAGTATATATCTGGTCTATAGTAAACTAAAAGACATCTTTTAGCTTAATTATTAATTCCAGATGACACAATTTCAGCTTAAGATATTTGTTTTAATTGATGAATGCCTGCTTATAACCAAGCTGAAGTTTTACCTAGTTTATTAAATGGACGAATTTTCATTATATTTATAATGCTATTTTATATATATACCTCCTGAGTTTTCCTTGTTATCCTTTTATTCTTTATTTGAGAGAATAATGATTTATGAAGAAATTAAGCCATTAATATTTATAGTCTTACTTTAAAATATACATAATTTTTATTTTTTGAAAGTCATATATTAATACATTGCACAGGCTTAAACCTGCATTTATATATGTAATATAGGCGGGATTCGAACTCAGACTTTCACACGACCCACTACTCTCAGTGCCATCTCATATTGCTGACTCATCTGATCACACACATGTTGAAAGTCATATATATATTCTTTCATTTATAAATTATACCACAATCTAAAAGTTGAAATAATTGAATAGACTGTTGGGGGAGGGGGGGGTGCGTCAAATTATTTATAAAAAAAATAATTGTACTTACGTATTAATCTGGCGGTGAAATTTAGTCTTCATTACTCATGATTATTTATGATTGGTAAATATTTAGTAGTACATTTTATTTAATTAATTAAGTAAATTTAACCATCAAAGATTTAAAGAATCATTTCCATCAAAGTTGTAAATAACAACACTTTCTGGATATTAATTTTAATTTATTTAATTGGCAAAGGTTGGCTATCTTTAAAGCATAAATAAGTTAGTGGTAGCTAGAAGTTAATAAAGAATGTAGTTAAATTTATTTACTTAATTAAATACTATCAAATATTTAGCAGTTATAGATAATCAAAATGATTTTAATGAAGTCTAAAATTTCACTGCCGGACTATTTTATATTTACATCTAAAGCTTTAGTATATATTTTAATTCATAATTTTATTTTTTATTTTGGAGAGCTTAGTTCTTGATACACAACGAAACAAGAATATTCTATTTTATTCTTTTTGTTCTTCAATAATTTTTATTTTCAAAATGTAAATATATAGTATTAGATTTGTTGAATATGTTTGAAGCAAAACTTGTAAATTGTTTATCTGTATATATATACTTTACTGAAAAGCAAAAGGAATATTAACCCTACAGAAATATTGTTTGCAACTTTTGCATTTATGATTTAAAATCTATATCCTAAATAGAACTGAAAAGATGAAAGTTTAATTATTATAAATGGATGGCAAAAAGTTAGTATCTTTTATGCATTATATATATATAATTCGTTGGAAAGCAAATACGATTTCCCCACAGAAGTTTTGGTTTTTGAAATTAAGGATATTAATCCAATTCATTGTAGTTTCTAAAGCATTTGGATTTAGCATTTATTATAAATTCACAGACGGAATGAATCAGAGAAAAATGGAGAATTTTATCATTAGATATGGATAAAAAAAAATTAAATATTGTTGGAAGAACTGGTACCATAGATGAAACAATAAAAACTTTGAAATATAATGGTTGGTAAATTGAAAAATTATATTTGTAAAATAACTTTTTTCTTAAAATAGTAACTGAAATTATAACAGTAGCAATTTTTTTTCCCTCTGACAATAAAGAAAAGATAATCGGGTAATGTTTTAATAACCGAAAATTATCTTAAAAAAAAAAAAAGAAAGATGTGGAGCGGTTTATAAATAAAGAATACCTCTTTATTTTTGTCAAAAATTGTTCAATTCTCTAAACAATTTTTTCATTGATTTTTAAAATTTTCCCACAATTTTTTAATGAAACAAACTAAACACAAATGGAATTGGGGGATTTGTTCTCTTATTTTAGCTATGAAATAAAAAGTATTTCGCAGGCAATCTGAAATTGTCAAATTCAAATGTAATAACATGAATGAAGTTATTGTTGCTGTACTGCTAATATACTTTATAGACATTTTTTTAAAAAGTTTGTAGAGTAAAGTCTGTAATTATTTTGATACAGAGTTTTTTCATGTATTACAGATACCAGCAATAAATTCTTATATAGTATACAAATTGTATTTGTTCAAAAATTTATACTAAACAAACTTAAGTGATTGATATGTTTGCTAAATTTAAAGCCCATTGCATGTTTTAAATTTATATGTATGCAATAATGTATTTCTTTTTGATTTTATTTTGTTCAAAATATATATAGTAATATATATTTTAGTTTGTGTTATTATTAATAAAAAATATATTTTAATTTCAACTTTATATGCACATTTTTATAATTTTTTAAAATATTTTTTTAGTCAATAATTTTCTAAGAGCACTTATAAAGGGATATCATTTGTATGATTTGTTTCAGGCACTAAATTATTCACTATTGCCTAAATCTTTACAAAACACAGGTAATTGTTTTGTGAAATTATTAATAAAAGAAAATTGTTGTGGTGATAAAAACAGATGAAATAATATAAGTATCATTTAGGAGCAAGACTGATAATAATAATGCACATGTTGATCAGAGAACACAATGATGAATAACATTGAGATTGTTAATAAAGAAATATAAAAAAAAAATGACTGTACAGTAATATAAAAATATTTGTTCAATAATGAATGGAGGATTGCTGCAGTAAGTCAAAAGAGAGAATTTAGATTTTATGATATTATAGTTTAGGAGTAAGAAAGAAGAGCGATGAAAGATAAATATTGTTTTTAATATAGGAAATTAACAATCTAATAATGAGCACACAATTAAAAATTTACAAAAGAATTTACCATATACTTAGATTATATATATTAAGAATAGAACCAACAATAGAATTAAGTGTATAATTGCACATTCAGGAGCAGGCTTTGATTCAAGCTCAAATTAAAAAGTATACAAAGTTTGAATTAAGTGAAAGAAAAGAGTAAGGAATGATTAAGAGGAGTATTAATAAAATTGAAGACAAACAAGCAGAAGAAAAATGTTTTTTTTTCAAATTTATTGAATAGGGACTATAGCTGCAAGGTAACAGAATGTAAATTCAAATGAAAGATAAGGAGGAAGATATTTAAGAAAAATCTAAGGGGAAATTGTAGGATATGTCAAGAATAAAGGACTAACCAGGCCTCAAATTAACAATGCATTGGTTAATGAAATGGAAGAAATAAAAAGTGGAATAGATAAAAATATATAATAAGAAAATGTGACATGTAACAGAAAAATGATGCAAATAAGTTTTGGAAAAAAATAAAGAAGAATTATAAAATAAACATAAGTTAGATTTAGTTGAAATTCAATAAAATACTTTGGGTAAAAGAAATGAAGTCTCAATAATGCAAAATGAAACAAAGAATGATAGTTTGTTATTAAATCATTATCATCATCATTAATATTTCCTATGGGCAGATCCAAGAGTATCCACATCAATTCATCCATTTTCCCACTCCATTCTCTTTATTGCCCAGTTCTTCAATTTTATATGTCTTCCCCTTTCTTATATCCTCCAATAATGTCAATTTTTTCCATCCTTTCTTGTTGTTTCCACATAACATTTTCTCCAAAACATCTTTCATTAAACTATACTTTTTTAAAAATATATATACAATACAGTTTTTTTCTCTTTCTAATTCCCTTAATCAATCTTCTTTTTACATTTGTTCTTTTCAAAACTTCTTAATTTGTTATCTTATTCTTCCAATTGATTTTTTCCTGATATTCTTCATGACTCCATCTCAAAGGTTTCCAATTTGTTACTAATATTATTACTCATTGTCCATGTTTCACAACTATACAATAGTACACTCTACACATAGCATTCAATTAATCTTTTCTTAATTTTTTTTTCAAAGGTTCACAAAATGTTTTCTTTCTCTTAATAAATTCCTCCTTTGCCAATACTATTCTTTGTTATTAAATGGGATGGATATAATGAAAAATAGAGAATAATATATTAGTATAGTAGATATAATAATCTTTAATCTAAGTTCATAAAAGAAGAGATTAAAAAATATAAGGATGAAATAGAGTGTGGAATATTAGATAATAAAGCTGTATGTAGCTAAGTTGGATGTGTTTATTGCTGATGATTTGAATTTTGAAAGAATGAAGAAATAAAGAGATGCAAAAATGTTAAGAAATTATAGAAAATATTATCCCCCCCCCATGTCATTCTTTTTATCTAGAGACAAAAAAAAAAAAAACACTGATTATGATTTTGTTATTTTTTATTTAACATGATTACACTATATTTTATTCTTTTATTATTTGTCCAGAGCAATTTTTTGTTAAATAATTTCTTACCATTAGTTTTTTACTACAGATGCCTTGTTTCTGCTTAAGTTTTATTGTACTCATACTTAATTTTGAAATCACATATATTAGAATCTTATCAGAGTTGACACAAATGTTTATAATAAGGAATTGATTGTTTATGAAGAGAAATTCAAATTTTATTTTTCACATGTTAAATAAGTGTTTAACTATTTCTTAAAATAACTTTTTTTAAAACATGTAATTATTAATACTTTTTTAAAATACTGTGCGTTTTTTTACTTTAGAGCTCTTATCCATCAGATTTTTAACAACAGTTTGTTATTTATTACAAGAGTTACCATTTTAGATGTTTATTAACAACTTACACCTGGAATTTTTAGCAAACTATTTCATTTACTTAACATTCCACCTTATCATTATATATATATATAGTAATAAAATCAAGTCATATGTTACATGACTTATATAGCTTGCATTTATAAATCTTCTTAAGATTGAACTATTAGATAAATGCTTAGCTTGAGTTGGTGTTTTAAATCTGGTGTCCTAGCTCCTCCTTGGAGAGAGCCATACTCAAAACTGGTCTGGGGATGGGGACAATTCTAAATAAAGGTGATTTGAATTCTTTCTCTTGTAGCATTTATCATGAAAAAAAAAAAAGCTTATATATATAGAATAGATAATGGAAAGCAATATTCATTTCATTGATTTTTTAAAGGCTTTTAACAGAATAAGTTGGGCTGTTTTATGCAAGTTTTGAAGAAGAAAGTTTACTTTTTTTTTTTTCATAAAACAAGTCAATAGCTAACAAGTTAATGATTTATTTATTGATTTGTAAATGAATAGCTGTCTATTAATTTTACATTTTGAAATATCTTTCTAGTCTTTTATTTTCTTTGTTTTATCTGCTTATTTCATCTTTCAATTTTTTTTATTATATACATCAGAGGTGTCAAAACTTGATTTGAGGGTCACATGCAAAATCATAAACTTAGTTAAACCATTGGTTAAAACACCTGTAGAGGTCCCTACTATCGCATTTTATACGCATATTATCGAGGTTATAGCCTCAGTAAATATTACTTAAAACATTATGATATTTTCAAAAATTAAATGTGGCACTCAACTATAATGTCAAATATCTAACTAATTTTATGTTTCTCTCTTTTACTTCTGAAATGAAAAAAAAAATTCTATATTAGAGATCACAAACTTGGAACCTGCTTGATGATTCTCTGAATGGATTGCTGCATAATTAGAATTATTATTTAAGGATTTTTTTGTTTAGCTGTGGTGATGGATATCATGAAAACCATGCACAGACTATGTTTTTGTTTATCAGTTTTCAGTAATGTTTGTATATTTTAATATGTGATCCAAGATAAGTCTTCTTTTTCCAATATGGCACAGAGATGCAAAAAGTTTAGATACCCCTGATATACAATTTTGGTTACATATATAAATTTGTTCACATGCCATTGAATAAAAACAGCATGAATCAAAGAACAAATAAAAATTACAGAAAAAAAAAATACATCATTATATAATTGGAACATTTTTACATTGAATAATGGTCATGTGGCTAAACCAAATTTTACAGGTAGTACAATAGTTTTATTTTCCATCATCAAGGAAAACAGAAAACTGAAACTGTTTGTTGTGATTTGTTCTATATTATTTTTTATGATTTATATCCTTTCAAAGATCACTGCATCCTGTTAAATGTTCAAGTATATGTGCATTAACACACATGTATTTGTATATATATTTTGTCCATCTTTTTTCTTTTATCTCTTTGTCATATTGTTTCTATTTTGTTAGTAAAAATATTTGGATATTATTTAGGATTATTATACGTAAATGTATATCTAGTATACCACTAGAAAAAGAATAAGTGTCCTGGCATAAATGTGGAAATAGTAACTCTTGGCAAATGATTTTATAAGACTATTGATGTTTTCATTCTTATTATTCATATCACTGGGATCATTCTAATTTTTGTCAAGACCCAGGTATTTAAAAAAGAAGTATGTCTGTGTCTCAATCTCTTTTTGACAAGTATTACTCTGAGCTTTCTTATTTATACATCTTTTTTGAATTTGTAAAAATATGGTGTAGTTGGGGATTCTAATTTTAGTTTTATTAGGAAGTCAAAATATTTTATTTCTAGTGAACAGAATTTAAATTTATGAGTAGTTGTTTGTTAGTGATGTTTAATATGAGTTTTGTTTTCTATTGGAGGGCTGAATAGAGCAATAAGTGCACTTACTAGTATTTATATTTATTGGGAAGGGGTGGTGGTGAAGGTTTTGCATAGATAATAAAGACATAACTGAATTTATTTCCTAATGAAAATCTCTACGAATTTCTTTATAATGATTATTGTTTTTTTTTTTTTTGTACTATAACAATTAGGTAAATATAATTTATAAATCTATTAACAATATATTTTAAAGTAACTTTTTTTAATTTAATCATTTTGTGTAATCACTTTATCTACCATTTTCTATAGTCTGCCATTTTAAAACTGTGTTTTAATCATGAACTCATTTACTACATTTGGAAAAGTTATGTATTAGACAAAGTAAACAACTAGTATGGAGCAGGTTTATTTATTTTTATTCATTGAACAAATATTCATTGTTCCCTTTAAGTCATCTAGATTTTGTAGATGATATAGTTGTTTTTGCAAATAATGCTTCAGAGCTTCGAGAATTGTTGCAGAGTTATTAGATGAAAGTAAGAAAGTAGGATTAAAAATAAATGTTAAGAAGAGTAAAGTAATGTTCAATGGATTTTCTCAAAAGATGGAAATAAATATTAATAATGATGAGTTAGAAGAAGTTAACAACTACAAATATCTTGGTCAAAATATTATTACAGATGGAAACATAAAGGTTGAAATTAATCATAGAATTAAACTTGGTTGGAATGTTTTTGGTAGAAATAACTTAATATTAAAAGGGAATATGACTATGTGTTTGCAAAGGAAAGTATTTAATAAATGTGTTTTACTAGTTCTTACTTATGGATCTGAGACTTGGACACTTAATAAAAGAGCAATAATAGAGACTTCAGATTATTCAATGAAGTATTGGAGACATGCACGTTAGAAATAACAAGAAAAGATAAAACGAAATACATGGATGAGAGAACAGACAGGTGTTATTGACATCATTGAACAAATTAAGAGAATGAAGTGGAGTTGGACTGGACATATTGCTACCAGAGATGATAATAGATGGACAGTTGAAATCTTAAACTGTGTTCCAATATATTGTAAAACACCTAGAAAAAGACCACATGTAAGATGTATGGATGAAATAAGTCAGTGTTCTAGGATGATGTGGAGAAGAGAGGCTAGAGAACGGAGAAGATGGATTAAACGTGGAGAGATATTCATCCTGCAGTGGATTAATAATGTCTATGATGATGATGACTTATTATTTTATAAATGCCATTGTTCTTGAAAGATTAATGAATTATCTCTTAAATACCGAAGTATTTATGCATATATTAAACAATTCTATTTACAATCTTAAAATGTATTTTTTTTCCTTCAAAATTTAATTTTATTTGAATTTCTTTGAAACAACAAAAAAAAAAAAAGGAGGGGAGGGCGGATAGGAAAGGGAAATGTCTTTTCAGCTAAAAGAAATGTATAATGTATTCTTTTGTATTAAATTGATTTTATTTTATTTGGAAATGTTGGCTTTAATGGAAAATTCAGGCCTTTAGTGAGTAGCTAGCTATAAATAATTTTATTTATGTATGATATTTGAAGTTGAATATTTTGTTTCTGAGAAAATATAAATGCATTATATTTTCCTTAAGTATTTCATCTCTTATTTCTAAAAATAATTTTTAAAGAACGGAATACTCGAAAATTTTCTGCATTTCTTAAAAAAAAAAAATGGAAAAAGTAAATAGGTTTTGGAAGCGGACGCAACTTTAGGAAATAAAAATAAAAGGTGTACTGCCATTGAAGACAATAAAGAAAACTTTAATTTGAAAAAAGATTAAGCTAGAGAGAACGACGTTGTTTTATTCTAATTTAAGAAAAAAGAGAAAAAGCTTTTCAACATATTAATCCTTGAAAGCACTGACCAATTGCTGTCTATTAGCTGTTAAAAAAAAAGAAGGAAAAGATAGATAAAACTTCAATGTTTTCAGAGAAATTATTTTTATTTCTTTCTTTATTTTTTTGGATTTTTGATGTCTGATATTTTAGTATTACATTTGGAAAAAAAATGTATTTAATTTTTATTAATTTTGAAGTATGTATAGTAATCATCATCATTGACATTTTCAACCATCATCGATCCACTGCAAGATGAAATTCTCTCCAAGTTTAATCCAGTTTCTCTGATCTCTGTGTTCTTTTCTCTTCTTCACATCATCTTAGCATACTTCCCTATTTCATCCATCTATCTAATGCATGATTTCTTTCAAGGACTTTTACAATCTCTTGGAATCCAGTTTAAGATTTCAACTGTCCATCTATTATCAGTTCTTGTAGAAATATATCCAATCCAGCTTCATTTCAGTCTCTTAATTTTTTTAATAATGTCAGAAACTCCTTTTTGTTTTGTCACCCATGTACTGTATTTTATTTTTGATCTTTTCTTGTTACTTCTAACTCCATACTTTGTTAAGTGGTCTGAAGTCTCTGTATTGCTTTTGCTTTTGTGTTAAGTGTCCAAATCTCAGATCCATAAATAAGAACTGGTTAGACACATTTATTAAAAAGCCTTCTTTTTAAACACAGTGAAATTTTTTTTTTTACATCAAGGTGTTTCTACAGAAGCATTCCATCCAAGTTTAATTCTGCAATTAATTTCATCCATTATGTTTCCTTCCATATTTAATCCAGGTATTTGTTGTTAGTTTCTTTTAACTCATCAATATCAATCTTTATTTTCTTCTTTGGAGAAAATTCGTTGAACATTATTTTTTTTAGTATTTATTTTTTAAGTAAATTAATTGTTTCCTAGAATGTCCTGTCTTTTATCACTGATGCATTGCAGCTTATATTACAATACATGTATTTAAAGGATAATCTTTTCCAAGCCCACAGTCAAGACTAAAATTATCATTCAAAAATCTTTTAAGCAGGAAAAATTAAAATTATAAATATAAAAATACATATAAAATTAATTGCTGCATATATTCTGCATTTATCTTTTGAAGAAAACTTAAAATTTATTTTTTAAAAGCATAAAAAAATATAACTTACATATCCTAATAAAAGTTCGCAGTCATTGATTTCACAATTTTCATTTTCTTATAACATCCAGCAACAATCCCACCTGTGATAGCAGTCTCAGCACACCTTGTAATTCTATGCACTGCCATTCTCTTCTTGACTCTTAGAAGGCATAATAAAAAAATTCTTCAATCAATTTCTTAATCTTTTTTTCCCACATCATTGCCTCATTGATACCATCACCTAACATTTGCCTTTGATTAATTCATAATTTTCATCAGTTCATAATTTTACAATAACAAACTGCTCAAACTGAATATTACTATCATGCAGTTTTTAATTTATTGCTTTTTAAAAAATAGTGCAGATTGTTGATTTAATCATACTGTATTCAGAATTCAAATTGCTGAACATTTTACCATTTTCTCTTTTAGAAATGATTTTTTTTTTCATTTTGTACTGATCAGTTTTTCTGGCATATGATTAAAATTAATGTTTATAAAAGTATAGAAAAAATTTTAAAGAAAAAAAGCTTATAGAGTTGAACAAATTGTTGAAGAAATGTAATAGCTGAAAAACAATAACCATGTCTGATGGTTTACTTAAATCTTAAATGTCATGTGATTGTTATTTCAGCTAGTAGCACTTATTAAAACATTTTTTAATTTCATCTGATGGTATTTGTTAGTTTAGAAATTTCACACTTAGCCTTTAGTTTTTCATCACTTTAATGGACTTTTATTTTGAAATTATTATTATTTTTTATATCAACATTAATCACTTTTCAAATTTGAATTTTATATTCATGGCTAAATTTATTTCAATATACACACAGAGGAGAATATTTTATATATATGACATTATTATTGCTAGTGACAGAAAATGGTGAATGTATTCAATTGATAATTAAGATTTAAATTTTCATTTTACCAGATTTTCTTTTTGAAAAAAGAAATTTTTATGGACTTGAACATTAATCAGCTTTCAATTTCTACTTCTACAACTAAAATTATTACAGTGTGTACATTTAAGAAGAGTATTTTTAAACAAAATTATTCACAACATTTTTGCCATTAATTTTTAAATATTATTTTTTTGATGTCAACATAATCCATTTTCATATTCTACTTTTGTGATTCATAGCAGACATTATTATAGTATATTCATCTAGGAGAATACTTGTAAAGAAAACTATCTATAGTATAATGTTTTTACTTCTAGGGATAAGAAGTTAGTGAACTAAATGAATAATCAACTTTTATATTTTAAAGATGATAGTGTTCATTATATGTCTTTATATTTGTTGTATAAATCTTAATTTCTTATGAAAAAGTGTTCATTATACTATTTTTGCTCTAGAATTTCTGCTTTGGTAGCAGACTTAATTATATGTCAATTTCACTGTGCAATGAAATGTTTGGGATTAAGAAGGAAATAGAGTATTAAAAAAGAAAAAAAACATGACATCAATACAGAAGATGTATTATATCTCTTTTAACAGTCATATTAATTGAATCATATTGGAATCATTTTTTTGTTTTACTGTTCATTTATCTGGCTCTCTCCTGCAAAATTTAGTCCATCTTTAAAAAAATGAAGAGTCCTGGATATATTTTGTTTGTCTGTTCATCTGATTGGAATTGTTAAATCAATCTGCTACTCATATTTTATAATATCATATATCTTTCAAGCAACTCATTATATAATTCTTTATATATTTATGTGTCTTTTCAACCCAGATTTTTTTTGTGTGATATTTAGCCATCATCCAGAAATAACTATATCTTTATTTACTGTTCAGAATTATAATCTGGTGTATTTTAGTCTACATTAATAAAAGTACTAAGTCCTAAGTTAATTCAAATTCCATTGATTACTGGATTTGAAATCTCATAATGTGCATGTCAGGGACGTGTTTAAAATATTTCATGAGGTCTTTAAAATAGAGTGCTACCAGAAGGGCATTGATCATTGGTTTTTGATAGTTTGGTTTCTGTTCTTTTAACACATTTTAAAAAATTATCTCAATATTCAGAACATTATTGTAATGGATTATGATTATTTTTTTATGATTTGAATGCAATTTTTTATATGTAAGTAATAGTAAATTGACACTTAGTCTAGCAATTAAAATAGCAGACTTGTAGCTATTTGTTATAAGAGATAGAATTTTATTGTAAGATGTGAAATCATTCATAATTAAGATACTGATATAAATAATTATACAAGAAATGGACTAGTATCCAGGTTATTTTTATAGATCCTTATTGTAAGAAAGTTTGTAAATTTACTTTTTATTTTTTTATGTGATGAAAGAATGATTTTTTTCTTTTTAATTTAACATATGTACATTGAAAATATAATGTCTCAATAGATAATGGCTAAATTTAAAGATCTGACCACACATGATAATAATTCAAATAGAGTTAGGTATACTATATTGTTTTTATTTAGTTTGTTTTCTTGTATCTGTAAACTTATTTTTGTAAGCACTGTTTTGTTTTTTGCCCTAAAATTAATAATCTCTGATTAGAATAAATTCATTCATCTTTAATATTTTTGAAATTTCATATATGTTTAAATAGAAAAAAAACATTTGATATTGATTGTCATAAGCAGTTTTTACATAAATATGTAAGAGGAAATTATTATCAGAAGTCGTTTGAGATGAGAATCTGTTGGAGTTAAGTTTTGCTTGAAAAGAACAGGAGCATATAGCTAGCATATAGTAAGGCTAATGTTAACAAGCTCTACAGTATGGACTAATGTGACAATATATGGATTTGAAGTGATACTTTGCTAAAACAGTCTCATTTCTTTTCTTTTACTGCCTATCACTTCATCTAAAGAAGTCATCCCTGGATTTAAATTGGTAATTTCAACAAGTTTGTATGAGTGATGTAATCAGTTATTGCTAGTTGACCATTACTAAACCGCATATGACAGATAAGAAAGAAGAAATATTATGAAAATTCATACAATGGAATTTAAGCCAGTGTAGGAAGTTAATATCGTTAAGTAATCCATTATTCATATTCAACAATGTGTCATTGTTTAGATGCTTAGGTTAAGCAGTTTATCTGTTGCTTCATTTTTTATTGGGAAAAAAGTTATTTTTTCCAAATTTTTATTGCAGATATATTCAGAAATGAAAGAGTAATCTTATAAAATTGTATGTTCAAATAATGGTTTATTTTTAAAATAATAAATACTTTTAAAATGTTGCAGATAATTTTAAAAAAATTTAATAATTTGATAGTGTTATCAATAAAAAAATATAATTATGAAATAATTTCAATAGATTATATCATAAAATTGTATATTTCCTGTCTAAAACTATATATAAAAACTTTTAAATATAAAAAATGATGCATAAATATTATATTTAATTTTATAAAATTACTTATCTTTTTAGCTTTTATAGAAACACATGGGAGTGCTTAAGTATGCATATAGTTTAAATATTAGGCAAATGTAATTATAATAGGTGTTATTACTTTGTCCATTTCCTTTGTATTTGTAATTTTATTCAGCAAAATGTTTTTAATATCTGCCATTGAAAAGGTTTTAATATTTTCTTCATATGAAATAGTTACTTCTTCTTAGATACAGCTAAATGCACTTTTTGCGTAGTTCACAAGAATCATAATTCTCACTGATTGGGTATTTATAATACTGAGAAATAATTATATATGTGTGATTATTTAAATTAGACTTTTACATGGTTGAAAGTTGAACACTATTTTCTTCCTTTTGACCAAGGGGAATATGTAAAAATCAAATTTAAATATTCATGCATATATAATTATTCCTCAATATTAATAGGATAGCATATCTAGCCAATCAGTGACAGCTATGATTCTGGTGAACTACACCAAACATGTACTCAGCTGTAGCTAAGAAGAAATAACTATTTCATACACAGAAAATATTAAACCTTTTCCGGTTGTGGAAGTTGAAACCAGTTGGTTAAATAAAATTAATAATAGAAATATAGCACAATCTCTTAAATGCTCAAATCATTTTTTTATTCAACAACATATTGTTTAAACTACATGCTTATAATTATAATAACGATAATAAAAATATCATCTATTACTTAAAATACATATTAACATATCCACTCTCTCCATCTCCTCCATATTCCCAAGTTAGTAATGTTATCCATTTCAATTATCCAAGATATTGTTTTACTGTCTAAATTTGTTTTTGTTATTGCAAAAATGTGGTTTGTCTGACCATCATTTGATCTATTTAGAAAAACTATAACTAAAGTTTTTTCAGAAAATTATAATGATAATGATTACATACTCAAAACCACTTGGGGGCACTTCATTGAATGTAGAAGTGCCACTACAAGCACCTTTTAAAATATGGAAAAAGTGTTAATTGTACTTATGTCAAATAATTTTTTAATGATTTTATACTATTAGTGATAAGTATTTTATATGAATATTGTTAGAATTATGAGCCCATTTAATTTGAATTATTAACGAAAGTATTTAGTGTCAGTATTATTTATCCTACTAAAATCAGTATTTGTGATCTCATGCTTGTTGTAGCACCAACACTTGGATAATAATCTTAATCTTTAATTTAAAAAGTATCTACTTTTTCTATTTATATCTATAAGTCAAAATTCAAATGTCAATTGATGTACTATTAGTTTTAATTTTTTTTAGAGGTACAAACTGACTATTTTCATTACATAAAATTAGTAGTTTGACATGAAGCTGAAAGTGATAAAATTACTTGCCAGTCACATATAAAATTGGCATCTAATGTGAGATTTTATTTACACGTTTTTCTGTCACAATTGTTGTTATATACATATGATTTACATGTATTTCTCATCCTTATGTGTTTATTTATATATATAAAAAATTAAAGAATTTTTATGACTTTATAGACATGAACAATAAATATAAATAGGAATACTGATATAATTATCTAAAGAAATTTTTTAAATATGATAAGTTAGGCTAAAACTAATTAAACCTGAAAGGGTCAGCTGAAAACTGAATTAGCAAATAACAATATAATTTGTTTGAACTATCTTATGATTATATCTTTAAATCTTTAAATCCTCCTCTCACTCATCTTAATCACATCTTAACCTCTCATTTCCGACATAGACCTTTTTCATTCACATTAAAAACTTGATATTTTTCTTACATTTAAATCATCCTCATATAAATTTCAATGAGCGAGTGAACTCCCTTTCTTGATTCCCAACCCAAATATTTATCTTTTTCTATTTACAGAAAGGACACACACGACAGATATTTCCATTCTCATCATCACCCAACTCAGATAGTTTCTTCCAAACTCTTTTAATAGACAATTACCTTTCAGATGCACACATCTGAAAGAAAATCATATTAAATGTTTTCAAATAGTTATAATTACAAATTTAAAAAACCTATTTCAACCCAAAATAGACAAATAGAAACAAAAAAACCTATTGATTTTTCCATAAAAGGACTCAGACAGTATCGGAGTATATTAAACCTATAATATAGACCATTTTCTGCTCACAAAAGACACAATATAATAACCAAGCCTAAGATCAATCCCTCTTAATCTCATTCTCAAATCTCTAAAAAACTTCTTACATAGGTAGATTCACATGTGGAGAGAAACTAACAGTAAACAACACTCATCATCATCCCTCTCACTCCATCTTAGATTCAGGTCATAAATAGATTTTCTACACCAGGATCATATCCAGATGTGAAATCTCTACCAATCAAAATCAGAACCATGAGAACTTAAAGATGTACAATCGAGAGAGTGAACTTCCTCCTATTTAAGATTCTTTAACATTCTTAAATTTAACATTTTTGCTATTTGGGTTTTAGTTTTTTCAAACCAGCCACAACCGTCTTCCCTTTTCCTGTGGGCGCGAGATGAGTTTCACCCCAAAATTAAATACCCAACTTAAATATATATATATACATAAGGTTACTGGGGGAGAGGCTTGATTTCTTGTAAGATTTCAAATAAGTTAATTATACTTCAATTATTTATATTTATATCTGATTATTAACTCTTATAATAACTTGACTATTAAGCTAGGATCTGTCTTTGTTATTTACTAAATTATGTTGTTTCAGCTTGCTCTCCCTGTTTTAAATAAAAAATCTATCTAGATTATTACATAGAAAGTTTTTATACATATTTAATTTTATATTTACATATATGAAAAAAAATGTATATCATTTTGAGGCTGTCTATTTTGAAATACAGATGTTAATATATTTATTTCATAGAGGATGATTCTGAATTTTTTTAACTATTTGGGGTGATTTAATATTTGGATATATATATATATATATATATATATATAAATATTAAATCACCCCATATAGCTTATGGTCCATTACATATATATATATATATATATATATATATATTGTAATGGACCATAAGCAATAAAATAAAATATATATACTTATAAAATGGAAGTACTTATATATTCTTTCTACAAATATAAATTCTGATAACTGTCATTACTTGTTGCAGTTTTTTAAATAGATGCACATTCTACCATTGAGCACTCAAAAATAATGGTGAATGATAAAATAAAAAGATTGAACTTATATTTGCATAATCATACCTGTACCTATAAGTTTTATTTGGGCTAAGCAGTGCCATAGTTAAATAAATGTACTTTAACTTATATGTCTGCTATTATTAAAATATATTCTACTCAAATATTAATCATTTACTGTTAATGTTGAGGAGGTATGAGAAATCATTACAAACAAAATATTTTCCATAATGTATATCTCTACAAGTTATCACCTAATTTTTTAATAACACAAGACAAAAACATAAACCATGACTTTGTTGTAGTATTTCCCCATAAGTAAAACTGGTATAAGCTTGAATTACTAGATTCATGCATTTATAAGGGACCAATGAATCTATTCTTATTTTGAAATAATGATGGGCTGCACTTTCTTTTATCATCAAAAATTATTAATCTCACTTAATGATAAATAAATATAATGTATATTAATCTATGACTATTAGTAAATTTATCTTTCATAAAGTAACTAAATAAATAAATGAATAAAAGATTAAATAGATAAATATAGCTATAAATTCACAAATATATAATTTAATAAGTATCTATAATTTAATAAATATGTTTTTGAGTGAATAGGTGAATCAGTACATAATGAAAGAGAATCAAATGATGTGCGTATTGACAATTAAATATAAACTTATTAACATCATAGAATTAATCATGTAACAAAAAAATAATATTTACATTATATTAATTATCATAAACTTAAAATCTCTTATCTAGTATAATCTACTTGACTTTGCTCCATTTTTCAAAATCTCCATCTGGATTTTTCTTTTTAAAAGACATATGCTAAATATAACTTTAAAGTCACATAAACCAGTGGTTACTTAACATGCAGTCTTTTATATCAACATTCAGACATAACTCATAGAATTTAGAAGTCTGCATATTTATATATGTCAATAGAGACCATATTATAAATGAAAACAAAAAAATATAAATTACTTATGTGTCCTTTTAGATCAAGTAATGTTCTCATGTAAATTAAATTTTATATTTTCAAAAAGTAATGTTCTCATGTAAATTAAATTTTATATTTTCAGAAATATATATTCTTTGTATTATTTATTATATATCAATTAAATTAAGTCTCAATTACTTAGCCAAATTCTTACATTTGTATTGAATAATATCAAAGAGAAAAATAAACTTATTATTTAAATTTTTAAGGTGGAAAAATATTTTTTTTCATAAAAGTTTATTTGTTTTATACCTAGCATCCAGCAATGAATCCAGATAACATCTTTTGAGCTTCCTTTTCTATGTATTCTGCAGAATTCCAATGATGACAAAGATAGTGAATTTTCATAAATATTTGATTTTACTAGATTTTTTCTTTTTTTCTCTCTTTTTTGCAATAGAAATAATTTTAGTCTGATCAGCATAGCATTGACACTTATTCTTTGAAGAAATAATTATATTTTACATATTGTTATTCATTTTATTGAAAATATCAAGGACCTCCATGTCCCACCTTTTACGAAATCCTATCTCAGTATCACTATTATTTTCCAATAACTTAATAAAACATTAAATCTATTGGATATAAAAAATGGTCTAACCAATATAATTTTTGTTGTTATTTTTTTAAAAAACATTAACAACGAAGTTTTATATAATTATTAGACAATGTCTTTTTTTTTTTTTTAATATATGGAAAGAATTCACTTATGAAATTCTATTTCTTAACCATAATAGAAATAAATATTATTCAATATGATAAAATTAATAATCACCTTTATTTTTACTTTAATTCAAATAAAATATTTTTAAGATGAAGATATACATAATATGATTTATTTAATATTTTATTCATACTTATGTTCATTCTTTTATTTAGTCTGAGTTTGAACCCTATAGTTAACTAATATTCATTATAATTATTTTAATTTATTTTAACATTAAATTAATTAAATATTTCATAAATAAATGATTCACCATTGTTTTCTTTATTATAACTTATTAAAATGATTCCTATCTTTGAACTTAAAAATGAATTTGATGATGAGGCTGAAATATTTTTTCTAACTTAATGGCAATTGTTGATGATGAGGCTGAAATATTTTTTCTAACAGATTTAGTGCTTCTAATAGAGCATTTTAAATTTTGTTTTATGCTTAACTCTTTTCATTTTTAACTTAAAAGTTTTCTATTTCTTTCACTATCACCTATTTTATTGAACATAAACAATTATATTTAATGCATTATGGAATTATATCTTATTATATTATAAATGACAATATTTAATATTATCTATTAGCTTATTTAACCAAGGTATAAGATTTTATATAATAGCTAAATTAGAATTGTGAATTATGATAAGACAAAGATGAGAAGATGATTTCAGGGATGCTAAACATCAACATCACTAGTCACAAATTAGAATAGGCTTGATTATATAATTTAACTGTTATATATCAATTTATATCTAAATTAGATAATAAGAGACTACAGGGTGCTTAAATATGATTATTTATAATAGATTGTTAAAGATTTATAATAATATGTTGATAGTCAATGTTTGCCTTAATCCCTCAATTGATATTCATGCTAGCTTTTCATTGGTACTATATTCTACAATGTACGTGTTTAATGGTAGGAAATCATTTTTATTAGTTGTTAATAGAAATTTTAATTAAAAAAAACTTTGCATTATTTAATAATTTTAAGTAATATCTAGACATCAGAAGTCACTGTGATCACAAAAAATAATAATAGAGAAGGTATTAAAGCTAAATCAAAACAAACGAGAGAATTTACTTATATTATGCTGAGGAGAAAATAAGTTATCACATTGACTTTTGTTTAGATGGTGAAAATAAAAGAATAAATTTATATACTGTAATAGTCAGCTACCCATGGCCAATAAGCCAACACATTTGGATGCCAATTTTGCAACAATCCATCTGGCATGTTTGGCCTAATTTTGTAACAATTTTCCTACACCAGGTGTAATAAGCCAATACAATTTTGTAAGATCAATAAATAAGAAAAAAATAAAATGGGGAATTCTCATGGTTTTAATATTATAAATGAATAAATAAACAAATCCAACTATTACTGGCATGTGAGTGCATGGATATTCATAATACCCAAGAAACAATGCATTATCAGAGGCTAACTCTCTCTTTAATAATTCCAAGTATATCTAATGACTAAGTCTTTAAATATATTATTAAGGTATTGATTTTACTAACTATACTAGATAAGTATCAAATTTATGAAAATTGATGTCTCTTTTATTACAACTCTCAGGGATTCTTTTTAATGGATATAAAAAGATATACTTGTATTATGATGTGACTGTAAAAAAAAAAAATAAACAGTGTCATGATTTAAATAAAGAAATATGAAATTCAAATTAATTTTATTTATGTTAAAATAATAGTAAAATAAATAAAAAATAATGGAATGTTTTCCCAGATATAGGAAAACATCTAAAAAAAATAGTGTATGTTTATATTCTACTTCATTCAAATACATATGTTCTTGCACAATACTAATAGCATTAAAGAATTTTGTTTTAAAATAAGCATAAAATTTACTTTAATAAAATTTAATTACAATTATATTACTTAGTATCTTGTTCTTTAATCTTTAATGATTACTAATTAAATGCAGTGATCTTTAATTATCTCCATTTTCTCTAAGCTCTGGACATCATATTACACTTAGTCGCTACTCTTATTCACTCTATTATTATTTTATCATATAATATTTAACAAAAACATCATATAACAGTAAACTTCATTAATATAATATCATTACAATTATGTGGCTTTAAACTAGGATGTATTCATAAGTGAATATAAAATTATAGTTTTACTCTACTATCTCTAACAATAAATAAGTAAAGATATCTGGTTTTTTTTAGATTATTTCCTTTTAAAATGCTATACACCATATATATATAATAAATTGTAATCTATGAGCAAGTATATTATTATTATTTTTTAAAACAAAACTATTGCAAAAATATTATTAGATTAAAATAAAGTTATTTAAAACAGTTTATATTTTTGTGTTTAATTTTCTCAGTGATTTAGAAGAATCCGGCAATGTCACAAGTATATAAGTTGTTCATTCTTTAAGTGTCTTGTTTTTCTCCTTTCATAATGTTTAAATTATAACTAATATAATTAATCAGAATTTCTTTTATGAATTTTGAAAGAAATCAATTTGTTAGCATTCTTCATTCCCAAAATGTTTTTTTGTTCTAAAACGATGTTCCTTGGATGGCAGGATATTAAGGCAAGCAGAAGGCTATTGCCTTCTTAGGAAAATGCTTTATATTTTTTAGCACATTATCTTTTAAATTGTTACTTTCTCATAAATTTAAAATAAAAACATGTAAATGAATGGATGAATAGATAAATGAATGAATAGATAAACAAATGTCTGTATATAAAAAGACAGTCCTATTTATAGATTTTCTTTTCAATGTCATATTTACATCATCAGATCAAACACTATCTCCATAGTAATGCACTAAAGTTTCTTTTTTACTCATTACTTTGTCTGATTTGTTCTTGAGGCAGATTCCCATTGTTTAAAAACTTTTACAATCACCAATGTCTTTTTAAATATCATAGCATGTTTATAATGAAAATATTTTAAATTACACAATTATTTGCAAATTATAATATTAAGTAAATATTTCAAAATAAAATTATAGTTTTATAAATTCTAAAGACAAATCACATATATCAAAATTAAACTTTTTTTCCCCATTTATTTAGCATTATATTTTAACGATTTCTTTAATAAATAAATATTAAGCAAAATTGATATATGAAAGTTATTAAAATAATGTTTTTAAATTTAGAATAGATGAGAATAAATATTTATGCACACACTTACATTTGAAATAATAAACTAAAGCTATATTAATTATTTTAAAATTGTTTTTAAGTAAGTATATATAATTTAAATACAAATATTGACTTATTCTTTTACACAAGATAATTTTTACACATATAAAACATTATGTTTTATATAGTATTAAATATTATTGACTTTTAACATAATGTTTGTGTTTAAAGAAAAATATTAACTTTTAATATCATTTTTGTTGTGAATTTAAACATTTTGTTAATAGTAATTTCAAAAATGCAAAAAGTTATTATTTACAAGAATATATTATAAATTTTCATGACTGATTCATAAGGTATTAAACTTTATTAATATTATACTTGAAATAAGCTAATACATTTCTTAAAATTTTATATCTTATTAAGCTTAGATCAGTCCATATATGTTACAATATGATCTGTTTATTTATTTTTTCTAAATTAATTGAAATGAACAATTATTATTCATTTCAATAAATAATAAATAAATTATTTTTTCTTCTATGCTAAGTCTATGCAAAGGTTCAAAGAAGAAACTAAGAGTTGAATATAAAAATCAGTTTTTCTTTCTTTAAATCGGAAGAGGAAGGAATACTACTTAATTTCAAATCAGGATTTTATCATGCCTCATAAATAAAAGGAAAAACACTATTAAAAGTTAGCTAAACCTAATCTGGAACCCTTTTGAATTATATATTTTGAATAACTCTCACTGAAATGATGAATTAGCACTTATTGAAATGACAGAAATTACTAGATTATACTATCACCATATGGACATTTAATATTTGTCAGAAAAGAAGTAAATGGTAATTATTTTGTTTTGATGAGTCTTATAATTAAAGAGTGATTTGTATTTGATGAGTCTTATAATTAAAGAGTGATTTGTATTTTATTTTAAGTAATCTGAATTTGTAAATAAAGCATATTATCTGGGTATTATTTAAAAGAAACTGTCAATTAAGAAAAAAAGCAATGAATTTGTAATAACTTTTCCTTACTTATTAAAATTATTCTTTTTTTTTATTTAAAAAAATTAATTATATATTGCATATGTATTTCAAGATTATGAATTTTATATAAGTTATTAAGTTAGGAAATGAAAAAAAAAGAAAAAGATAATCATGTAAATTGCCTAAATCTCAAATAAGTAATTAACAATGTAATTATTTCCATTAGTCTCATTAGTTTGTAGTTAAACTTATATTTCATTATTGGAAATTGGAAATTATGTAGAGGGATTTGTGTATGCCAGTTATTTGTTGCAATGTTTAACAGTTTACATATGTTCGCATAACATATTGGAGAATACATTTCTATCAATTTAATGAGTTAGAGATCAATCTCAGAACAAGTCATTCCTGTACAAATTGTAATTGTATTAAATTAGGTTTAGAACCAAAAGAGTCACTCCTTATAATTATTGTATATAAGGTTTATTCATTTAGGATTCAGGCCAAAAGGCCATCCCTTTATAGTTGTTATATATGCAGTTATGTTTAGGAATAGGATCTAAAAAAGACCATTCTTTATGATTATTGTAATAAAGATAACATGGTGTCTATCTCATATAGAACATACATATGTGTAAGTACTAGGAAATCTTTGAGGCAAAAAAATGTTATATTTATGAAGTCATACATGTGCAGAATTATATTTAAGTTTATTGAAGATAGGATTAAAGATATGGAGAATGTGATATTATCTATGAATATATTGATATTATGGTATAAAGGTTAAAGAATTTTGTTAAAGTAATTTATGTCTGTATACTTATACAAAAGTGGAATGATTGTGTTAAGTGAATTGTTGAGTGTTATAGTGGCAAGGAATGGGATAAAAGAATAGATGCATTATTAAAAAATAGGGAATTGGATAGATGGAGAACTAGTATGGAGAGTAAAAAGAATTTTATATATATATATATATATATATATAAGTAAGCACAAAATTTGGGTGAGAGTTAATTTATGATAATAGCAAGGAAAGTCGATTACTGTTTAAGGCTTGAACAGGATCTTTAGCAACAAGGGAATATATACATAAATAGAAAAATATTGGTGCAAGTTATATAAAGAAGGTAATTGAATGAAAAAGCCTGCAAAAAGAAAAGGTACAAATAATGAAGTAGTGGGCAAATAAATATAAAGTGATTATATAGAAAGTGGGTTCTTGATTTTCATGCTGGGTTTGTGAAAAGATAAGAGGGATTTAGATATAAAGGCCATAGAATTGACAAAGATTATGCTATGGAAATGGAATGGAGCAAGGTAGATAAGAATATGGGAAAAACTTAGGGTAGGGAATGGAAAGGGAAGATAAGGTGGCTAACAGGTTTCTCTGGGCATAGTGGCTGAGAGATTCCTGACTCCGAAAAGGGAGAAGCCACAGTGCATCACATCACAACATGAATAAATAAATATAGAAAGTGTAAAATTGTGAAATATGCTAGGCTGATCATTACATAATAAATAATTATTTTTAAATAAATACATGATGTTTATGTTTATATTTTATTGAAATATAGTAGTTTTTCTACAAACAAATTAGCTTGATGAAAATTTATTGAAGCAAGTGGAAAATAGAGTGAAAATATCTTCTGTCAATATCATTTTTATTTGTTTTTATTTATCTATTTTTTTGAAGAGTTTAATTTTAAGATTTTAAAGAGAGTTTTCATTATTTAAAGTCATGCTATCAAAATATGTATGAAATATATTAATTTTTTATAAATAATTTTTATATCATCATCAACCATTATCAATCCACTGCAGGATGAAGGTCTCTCCAAGTTTAATTTTTATATATTAAACAATATTTTTTAACCTGAAGGTTAAAATGTCTTTTGTTCCCATTATTTACTTCCATTTATCAATCTTGTTGTTTTTTGTTTTTTTTTAGTTTTTTTTTTCAAATTTGATATTTTATTTTTTAGATGAATTTCATTTATTAAATTTATGTTTTTAACAAAATCTGTAAAAAAATAAATATAAAATAGAATGTAAGATGTTATTCATTAAAAAACACAGCTAAGAAAAGGCTGAAATATGCTTTGACAAAAAGCTGCCACTAACGAATGAAGGAATGATCTATAATTGTAATTTTATATGCGATTCTTATGCCATTTAGCTTGTTTAGTCTTTTTATAACTGTATAATGGTAAATAATATTTCAATTTTAACTTATCCTTCCAAGTCTGAGAAAAGTGCTTCCTTCATAGTTTGGATTGAGTAGTTGCTTGTGCTAAGATATCTTAGCTAGCCAACCTTGAGATATTTTTAAGGCAGTATACTTCAATTTTTTCATAGTATTATAAATATGATATATTGTGTGAATTTTCTTGTTTTGATCTGAATCTGTATTTTGTTGAGATTTAAAAGCCTTATTTAATGGGTTTAATCTTATTGAATATTTTAACTAAAAATTATCACAGATTAAATTTTTTTTATTGTGTATATATCTAGTAATTGTTCTGTTTTCATATTATTAGTATAGGAAGTGACATCCAAATGAGTTGAAGATATTATCATTTGTATTGTTTGGGGCTAATAATGTTATGTAATATATTTTTTGATTTTGTACTTAGTTCTGTCATACTTCAAACAAATGAATAAAGACATTGTATAAAGACAAATAATCCCCAAGTGAATATTTAGTGAACCAACATTATTTCTTAGCACTGATCATTATAGCTTTCAAATGCTTTTATTACTATTAATTAGTTATCCATTGCTTTATTTCATAATTTAATCTATAAGTACCCAACTTTTTTAGATAAATATATTAATTTTATTACTAATTATTTATTAGGCTAGATATTATTAGTAACCTTGGCTAAAAAGTTAATACACATGCAACATTCTTGATTCAGATTATCAGCTCCTGCTTAGTGATTTCTCTTTTATATGCTCTAGCACTATACATTGTATGCATGACTTTGTGAGCTAGGGTTGTTTTTTTAAAATTTTATAATATTAGCCTGATAGTAAAAAAAAAAAAAGAAGTTTAAGATAAAAACTTGATTAATAACTATATTGGTTCCAGCTTTGAGTCCCATGATTCACTGAGAAAGGCAAAAATCAGAAACTAATACAGGAATGATTATTAAACTGCACTACCATCTGATATCCACTAATAATTACTCGAGCATATACTAGATAATGTTAGAGTAGAAAAAGGTAGCTTTCTATATACTGCCATTTGAAATAATTTATTATATAATTTAATATTCTCTCATAATATATATATATATTTAAAAAAAAACAAACTTTTATTTAATTTGATAACTAATGTATGAAAAAACACTGAAAATTCGTTTTTTTCTTAACGTAAAATTTTGGTTGTTATATGTAATTTTAAATAAAATCGTGGAGCCCCATAAGCTAATTAGTTCAATCTGTAGTAGTGTATTTCGTTTAATCACAAACTTCCTACAAAAAAAAATTTTACTTGGAATTTTCCCAATTATACAAAACAACTTTCAGTATATGTGAAATATCTCATATTCTAATTTTTCTTTTTAAAATAGATAAGATAAAAAATGTTGATTGAATTCATTTATGGACATGACATGATTTTATTTAAAGTCAATAATCTGAAACTAATCTGGGAATTGAATATAGTAAAATCTTCTAATGACCATTGTTTACTTAAGCTTATAATACAGGGGTCTAGAATAGAATAATGAGTGACTTATTGCTCTTTATGAGGATGTAGTATTTTAAACTAAATATACATAGTATTATATTTTTGATTTGAAAATAAGTGAAATGTTTTAAGATATAAATATATTACATTTTTATTTATATATTAGTAGCCATATAGAATAAAAATTATGAAATAATTATCAACAAAGAATGGAATCTTAATGATTTTTATGTTGCGCCTAAAGTTACCATAGTAGTTTTCAAATTAAAGTAGCTAATTAATATTTAAGGGGCTTTTAAGATTAAAGTGATTAATTAAATAATAAATGATAATTTAAAATGCAATAAAATATTTATTATGTTTAAAAATTGACGAAAGTTTAGGCTTGATAAACAATTTTATGATTTGGTATAAAATATTGACTAGAAAATATTTTTAGTTTTACTGATTTTTTTAATTTTTTATGTTAAAATATAATATTCTCATTGCATGTATATCTATTACCTATAAATGGTAGTTATGATGTCACACAGTCTGGTATATGCATTACATAACCATTAATAAAGTTTTTTTAAGCCATTAAATTCATGGATAATTTAAGTCACTTTTATTAACAACCATATGGAAAAGAATGTATATCAAATGTCAAAATCAATTTTAAAAAAGTTTAAAAATAAATGATTTTAAGGCATGAATAAAAACAGTATAAATATTTGTTTTATAAAGCCATACAACTTCTACTAATATATGCAAAAAAAAATACTCCACAATAATACTGTGTAGGATTTTTTTTCTCTTAATAAGATAAAAATATTTATTTGTAGTATTTTTTATTTTTTTTTGTCAATTAGAAAAAGGATTTTAATTAAAAAAATTAACGTTTAATTATTAAATAGTATTTTCAGAAAGAGGGAGGAAAGGGTTGGTTAAAAAAGATGTTTTAAAGTACAATTATTTCTATGAACTTTAACGATAAATATTAACTTCTTCTTTTTCTTCACACAAGTTTCAAACCCGGTTTTCCCAGTTATGTTATCATTTGATAATTGCCCCCTATTTTACATCACCTGCCTTTCTTCTTCTTTTTTTTTTTTTTGACCATTACTATTCTTTTTGTTATAAGTTTTATAATATTTTCTCAATCTTATTCTTTCAGTTTTTAATTTATTTATTTTTTGGTAAATGATATATATATATTATATTATCTTAGTTTTCTCTTTTACTTTATTATTTTTTAAAATAGATTCCAAATCCTTACTCTGAATTTAGCAATATTTTCATTTTCTTTACTTAGTCCAACTTGTTTAAAATCTTTCTTAATCATGCTTTTAGGCAGATGAAAATGAAATCTACTTTTGATATATACAAAATATTATGTTTTGTTTTGTCATTTTTATTAAAAATTTAGTAGCTAATGTGATTCAATTTTTTCCCCATTCTGTTATCATAAATCATATCACGACAGAATAGCATCTTTCTTCCATATAATAATCTATTCTTCATGTTAATAAATATCATTCTTTTTCTATGTAAACTTAATTTTTAATTTTTTTTATTTTTTTATCACTCACTGTTTTTTTAAAAATATTTTTAACCTTTATTAGTTGCTTTCAAAAAAAAAAAAAAAGTTCCCAATGTATTACTTTCGGTGCTTTTCTCTTTCTTATATATATATATATATTCTCAAAAAGTTTTAAAATTTTATTAAAAAAGTATATTATGATAGGAATTAGTTTTCCTAAAAAAATATTATCTTTGAATCAGTTCTCCATATCTAGTTGAAAATGCATGCCTTACTTCAAGTATTATCTTAGAAGACAATAAGGAAGACTAAGTACTTGATATGCACTCTGTATTTAAACATTTAACTAAATAAACTAAATTTTAATGTCATGTATATATGTGTGTGTTCTATGTGAAAAGTCTCATAATGTAGAGAATAACCCTTACTTTATCACTTCTATGTCATGGTGTTTGAATTAGGCTGGAGTAGAAGATGAAAAATCTAAGCAATTGCAGTATTGTTTTCAGACAGCAAATCTTTAGCTATTTGTAGTTAAGTGATAAATTGGCATTTTGATTAGTGTAATGATGATTGCTTTTTTTTTTTTTTACTTTTTCTTTAAAGGGATGCTGAAGAGGCTTTTTATATATATAACATAGGCTACCACATGCAATTGTTTTTTCAATCATCTATCTTCATAGAGAAGCACCAAAAATGTCACTAACCAATAAGAGGAAAACTTGGAGAAGTTTTCCAATTGATAAATGATAAGGTTTTTAGCATTCTCCCACTTGTCCTTTACTTTAACTAAAATAGCTAGGAATCTATTTGTTGATTAATAGATTATTATCTAGGTTGGTTGTGGATCACCTGATTGATATTGAAATTCTAATCTTGATTAAACATGAAATATAATTCAAGTATTTTCCTGACTGATTTAAACTTTAAGGCACGAATAGGTAGATGTATATGCTATTACTACACCATGAATTTTTTCATAGATATATTAGTCTATATTAATTATTAATAAATTCATAAAGAGAGATCAGAAAGATTATTATTTTATTATATATGTATATTAATTTTTCTGCTAAAAAACAGATTGAGATTTCTTAAGAAAAGAATACTTTAGCCAAGTAATAGCTTTTGATTATTGCCAGTGGTAGATTGCCATAGTTTGCTATTTTGCTAATGTGTTTTAGTTTAGCAACTGCCGTGTAGGCTTTAGTACAATGGTAGAGTGTCTGACTCTGAAAGTGTGAGATTTTAGGATCACTTGCTATGCTGATGCTTTCTGCACTCAAACTTCTTATGAAATCTCAAGCAATAAAGCTATTTGGATACCTTTTTTCCTACTTTTGCATCTTATATTCTGAATTTTATTATTAACATTAAAATTCTATGATATTTTGAATTACATTATAAATAATGAAGTGTCATATATCATTTCTTTATATTTATATATGTATATTTTGTAGCTATAAGCAATCCGATACCACTCAGATTGGTTATGCTACAATGCTGCAGAAAAAAAAAAGTTTAATAAATACTCATGTGAATTGACTAATATGTATATAAACTACCATTTGAAAGTGTGCATGTATATGCATGATACTTGAGAAATAAAAATATAAATTGTCCAAAGGTTAAAAGAAATTAATTTACACACATTATTAAAGATTATTAAGTATTATATTTTTATATTGGACCATTTCTATCATCTAATTTTTTTTTTGAAGAAATAATAAAAGTGTAGTAATTTAAATTTCTTTTTTTTTTTTTGGTTTTGAAAAAAATACACTTACTTATTAACATTTCTGGTAAAGATCCCATACAGGCATTATATTGTACAATCATGTGTTAAGTAAATCTCCATTTTGAGAACATTTTTTTTTTTGCTTTGAGTCTCCATTTAGAACAAAATTTTATCCACTTAAAAAAAAGTAGAACAGACAAATTGATTGTTTCCTCATGACAATTCCTGTTATATATCACATAGTAAGTACTGTATATTTTTATTTTAAGCATTTTGTAATTTACTAATTGTTTTGTCTGTATTTAAAGTAACATTTGGGAATTGCATAATACCATGTCATATTTAATATTTTTTGTGTGAAAGTAATATTTTTAGTATTGTTAAAATTGTACTTTTTCAGATTTAATCTGTTGCAATTATTGTCATGTATTGGAACTGTTATACCTTTTTGCATATGTATTCAGACTGCTGATAATTTTGTAAATTTTGTGAAAATATCATGTACACATGGCCTCTTTTGACAAATTTATCATTTTAAGTTTGTACAAGATCTAATTGTACATGTTATTTGGTCAGAGCACAAGATTAGAAAGTTATCAGTGGATTGATATGAATGTGAAAAGGCGTTACAGGTCTAATATATAAGTATGATTTTGTTTAGTTTATAATTGAAGTTGTGTAATTTGATATATAGCTCATGGCTTCACAGTAATACCATGCATGATTGAAATTTGTTAAAGCAACCAGTTTAAAAAAACTATTACAAAAATGATGGCCTTTCCATAGGCCAGATACATTTCTGGTATTTGAATATTTATTAAATATAAATTATTAATAAAGAAAACAAGACTTGCTTATAAAGTAAGTTTAGTGTGCTATATGTTAACAAATGCAAAATAATGGTACGTGTATCCATTTGTAGATTTCTAAGACTTTGCCAACTCAAGAGTCTTCGTTAGTTAAAACCCATGTTAGAATTATTAACATATTGTCCTTCCCTCCATATGATATTATCAATTGCCAGTTTAAGATATTAACATGAATATTAGTTGTCTTTTTTAGAAGTACAAAAAAGAATATGACACATGAATAGAGCTGAAAAGTTAAAGGATATTGATAATAATCAATAATAATCAACCTCTTTTAACTTTTCAGTTCTATTTACATATATTTATATTATTTATATAAATAATATATTTATATTATAAATAATATGTTTATATTATTTATATTTATATAGGTGCTTAATAAAGCACCTCTATATATAAAAAGTATATTTAGACTTTATTAAATTTAAGTTAAAAGAAATATAATACTTTTTAAATCAATAAAACAATTAATACTCATGTATGTATTTATTGAAAGATGATTATTATAAGTCTGCACTTATAAAATAAAATTGTGTAACAATATGTATAACAATATCTTTTTAAATCAGTTGTAATGTGATGTACCGTTTTCCATATATATTTTACGCACATATATATAATCTTGAAAGATTGCGTGGATGTATATATAATGATACATGTATTTGCGTGATTGTTTAAAAAATATATTTATTCTTAAATTATTCCATTTTATCACCCAACATATTTATGAGCATCACTTTATGACCTCAAGCGCCAATCCTATATTTCTATAAGAATTATGCTGGGAGAGCTGGAATACCAATATGGAAATGCCCCTGGATTAACTCTGCTAAGGGCTGGTTATAAAATTTACCGTCAGTAGATCTAACCTTCCCTTTTTCTTTCTATTTTTTAAAAAAAAAACTCATAACACAAAAACAAAACCATTCATTTTATACTCATTTATTAGCAATGATATCTATGTATCTATAATATATATATATATATTATTTACATAAGTTGAATTAGTGTCTCTTTTCACTTTTAAATCAAAGATTCATATCAGTTTCTTTTTTTTTTTGTTTGCACTTTTCTCTCTTTGACAAAACTCACACACACACAAATGTGCTATTATATATTTTGCATCGAAGATTTAATTGGACTAATTTATATACTACACACACACACAAATGTGCTATTATATATTTTGCATCGAAGATTTAATTGGACTAATTTATATACTAATAAATTCCGTCGAAAATAGTTTGACCTTCCGGGCAAAGAAAAGAAATTTTAAGTTGGCAATTGTGTCAAATAACAGTTTTTTCAATTTCGTGGAGTAAGCTTACTAAAAGTGACATATATATGCAAATAGAAAAAAAAATACCTGCATTTCCCTGGGGAATTGATCGAATTCACCTGGTGAAAAGGGAATCTCCGGTCCTTTGTCGGTGAACAAACTTTGTTTTTATTTTTTATTTTTTTGTGAAGTTCGGGTTCCATGGCTAAAGTCCATTTATTTATTTATTTTCTTCCTCTTGTGGCGATTCAACATTGTTACTTATTGAGGCGAATTCTCCAGGCTTGATGTCCCTTCTCCGATATCGGCAGCTGCTATACATTCGGGGGGAAAAAGGACTTGGATCCTCTGCACGTTGAAGCCTCTACCCCAGCCTGACCATATTTTATGCAATGTATACCATGTTGATCTCTTGATTTTTATTTTCTGTTTATCAGTCTACCGTCCGCTTTCTTCTCCATCCAAACTTATACTAATCCTTAATTCTTAATTCTTTTTTTTTAATTATCGAATTTATCTTTCTTTTCATTCATTTTCAATTATATTTCCATTCACATTCCATATGCCTTTGTTGGAATACACCACAAAAGCTTTTTACACCTATTTCTTTCCACTTAATATCTAATTAGCATTAGACATTCCACGGTTTTTATAATAATTACTCCCATTGTTCTGCAAAATCAGTCTTCCATCTTGACATTTATAGTTCTTTTGTTGACATAATATGTATATATTTAAAAAGTTTATCAAAC